>JAWLRI010000261.1:521073-552318 GCA_034781795.1 Crypturellus tataupa | reverse complement strand
AACATAGAAATACACTCTAATAGTCATCTACTCCTGAGAGAAACTGTCCCACCAGAATTTCTTCCTCTTTAGCAGATCTAAATGGAGAAAAAAGAAAGGAAAAGTTCATACAGGTCATTTGGGTTCCTTTTTCAGGCTCATCAAATTATTTTCACACTTGCAAACAATGAGAAAACTCTTTGCTAGTTACCCAGAAGTTCTTTTGATTGTAATACAAATGCCTTTTCATAACAAATTCATCCTAAAAAATCACTGTCAAGACAGCTGTAGCAGTTGTAAATAGCATACACTTTTAATATTCAAAGGGAAATAAAACCCATAGTCTTTAATCATGAAATTCTTCTACATGGTTATGGACAGTGTAGCTGTATTTCTCTAACCTGTTTTGGGGATGCAGTGACAAGCATTACACCATGCTGCTAACTGTCCCACATAAACCTGAGCTGTTCAAACATGCATTGGGTTATCTGTGGCTTTGTTTTTGCTTTGTTTTACATACTCTGCTGTGAGCTACACAAAATCGAAAAAACAATACACACAATAAAGCTCCCAGTGACCCTTTTTAGCTGTGGGCTGGAAACTAATTGTTCAGATTTTGATGGTAGTGTCTATAAAAGTGCTTTGCCTTGTTTTCAGAATTTGTTTCCAGATCCTCATGACAGGACTGCAGAAAAAGAGCCTGCTATATGCCAATGTTTAATATAATCCACCCTACTTATTGTCACACACACTGAAGTGGTCCTTTTCCAGTGCTGTTATTCTTCCACACTTAAAATGCTTGCACATGCAAAAGTGCACTTGGAATCTCAATACGGTCAAGAAAACACAATAAGGAGGATTTGTTTCAATTATATTTCAAGTAATACTGCAAATACTGCATAAGAAAAATGCTGCATATTCATGTATCAAAAGAATCACACAGATTCTTTCAAAACTATCAAAAAGAAGCACAAAATCCTCTAGTCATTTTTGGGTATGACTTTGCATACCTCTATTCTGCCTTTTGGGCAAATCAGCTTCAAGAAATTCAGTGGGGCTGCTCACAGGCTGCAAAGAAAAGCATGTGGAAAAGTTCTTGCAGGATCTTCATGCAGCCAGTGTTACATTCATGCTAGACATGACCAGAATGGAACCATTTATTTGATAACATTTATTCTGTTCTGATGAAATTTATTCTGTAGCTCTCTATCATACAAAAATCAATGATTAGACAGAAATCAAAGATGAATAAGGCACCTTAATAAGTGATACTTATTAAGTATCACAACAAATGATACTTTCAAGGAAAAAGAATTTACCACACAACAACAGTTAAGTTAGTCTTCATAACATACCAAGTACTCCTGACATGGTATGAAGGGAAACAGAGAATTCCTTATGATCAGGACCTCAAGTTTATCATATGTAATAATTAAAAGTAATGGGAGTCCTATTGTACTGGTCTAGCATGTATTCACATGACTCACTTCACTCTCCTGATCCAGGGTTTATTCAGATGTCTCCAAATTCACTACTTGAAGAAATATCTGCTTCTGACCTATACAAACCTGCCAGTCCACAAAAACTATCCAACATCTTTAATTTCCAGAGAGCTCAAAGAGAAACTGTAAAGATGAATGTGTGCAATTATAAATGACTTGTGAAGGAGAAAGGACTTTGGTAGCACACTAGTCTGAATATTTTTGCAGTAGTGCTAATCTACATACCCTTCCTTACACGTGTAAGAGACTGTGTTTCCAAAAGTGAAGTTACTTCCATTGACGACTGCATCTTTGATGGTAGGAGGAGGTCCACAAGAGACAACAGTGCAAGCTGGAGGTGTGCTGTTCCAGTTCCCTGAGGATTCACAGACAAGTACGGAAGGTCCCTGAATACTGAGACAGAATGATCATTATTAATGTCAGCATTTCAGTTAGTGAGAAACCAAGAGCAAAAAGGAATCCAAAAAGGAATTTGCAGAGACCTCACAGATGAGGTATAGCCCCCGAGCATGGGTTGTGTCCCCAGGCAGGATTATGGATTAGGCAAAAAGCACACAAAAATGCCTGCAAGAAGAGATTGGGTGCATCCCCAGGTTCACACACAATGTAGGGCGTACTTGGTGTGCAAGGGCTTTCTCTTGAATGGTGACCAAAGGAAAGAGGACTTCTCCCACAAGCCTAGGCTAGACAGGGAGAGGAAACTGACGCGAAACTGACAGCTGAGGTGATGATGATCCGACTCCACAGTCAAAAAAACTCATTAAGATCATCAACAAGTTTATCAGTGTACTACTGAGCCCACACTTTGGATCTAAGCCCTAACACTGCACTGTGCTGCAGCTCAGGTGTCCATTTAAATTACCATGGTTAAAACATACACAATATGAGTATGCCTCATCTACCTGCCTGCAGCTGGAAAAGTGGGTGCCTGCAGCAGCAAAATTCAGAAGAAAATCAGACCTAAGTAGGTCCATATAAGACCACTTATGTCACACCACAGGCAGTTATCAAGGACAAACAGTAGCTTGTAATTAAAGTTAAGTCCTTGCATATAGCATTCATGTATTCATTTTTAATTGCAGCCTGTTAAAAATGTGTTTACAACATAATTGATTTGTGAATGTAAAGCAGCAAAAAGCTTATTATGTAGTTTTCAAGAAAGACATGATTAACTTTCAAAAGGTTCTTTGACCAGCATGTTAAAGACATTGTGAAACAGCAGAAAAATACTACGGTGCTGAAGAAAATTAGGCATATTGCAGCCATTAAAAACAAATGACAATTTTCAAACATAATTGCAACCAATTTTTGAGTATTGAAAACACATATTTGAGCTTGATGGTAAAGTAAAAGCATTACATGTATATGGCACTGAGTACCATAGGTACTCTGTATCACATATATAAAAGGTCATTGAGTGACTTTTTTGTAAATGCTGCAATTTATATGCAATACAGAAACTACATAAAATATTGAAGAGTCTTTTAAATTTCTACTAATTTATCTTTGTGAGCCACCATCCCAGCCTTGTCTACTGCAGATGTGATTTGGACATTACAGCAAGTCTTTTCACTCAACAGTCTGACTCAGGGATGTTCCTGCGTTTACCTGTATCCACTGTCACAGGTGTATGACACATAGGAAAGGTAGGTTGTGCCAGTGAGCATGTATTTTCCATTGCTGACGTCTTCTGGGCTAGGGCATGTTACTATTTCACAGGACGGGGGAGGATGATTCCAAACGCCACTAGCAAGGCACATAATTTCCTTTGCACCCACTAAGTTGTAACCATCATTGCATCTATTTTAGAAGAAAAGAATCACCATGAAACAGAGTCTTTTATTCACAACATTGTCACCAGCCTCTCCTTTGCCTTTTATGTCCATACCTTGATACAACAATTTTCACTGTAGAGCAAAGAGAGTTAACATTGGAGAAAACTGACAGTTTTTAGCAGTTTTATCCAAGCATTTCCATTATTTTTATCCCGCTTTGCTCATCTCCCTCTCTTTCAATCAACCATAGTTCAGCCATACTCTTTCTCATTTGTCAGATTCTCAGTGATTTAGTAATGTGACATCCCAAACATACTAAATTCCTACCTGTATATCACCTTATTGCGGTATGTAAAATTTGAACCCAAAATGGCACTGTTATCTGGAATAACTGGACCGCCACAGGATACAGCTTTAAAAGATCAGATCACAAGAGAAGTTGATATAACACAAATCAAAAAGAAACAAAAATCAGGATGGCTGTATTTTCACTAAGACCCAGACCTCTTAAGAACATTTTTTTTTGCTAAATTATAACAGATTTAACATTTTTAGGCTTTTGATCTGTGTTCAAGCCTACTGAGAAGTTTGACTAACTGGAAATACACGAGAGTGTTCCACAGTCTACCAGCTTGACTGTCAGAAGGACTCTATATGCACCTCAAAATTACTGTTTTTTTTTTTGTTGTTGTTGTTTCTACTGCTTCATTTATCCTCTTGCTTCACCCTATTAGTCATGGTTTTCTAAGGAAACAGGTTTCACAGTCATGCCATATATATACACATGCACCAGCCTGTCCTCTTTCATTGCACTTCCACTGAAACACAGTTAATAGGCCTTAAGATACAAAGCTCTCACGAGTTCCTTGAGAACAGAGGGCTGAGTATCTAAGGAAAACACTGCATTCTTTGAGACTTTAGAGATGTTGCATAGAACAATGACACTGTGAATACACTGGAAAAGTTTCAACTGAAAAGTTTCAACATCTCTTCAGGCAACAGAAGCTTCAATCCTGAGACTTTAGTCCCCTAGACCAAAGTTTCATTAGTTCCTCTGTTCCCTAAACTACATTTCACCCCTTTCCATATCTCTAACCATGGACATTACAATAAGCTTTCTTCCCAAGAACAATACCTTCACAATATGGTACTGGGTGGCTCCACTCTCCAGTCTCCAAGCATGTAAGTTTAGTCATTCCTGTCAGCTGGAACCCTTCTTCACAGGAAAATGTTACTTCGCTGCCAACACTGTAAGTGTCCCCATAAAAATGACCATTCTCTGGGTATCCTGGATTATAGCATTTCACTGGTTCTGAGAAGGAAGACAAAATCTGACTAACAACATCTCTAAGTAGCAAGTCTTATAAACTACACACAGGAGACGCTCTCAGGAATCTCATGCAAAGTAAGAAGGCAAAACATTTGCAAAACATCCATAAGTAATCTCCAGGTTTTCCAGATTTCCTCTATTACATATGGAAGCGACAAGTACTGAAGGCTGCAAGTAAGCTAATTTCAATGCAGAAAAATTTGCAGTCACAGATTGAACAATGTGTTTGCATTCATTGTCAGAGCAAACACATCTCACAGTCACATTTCCCCTCCTGAAGAAAAGCCCACGGCAGCACATCCAGCCCTTTCTATCCCAGCTTGCCACCACCTTGGTATCTTCCTGCAAAAATATGTTGCTTAATGCTTCCATGCAACAGGCCGCGCAACTCCTACTCAGATGGTGACATTCAAATATTTCTTCTCTTAGTAACCCTGCACTGAGAAGTGACACATAAGCAGCGGCATGTGGTCTTCCCAGGTCTTAAGCATATGTGCTCCACTTATCAGGAAAAAGTTTTTGCATGTATCTGTTTCCTAACTGTCATCTCTATACCGTAATGATAGTTTTGTCCATAGAGATCTCAAGAAGTAAAAGCAGACTCTTCGTCATGGCCTGGTCTAGGCCACAGTGATCTGGAGAAGACGGCATGCCTGCTTTGATTCTCCTTAGATATCCATCACTAGCAACTGACCTCCACAGTGTTACTCAGGATAACAGCCTATAAGAAACCTCAGAACAAATAGTTTGATGTTTTTCTCTCCCATACCTGCACATTTTTTACCATCTCCTGAGTATGGGGGAATGCAAGTACAAACATAGGATCCATTTGTGTTAAGACAGGATGCATGCTCATCACAGTCTGATCCAACAGCACATTCATCAACATCTATAGAAACAAAAAAAAAATAGAGATGTTGCTTGGTTGATACTTGCTAAAAGTATCTGCTTCAAATTTCTGCTTCACTGTCATGTGGAATTCTTTAATCAACATATTTAAGAATCACCCTTAATCACATGTCTGATGTACTAGTAGAAAGACATAGTTTGTGCATTCTGGTAAATTCACTATAAAATATCACGGAAAAGTCAGAGATCCCTCTATTATCCTTTTATCAATATTTCCATTAAAAAAGGAAGTTTCCAGGCAGTAAATGTACAGACATCTCAATTCAAGTGCAGTTATCTGCTGGTTTGGGCAAAGAATAGGAGACTCTTGCACTAACAACTTTCATATAGAATTCTTTGTATCTCAAACCTCCCACTGATACGGCAGGAAAATTTAGGCTGGAGGGAAATGACTTACAACATAAGTCCAGTCCTTGTAAAACAGAATTTTGCTAGGAGAAGAAGTACCTGCAAATTCTACAAAGCTTAGAATGTTTAAAAAATGTCTTAGTTATTATGATTAATAATTTATATGACAATAATGCCTAGAAATGTCAGTTGATGATTTATGCTCCGTGTGGCATGGTACTGTACAGCAAAGCAAATCCCTGCCTCTAGGTCACTTCATATCAGCCTTAAAATCCTGACCGTAATGAAGTGTTCTTGGTATGTAAACATTCAGTCATACAGCGTGAGGGGTCAGTTTGGAAGCATCTCACTGCAAAATGTCAGCATCAGGGATTATTCTTCACAGAAGCCAGAGTCTTAGAGAACAGAACGATTCTTCATTTAAAAGGTCTGCTGCAGGACAGCTGTTGAACTGGGCATAACAGGCAAACACATGGCTGGAGTTCTTTGTCCATTTCCAGGCAAAAAACACAAACATTTCCAGGCAAAAAATGCAGAGCAAATGGAGGAAATGGATTAAAGATTGGTTTATGGAATTGGTATGCTCATTCCTCACTGCTGAATGAATGGTCAGCACGAAAGAACCAACAACACTCTGAACAGAATGGGGTTTTCTCTCTGACATACAAGACTAGAACTGCTCATTAAAACCAAATGAGTTGCCAATTACACACACGTCAGGAGAATGCAAATTGCTACCACAAGAGAACGGGAATGGCTGCTCTTCATGTAACGTCTTGTATGGTGAGGAAGAGAGGATGGACACTATGAATCAGACCCACAGCAGAGCAATAGCAGTGCTCCAGGGCATAGGTGTACCATGCTTCCCTGGCGCCTGCCTGGAGCATGAATCAGAGAGGCAAAGGGTGGGCCAGGGGGCCAAGCCCTTCTTGGATTCATTTTACACTCCCTCAGCCCTACTCTCAGGTCAAGGCAACATGCAAGGCAGGGCACAGGGTGCTTCCTTTCCAACTCATGCTCCTGCAGATGTGGAATTATGTGGACAGCCTTGCAACATCTGCTCTGAGTCTGCTCATCTTTATGCCTTGCAGAGGAGAAAAAGAAGAGAGAAGCATAACTGATCGCATTGCCTGCTTGCAGATTCTGAAGGAATCCAAAGGGAAGAGGATCCTGCTGCACAGGAAATTTTGGTAGAGCTAAAAGGCTGTTGGCTTTGCCGTTGTTCACTTTGCACTGAAAAAAATGTGTGTTGTACCTGCTTGTTTAGACAAAGCAATCAGCCAAATCAAATGTAAATCATGTCAAGCTGTTACCCTGTAACTCACACATTAGACACATTCAAACAGCTGTTTACCAATCAAGACAAATTCAGTTAGCTTGTGGATTTCAGCGGGTTGGAGAGATGCCAAGATGAAGAACAAGACCTTTCCTTTCTGGGCTGTTGTGTGCAATACAGTACTACAGGCTCTCCCACCCGTCAGCTCCTGCAGCTGCATCTAGTATGTCACATCCCTGATCAAGAAAAGTTATGGTGTGATCACCATCCCCTGCAGACACACGTATGCATATCTCACCAAGGCAAGATGGTGAAATGCCATTCCAGCTCCCATTGTCTGTGCAGAACATCCTGGAGTCCCCCAGCAAATAGTAGCCATTATTGCACTGATAGGTAACAGTGCTGCCAGCAAAAAAGTCCTCAGCTGAATAAAATCCATTTTCCAAAGGAGGGGGCACTCCACAGCTGATCCCTGCAACATGAGTGAAAAGAGTGCAGAGGTATTAGCAGATCAGACACAGAAAGTTTACTTTAAGAGAAATTCCATGCCAGAATCACCACTAGAGATTTATTCTCTGCAGCAACTGTGCTATCATGGCCTCCAGAAGGCCCAAACTGTTCTTGGCTCCAGGAGAGGGTCTTGTTGAGCAGACACCTGGCAAACAGTACCTGAGCAGGCAGGACTCATCAGTTCTGCCACTCTGTGGGCCCAGGAGGAGAGGTCTGTGATGCAGCACTAAGGACTGAGTAGGTGCCCTTCACTTATGAGGACCTTTACTGATGATCAAGAGTTCCTTAATGAGTTTTAAGGAAAAAGAAAAATAAATTTGTTTTCAGACTGTTTCCTATTGTCTTCACTCCCTATTTGAGAAATACAAGTTCAGTGTTACTGTGTTTGAACACTGTGAAGCTGGTTAACAGGTTACTGCTCAGCATTGGAACGACACAAATCTAAAACGAGGGAGTGCACGTGTGGTAGAGAGGTTGGAACTGACCTCATGTATGTGCATGGGCCAATCACTTCAACTATAGTAAATCATTTCTGCAGACCCCAGCTCTGCCAGCAGAAATTGTCATTGTAACCAGCTGCCAAAGGTGGCTTTCTGTTCTAGCAGAGCTGCTCCCGTGAATGCTCATTTCAATCAGAATTGAGAAATCACTCAGAAATCACAGAATTAGACTAGCTGTTGCATAGCCTGTCTTTGTAACTACATGGATTGTAGCAGTTCCCTCCTTCCCAACTGTTGCAACACTGTGTGCAAAGTCCACTACAGAGAGCTATACAGAGAGCTATACTAGCTATAAAGAGTCTGTGAAAAGGACAGGCTGTAGGGGAATGGGGACAGGAGATTTGGGGATCTTTGAAAGCAGGAAAAGGATCCTAAGGTAATCACTGCAATCATTACAAGCCTGATTTAGTCAGAAGAATAACTTTTTTCTGAGCAGGCCTGTATCAAACCCACCACTATGAATCCCACAGGTGTTTGTGCAGGAAACGACTACTTCATCCCACTTTTATTGATCAGATACTTGGGGAACAGGCAGAGAAAGGTCAGCGAGTACGTCTGATCCTCGGTCATTCACCGCATTTGAGCAAGATCAACCCTGTTCTGAGCTCTGTATTCAAAAAGGAACATTGCCTGCCCACATCCACGGACAGGACAGCAACACTAACATGGTTTCTGTGCCTTTTCATTGGCAATACCAAAGGCAACGCCAAAACACTGCAGAGGAGCAAAGCGCTCTCTGGCACTTTTATTAGTCTGTGCCTAAGAGGAACTCAGGAGTCTTATTTTCAGGCAGAGGAGATCCATGCTGTGAGCAATGGAATAAAGGGGAAGAAAGAATAACACCAAATCTAGTTCAAAATATAAAAAATTATATTAACCTGCACGTTGAAGTGTTTTGGAAACATGCAATGCATGCTTCTGGATAAAATTTACTACTATGCTGAAGTGAGAAATATGTCAGCTCCAACATGTACAACTGCAACCAGATGTGCTGTCAGAGTAGAGGAGCACAAAGAAAACGTGGAAAATAAGAGTTGGGCAGTAACCAATGAACTTTGTGAACCTAAATGTACACAGCCCAGACAGGATTATATTATCTGTAACATTTCAAGAAGTTATTTGATGATGCACCAAATGCTAATGCTTTTATTTCGAAGCAGGCATTTTAAGTGTTATTTAAAAATCCACAGATATTCTAGCATTTCTTGTGTATCTTTCACACTCCTGGTGTCACTGGAGAGGACAGCTCATAGTATGAGATCTCTGATCCAAACAGATGATTTCTGCCACATGTATTTGAAAATGACTGAAAACGGTGGCAAAACTGGACCGTAGGGTAGCTCCCATCAGTAATCTTAAGTTTTAAGCATATATGATGGACTATAACATGGATGGATTCAAATCCACCACAGATGCTTTGCCCTTTCAGGGATAAATAGTCTTTGAACTCTGGTAGGATCTAAATGGAAGCTGAAATTTACTAATTCAGACAACTCACTTTCGCAGCGGGGAAGAGGTCGGGTCCACTGTCCCAGGTTCAGGCAGTGCTGCACGGAGTTGCCCACTATCTGGAAACCTGGGTCACAAGAGAGGCTCACTTTCGACCCTGGCTTCAGATCAGCCGACGAGGCCCGCAGGTGTGGTATGGATCCTTGCAAGGCTGGGCAGTCTGTGGACAAAATACACGTACAGAGACGTGTGAGATGTAATGCTGAAAGGAATACATTTGTTATCTGACTGCTTGATCCCATATAAACTCATCCAAGAGGAAGTTTTGGGGAAACGTTATGCTATGCTCTGCCTTGCTCAAGTTCTAAGGGTTTTGAGAAACAGCAGTGCTAAGAAATACATAAGAAAAGTGGTGAGGACATGACAGGTAGCATAATGTACTTCAAATATTTTTCAGATGAAAAATATTTTTCTGACCCAACACTTTTCTTCATTCTTTCAACATCTCAATTCAGGAAGCAATAAAACTCCGTCTTAGATTCCAGTGAACTTTTGTTACAAAACTCTGGAATTTGCGGAATGAAGGACTGAATGTTCCAAATGCTAAAATATCAAAATAATTTATTCAAGGCTAGTAGGGCAAAAGCTGCAAGACAGAACATTTAACCTTACAACACAGTTTTCTTAACAATATGGCTCAAAACAAATAGGGTTCTAAGAAATAAAGTTCTAACCAGCACAAAATATACTCTTGTAATCTATCTTCACTCTTCCAACAACCCCTGGCAGGAAATCTGGCCAGGCTAGTACATTTCCTTTTTGGAGTTCTTCTGGACAGGATGTAGCCAGAGATTTTACCTATGGATTTAAAACAGGTGATTAGGTGCTGTTTATGGACCTCGTAGGAAAAGAACGCATACAAATATTCCTTCCATGCCTGCATGCAACACTGAACTGCATTATTGAGAAAGCGATGCTTTTCCTTTCTAGCAGAAGACACTTCTGGTCAAACCGATTCCTGCTCTGTATTTTTTAAGCCAGCTAGCTGTAGAGAGGCATGTACTGAAGCAATACCTAAAGGAATATTTGTCAGACAAGCAAAACATGAAACATAATCCTTGAAACAATATGGTGCTTGCTAGCGGGAAAGAAGGATGCATTTATATCACAGACAAGGCAAATATGAGGACATAACCTGAAAGGAAGGCCTGATGTATTTGCAGAAAAAAATGTCGAATGGGAGCCAAGAGGAACTGAAAGTTAAAGAGCAGCATTCCTCAAGCAGTGCTATCACAGCACCACGTTTAGGGACCAGAAACACAAAAGGAGCACTACATGAAGCAGTCCACTGTTTCCAGGACAAGTGTTTCGCGATTTCAATAAACTAGGCTATATTGTGGTTCTTCAAAACAGTGCAGGCAAGACATACCTATACCAACATTACTGGTGGTTTTGGCATTGTCTTCAACTGAGGCAGGACAGGGCCATAGCTAACCATGTACTGAATGTGAAATGGGAATAGGCAAACTGAGGACAGGAGAAAGAAAGGAACACATTTTTAGATCAGCAGCAGGTCAGTATCTTAAGTACAGACCGGCTCAAACTTTTTTGATGTATTGGAAATTTTCCATGTAAAACATAACTCCTCTAATGGAACTACAAGAGGTTTCTTTTGGATTTTTACTAGGAAAAATAAAAACAAACCTGAAATCTGAAACGACAAGGGGAAACTGTGACTTGTTTCCATGTCCAACTTTAACATCAGATTTTTTTTTCAAAAAAATTAAATTCTTTCTATTTCCTCATTGTGAATCTCAAAAGCTATTAAACATAGTAATGAAGCCATATTTCTGTATGGCTATCAATATCAATACCTTGGGGACAATAAATCCATAAGTCACAGAACTATTAAGCTATTCAGACACTGACTGTGAACTCTATGCAGAAATAAGAACATGCAGACAGACTCTTATTCGTGGGATGTCACATAAATAGCAACCACACAGTGGTTCCCTGCAAAAGGTTTAGATGTTCTGACTGTGACAAAAAAAAATACAAATGCAGCTGACTAGTTCCACTGGATGTCCAAAGAAATTTCTGTCTTTGGAATTGCTCTGATTACCTTTGCTCACTGTAACTCCAAGAACAAAAAGGGAACAAAGTACTAGGCAGTGCTTAAAAACATTTGTAATTTGCAATATTTGCATAGACCTCTCTGTTACTTTTTGCCCTATCATGAAAGAAGCAATTATCTGACCCATGGAACTACTTGAAATATTATACATGCCCCGAGGAGGAAAAAAGGCACAATAAAAGGATAATTAAGGATTTCCTCTTCTATTAAAACATCAAAGCACAAAGTGGTTTACAGAGAAAAGAGAACATATTAGTAATTAGGCTGTCGAGCCTACTTCCTATTCCACAGCTATCCTGTGCTGGAGGATCACTGCAGGAATTCCCTGCCAGGAAGAAGGAATGTTTTCCTTAGCCACATGAAAAAAGGAATTAAAACAGCAAAGATGAGCAGCTTGGTAGGCTGTGTGTATCTCATCTTACCCCTGTATTGCACACAGCAATGCAGCCGGTCAAAAAGCACAGGCCATCCTGAGCATCTGGAAAAACACTGCCTTTCCAGGAGGGTGACTGCCCTCTGTGCAGCGGATGAAATGAGCCCTGTGCTGTGCTGGCCCTCTCTGTGCGGAGAGAGCGGCGCTTTGGATCTCACACCAAATTATTCTCACGTTCCCGTCCCGCGCTCCCTTGGGGCCGACCAGTGTGCAGAGCCAGGAGACGCGAGTGATCAGACCTGCTCATTCCCTACCCGTTTCTGCAGCTCACTTCAACCATCGCTGCCGATGTGACTGTTTAGGCGAAGAGGTGCAAACAACATGCTCAGGAAATGCCCTCCTGAGGGCCAGGGAGTGTGGGAATCACAGCAGCATGGCGGGGGCTGGAGGGCGGGAAAGGACCTCACAACAACTCGTATCTCTACTGCTTGCTACAGCAAACAGCCAAAATTTTACCCATGCAAAATTAATGTGTAAATCAAAGGGCAACAACAGAAAAGTTTTGATGAGTGAATTTAGCTTTTACATTATTCACTTGGCAGCATATCATCTTGTACCAGTTTCCTCTATGGCTAAGAATAAGAAAATAAGACTTTCTGCACAGCTGCAGCTGGCTGGAGCATAGCTGATATTAACAGAGATAATGATAGTGATTTACTATCCCCCAAAGCTCAAAAAAAAAAAAAAAAAGGCAAAATATTAATAGGAAAATTACTTGGCTCATTTCCTCATCTCTGTCACATTTGATTTCAGATTAAAATTATGGATACCATATATGAAAGGTAGGATTTTCCTCCTTGCCCTAATGGTATTACTGCTGAAGCCAATAGGAATTTTATCAGGCTTGTCCAGAGCATTACAGACAGGCCAGTACTGAGAAATTTTCTAAGTGGCCTTAAAATATCCCACTTAAATTACTCTTCACCAATGTTTTATGTAAAATGATGTATACTAATTGTTCTCAGCATTTCTCTTATATATGAAAATCTAAAGTTTTAATTTGTGAATGCTTGATGGCCCTACATGTAAAAAAATGAAACTTCTTAACATATCAGAAAGACAAAGACGCAAAGAAAGGAAAAGAGAAACAGAGGAAACATGTTGATGCTAGAAGCAAAGATTCTGGCTTAGCTTCTTTTCTATTTCCTGTTAATATATGTATACATATTTTTAAATTTTGATCATGGATGAAAAATAGTGATAAACAAGCAAACAGCAGTAAGACCTTAAAATACATCAAAAGAGCAAAAACTTTCAATTATAACCCTTTCTTCCCAAGAAATATCTCTGACTTTGAACATTAGTCCTTGTAGCATAGATTTTTCTAACAAATTCAACATTGTTCATCTTTAGGATGGAAACACAGTTTAATATCCTTCTTTTTGACTAGGAGAGTACAGGAGAACATTCTCCTCAAGTTTACACATGATACCAAACTGAGGGACCAGTCAGCATGCTCACACATGCCATCCAGTGGGATCTCAACACTCCAGTGGCCAACAAGAAGGCCATGAAATTCAGCAGGGACAAATAGGAGAGAAAGCCTCCTACCCTTGGATAGGCTGGGGCCAGTCTGGCTAAGGGCTATGAAAGAGGCCTCAGGGGCTCTGGTCAGTAGCAAGCTGATCATGGGCCTGCAGGGCACCCTTGCAGCAACAGCAGCCAACAACTTCATAGGCTGTGTAAGCAGCGTCACAATTAGAAAAGGACTGCTCCCACAGTGGGCTCCTCAAGAAACCGATAAACTGGAGCAAGTTCAAGGGAGGCCAACAAGAAAGTCCAGTACTGCAAAATTTTCCCCGTGAAGAGAGACTGGGGCTTGCTCAGCCAGGAGAAGACATGGCTTCAGGGGCACCTAACAGCAGCCTCCTTGTGGTAGGAGAATGAGAAAGTAGTCATAAACTGGAGTGTGAGGTCCTATTTGGACCTCTTCCACGTTGAGGACAACTAGCCACTGGAATTGTCTCCCACAGTGCTTGTGAGATCTGACTGGAAAAAAGCCCCGAGTCCCCTGTCTGATTTCAGCGTTTATCCCACTGAAGTTGAAGGTTGGATTAGAGATGCCCCTTGGTCTCTTCCATCCACAATAATCTTGCAATTCTGTGAAAGTTTAGCATCAACCTGTGCTTTTAGTACCTGAAAACACCCTAATCTTCAGTGATGCTGATCATTCAGACTTTTCTCTTATGCTACAGTTCAGAGATTTTATATACTGTCTAGTTCACTGGTTGAACTTCTGATGCCTTCACCAATGCCTTCACACAGTAGTCCCCAGCTCTTACATACAGTTCTCTTCCTCTTCTAATAGGATTATTATCTTTGATACGTCTGGCCATATTTCTGGCCATTTGAAAGAAATGGGAAAGAAATATGGTCATATTTCTTTCAAAACCACTTAGTATGGAAAGATATAGTGACTTCAATGTTGATTTTACCATGCCTAGGATTGCTTAAAGACACTACACTTACAACACAATGCTTAATACTCTAGGTCAAGGTTTCATCATGTCCCCCTAGACTTCTGTGGGAACAGAGAAAAGTCCATAAGATTAAGCTGATGTAGTCTTTAAGTATATAGGCTAAATTGGAATGCATTTTCAGCTTGTGCTATGCTCAGAGTACTGTGTTCAAACTCTGCAACAAGGATGTACCTGCTGTGGAGACAGGACGTGGTCCCAAATGTTGAGCTGACTGATAGAGCCCACAAAAGATTCGGCTGGGTTGAATCCTTCTCCCTTTTGGTCTTGTTCTTGTCCCAGTACGAGAGCACCTCCACCTAAACTCAGAGAGAATTAGAGAACCGGGATGGGAAACAAAACCCCACAGCAATCAGCCCCACCAAAGGGCTTTTAAAAGCATTTTATTATGCATATATTATTGAGGTTTTTTACAGTAGGAGACCAGCCACCTTCAACAAAATCTCCCAGAAATCTTTGGGAGGCCTGTCTAGACTGAAGTCACTCTAGACTGATGTGAATGAATATAAAAAATGGGAAGGGATCCCATTATACCAAATAAGCATAAATATTAGTTGCTCCCCCAAACATTCTAAACTTTGTCACCCCTGCCAATCAAATGGCCTGTTACGTTAGTCTAGAAATAGTCATTCTGCCTTCACTGAGGCCAAGGGAACTATCCTCATAAACAAGAAGAGTGAAGATGAGCATCTATAAATGCTGAAAATCTGAAAGCATACTAGAAACACCAAGACAAGTCTATCTTTGAAGGCATAGCAAATTCTGTGATAAAAAATAAAAGAAAAAAGGAAAAGTATCCAGTGTAGTGTAATTAAAACATACCAGGGATTTTTGAGCCAACTGAGAGCCCACTGCCTCCGTCAGACACCTTTCCATCAATGTACACTTTCCATGCCCCATCCGTGCATGTCCATGTGACTGCAATGTGATGCCAGTTACCATCATTCACTGAAGGACAGTCTGTGATCCTCTCTTTTCCATTTACATAGAGAACCCAACTGCGTGGAGAAGGAAGATGAAGGCCTACTCAATTGTTTGCAGCAACTACTCAAAGTAATGTTGTTTGCTAAGTGGGGTATTTTTGTCCAGCTCATACACAGAATCTCCCCTGAAATATCATTACTTTTCGGGAGAACTTGGAAGTGGTTGTTATCATATGCAAAGTCCTTTGAAATAAGTAATGCGTCCTGCACCAAAATGTGAAGTGTCCAGTCATGGATGCATAGAGGATTCTAAAACTTGTCCCTTGATCCAAGCTCTCTGAGTGCTAAACTCCAGTTTTACCCCGTCATTGATTCAGCACATATTTTAAACACACTATAAATACAATCAAAGGGAAATATTCTGTTTTCTAAATGTCACAGTGCTTTCATGCTGTTACTCCTGACTTGGCAGAAAGTGGAGGAGAGAAAACAACAGAAAAAACAATTCAAGGGGACAACTCTAGCTACAAAATTTGGATGCAGATTTGCCTACCCCAAAATAGGCAAAATTGACAATCAGACTTCTGCTTTGTATTGCCTTTACCAAGTAAAGACAGGTGCAAGCTAGAAAAAAGCAGATTCATGATTTACCCATTGTAATCTGTCAGCAGAAATGCATTATCACTTCCACCTTCCACTGCATAAGAAATGGGGGTCCCATAGTTCGTGGTGTCAGTGGATTTCATCCAGAACGTACAGGTGATGTCTCCAAGAGATGGAAGAATACCATCAAGCATAGCATATCCATAGACACCAGAGACTTCAAAATCAAGATTGAAACCAGAGGATTGTTCTGAAAAAAAAAAAAAAAAAAAAAGAGTTTTTAGTACTATATTCTTAAAAACATAGAAACAAATCAAATGCAAACTAACCAAATGCAGTAAATGGGGAATATAACCCATCTACAAAAATATGTCACTTTAAATTGGTCAGAGCTAGAAAGGCTGTATACCAGCCTGGCTCCAGTCAGCACATGATGCTTTCCAAGGCTAGAGAATACACATCATCTGAAAAAATAAAACTGAAAAACGATCTGATAGTCTAACAGAGAATGAACATGAACCTTGTATAGCACTGGATACGCTTTTCGTCTTCCGCCCATGAACGATTAATCCATCTGTCCATCCAACAACCCAAAAGGGCACGATCAGTTGTTTTCATTTCACCCATAAGAGCCAAGATTAAAAGAAAAAAAAAAAAAAAACAAGAAAAGGAAAGAGAAAGAGAAAGACTTTTTCTGTTCTGGAGTGACTGAAACACATAAATCAACTGGAGCTCTCCGAAAAGCTGGGTGCTATTTAAACTTACACATTTGGTCTATTCTACATTACCCACATGTCCTCACTATCTCTGTAGAAACCAGCATAGGTTCTTCAGCTTCCATATGAAGGGATATCAGCTACAGGTATAAGACAGTAAAATTTTTATGTGTTGGCCAGAAGACAAGTAAGAGTTGAGACTCATGGATGCACAGTGCAACTCCACAGCCATTCACTGCACCAGGTGAGTATAAAGCTTGATATGCCCCGCAATGTGATTTTTCTTAGTACTTCTGAACTGATACTCCCTTGCCCTCATCTTTAACCATTTAATGCAAAGTTCTAAGCAAAATAAAAGAAACACAAGTTGCTAATTAACCGTGTTATGTAGATCATATACAAATGAAATCTGATATGTCTTTTTGGTATTAAAAAGGTAGACTTATGCCTTTAAAGAAAGAGAAAGGAATAAAAATATGATCTGGCACACATGCTGTTACACCCTTGCAATTCCAATTCCAGTTTCACTGCAGTCACACAGGCTCCACTCAGATTCTCACTACACCTAGATGCTTTCGGGAGAAGCAGAGTAAAACCAAATCAGCCAGTGCAAGTCTTGCCCAGACACTTAGTCAAGCTGCCTTTTTCTGACACTTCGGTCCTGTGTACCTGTTTCACACCTGCTGCCTGTAAAGCCAGGAGGACATTTACAAACGTACGAGTTCAAGGCATCCACACAGGTAGCTTGGTTTAAGCAGGGACTGGAGTCACACTCATTGATGTTCACTTCACAGTTCAGTCCTGTGTATCCTGTCACACACAGACACCTAAGGAGAAGAGAAACTTACTTCAAATATGCAATCTGTAATACAACAAATATCCTTGCCATTAGCCCCATTTCACCAGTGGGAATGGCATATGCTGAAAAATCTGTAGAACAGATACTACGGAGTTTTATTTTGGATGCTTATGACTGAACTCCACTATTTTTGAGAGGGACAACAAAATATCTAAATGTATTATGTGCATTGCTTCATATGAAAGCGGGAGAGAAAAACACTGGGTTCCTATTAGTGAAATGGGACTCCTGGACTCCTCCGAATAATGGATCAGAGCTATTCTACTCGGCAAACACAGTTCCAGTGGTGATGTGGGAAAACTCAGGTATCAGAAAGGCATCAAGACCCCTGGGGCCTTGGGGCAGGAAGGAGTTAATAAACCTAGAGTATAGCATCTGGTTCATCTCTCCACAGTGATCCAGCATAGGGCACAGCTGTCACTATTTGTAATTCTGAAAGAATAAAAGCACTCTGAAAGAATAAAAAGGAAATCTTCAGAAGCTTCCATTAGTGTTTATAGCTCAGTCCCTGCACTCTCAATGTCTACAGCTACTCCTGTATTGCAGTCACCAGTGAGGTAAAGCCATCAGGTACATCAACTATCATTAGTGACAGCTCTAGAGGAAAGTAAGACACATACTGGTTGCTGGAAAAGTGGAATTCTTTTTACAGAACAGATCTCCCATGGCATGCATGTCTTGCAGTCCTACCATGCTCACACACCTAACACTGCACATTCTCCTTGATATCCACCTCAGAATTTTCTAAGAGACTTTTATTTTAAAATCTCCTTTAAAGTGCATAAGGGGTCCATTCACTGGCTTGGGCTGTTGAACCCTCTGCTGAATTTTAAGAAAGACCCAGCACCACAACACATCTGGCTTTTCACACTCCATTATATCAATCATCTGTTTTTCACCTGAAGCTGTTGATACCATCTCTGCATGTAGCCCCATTCCTACAGGGTCTGCTGAGACACTCATCGATGTTTCTCTCACAAAAGATACCAGTAAAACCAGGAAGGCATTTGCAGGCGAAGCCACCAACATGATCCTCACAAACAGCTCTATTGAGACATGGGTTTGAAAGGCATTCATTGACCTCCACTTCACAGTGAGCACCTGAGAAAAAAAGAAAAAAGACACAACTCTGTTTTGTTTTAATCTGAGAAAAACATTCACAAACCCATTCCTGGGCAAGAAATGATTTTATGGGACCCTTGCCAATAAAAGATTTTATGGGAAATGGCTAACTCGAAGAGCAGTTACAGGAATCATTTTTGCAGTTGCAGAAATAAAGACTCTGTGACACTGGGCATCTAAATGGATATTGCTGAATACGTGAGTCATTCAGGCTGAATCAAGAAAACACCTGAGAAATGAGTAGCTAATGAGAAGCTGCCACAAAAGAAATCATGCTGGAAGCCTAATTCTACAATGTAATGTAAAAGTCAAACACACATGACTTCTTCGGTATTTGTGCTGGGAAGGAGGCTCTGTGTTGCAAGCACAGAAGAATGAAGAAACTGCATGTGATTTTATAGGAGAGCTCTTTGGCAACTTGATAAATCAACAGATATTCCTGGCTGCTACAGAAATATGGAGGAAATATCTTATGTTAGAACAGCAGAAAGCTAATTATGTGCATGGGGAATAGACAAGGTGGAATTCACGTAGACAGGTTTGTCCAAAGTTATGCTACAGAGTAAGATCCTGGCACAGGTACAAGGAGAAAACACAGCATCTAATAGGTCCTTTTGAGGTCACTACAGGCCCTGTGCAAAACTATGTGGACCTATGGAAGGCTAATGTATCCAAATCAATGCAACATACAGAAATAACATTGAAATAATTTGGCGGAGTAGGCAGGCATTTCTCTGTGCACCAAGACTGAAAAACAAGAAACAAGAAATAGTGTACCTGTGAACCCCTCTGCACAAATGCAGTGGTAGCTGTTCTTGTCATCAACACAACGGGCTCCATTCAAACATGGGCTGGAGCTACACTCATTTATGTCTTCTTCACACAAAGGACCTTCAAACAGCAAGAGTAACAAGGCAAGATATATCGACACATAGACAAGACCCACATGCTACAGTGACTGGATCTGGAAGTCAAAGCAGCTTCATACAATGAAAACCTACTGAGATCAGATGACAAAACTCCATCTTTGACTGCATTACTGCAAATATCTGCAGAGATCATCTGTGATACTTAGCTGTTGAGATGTGAAAGATGACAAGGTCAGTGTAAAGTTTTAAAAATATTTACCAAGAGCTGCTGTCATAAATAGAGAGCCATAAATGTGAAATATGAGGGAGGCTATTTTTTGATGGAAAATACTGAGCCTTTCTTTTCAAACCTGCTTGGATGACTATCTCCTCAAAAAGTTTTACTTCAGGACTAAGATGTTATGACGATGTTTTGGCAAAGTACGCAAGCATGCCAGTTCAAGCTTTAAAGACTTCAGTACCTTGCACATGGATGCAGTGAGAATTAAAAAGACTGACAACAAAGATATGAAAAAGACACTCACTTACTAAGTCCTCGACCCGTGTAAATGTTTTGTCTAATCAGGTCACACTCAATTTCATAACCATTTTTCCCTCTTAATTTTCTGCATTCTCTTTCCTTTCTTTTTCAGATCAGAATTGTCGTAAAGCACAAGCGTGCACAGATATACACTTACACAGACTGTCCTTGAATGATCTTCCTTTTACTCTGAAAGCTATTCACATACACTAGAACTCTTTAGCCTGTGGATGGAACTGCTTTTCTGTTGCAATTCTACTAATGTCAGTTAAGTAAGAACAGTCCTTGGGTTGTGCTTTTTCTGCTTAATACAGAAATGAGCTCTTCTCAGAAGAAGAGCTACCAGGCAATTAAATTACCTGCATAGCCTGGTTGGCAGTGGCAAACAAAGGTCCCAATGCCATCTTTACACATCCCGTTGTGGTGACAAGGAGATGACTTACACTCATCAATTTCAGTTTCACATTTCAAGCCTAAAATGTAAAACAAAGAACAGAGAAACAAACATGAAATTGCTCAGAAACACAAGTCATGGATATTTATGTGGGAAAACTTTAGATGGATTAATTGCCTAGATTGCTAGACATTTGTGTTCATTATCTTTTCTTTGAACTGTGTTTTAACAGAGATTTGGAAGATAATGTTATTAGGTAAAATGTACATCAGGCAACAATCTGATAAGTTCCAGATGATAGTACCTAATATTCTTAATATTTTCCACATCAAAAAAGATTTGTTCTAGTACTGTTACAGCTGCTGCAGTCTGACAGACTTTTTATTAACTTCACTGCAAGGAACCCAAGCATTTTCTGCCAAATACTATATAATTCAGCAACACCGAAAACTATTCTGATGGGCAATTCAATTTGTAAGGCTATATTTTTGCTTTTTGCATTGAAACGTTTTGCTCCTTTGTGCTTGCCCATAGTAAGGGTGTGGAGCAATGTTTATTCTTCCACATTCTTCTGACATTTTTACCTGTATATCCAAATGGACATAGGCAAATATATCCACTTCCCAGTTGTTTGCATGTCCCATTGTTGTGGCACGGTTCCAGGAAACATTCATGAAAGACCTGCAGTATGCAATAATGATGTAATTACAGTAAATGTGGAAATATATTTAAAAAAATATATTCTGCAAATTCTATAGTTATTAAAAAGTAATTAATTTCTAGCTCTTTTCCTGTATCTCATCTCAGTGAAAATGATTCTTATTTCTAGGGAAGACTACTAGGAATTTGAATAATTTTTTTAAATGGTCTTTTTTATTTAGCAAAATATGGTCACTGCAGATTGTCCTCTAGAAGCCTCCCAGCTATGACAGATAGCAGTCATATTATACTATGCAATATTTCATATCATAGTTCTCCAGCAATGTTTTTCTCTCTTTTTCCTTTTACACTGATTGATAATCAATTTCTTCAGTCTTTTTTACAAAAGAGAAATGAATTGGTTCAAGGAACGGAGCCTTATCACAGTTACAGCTAGGGATGGTGTGTAACATCACTGCACAGTTTCTGCTACATTAGGACTTTGCAAGAAGGGTCCTCACAGCAGAAGGGAGCTCTGCTATTCCCTTCTCAAGTGTATCTACACTGTAATGAGTAGAAATAAATATTTTATCTGGTAACATCTTCTGGAATTCAGCATAGAGAAGCCATCAAATGAGTAGGCAGGAACAACCTACTGTTTAGAGACTAACTAAACCTCTTGGAAGAGGTTTATGCTTCTTTAAAAGTGCAACAAATATTTTGCAAATCAGGTTGAAGACTTCAAGCTGCAAAATTTAAGATTGCTAATAACTGCTGAGCTTTTTTTTTTAATTCAACAGAAGTGTCATCACTTCTGTTGTTGTGATCACAAAGAAAATCATGCAGAAAATTTGAAAGGTGAAATTGCTGGGCATGACATGACAGCTAAGACTAATTTTTATAAAATAATTCAATTAATTAATTTTATTAATTCTGATGAGTAAGGCAGACATGCTGATGAGTAGGATCTTAACTCCACATCCAGTAGCTCTCATGATCATCACTCTCACCTCTTCAGGAGATTTAGTCAACATAACAATTACATTAAGGAAAGTATTTCTCACTTATTACTGGCATAAGACACTGTTTCATTCATCAGAGCCAGATCAGAAGAAAAATCTTGTCCTTGCCTGACTGCTGACTTTGTACTGCTTGCTGATATTTTCTGGAGAGGCTGGTACCATCACAACACTTTCCTCAGCTGCTGAGAAAGTAGAGCCAAAACCTAGAATGGAAAGATAATGAAAGAATTGTTACTGATACTCCACAGCCAGATCTCTATTCCATGAGGACATCAAAATTGCATTTTAATAATGCATCTAAATGCTGATAGAAGTGGATTTATGGGAATAGATACAACAACTTACAGTAACCACAAAATATTTTATGCCCATCTTATATTATAAACAAGCATATTGCTAAAATGCATGCATATGCATTTACTTATAAAAATATACACGCATATTTTTTACCGTTACATATATATATGCATATATATCTTAATACATAAATAAATACCATTTACTATAGTCTTTATGAGCATGAAGGAAAGTCCTTATTAAGCTCACCGGGGTCAAGCACCCCGGCTCTGTAACTAAGTCTCAGTACATAATACACAGTCACTTCTTCCACATAACCAGAGACATTATTAGGTAGAAACAGGTATGAACTGCACTGGCTGAAACATATGTTCTGCATATGTTTGAGAGAGCATGGGATGTTTTTCAAACTTGTAGGTGGCCAAACTTTATTTACGTTCTTCCGGCACATATTTTGGCTTACTTGAACAATCTGTGATGGATCTGGCACCAGTGATGGTTGTTGTCCCGTAAAAGGGACAAGACAAGCAGTAGGACTTTCCTGGATCTGGCTGATAGTAATCTCTGGGACAAGGGTAGCAAGGTATCAAACCTGTACGAGAAAATTCTCCTGCAGGACACGGTACTGCAAGAACAAATATTTTTGTCAGTGATCATTTGCTCCTTTTCTGGTCATTTTCTCTCCTCCCATCATTTTTCCTCCTCAAATCTACAGTATTCAGGTGAAACGCACAAGAAATTCATAACTGAGAAATTGTATTTAAACTGTGCTGTTAGATACACATGGATCTCAATGAATTACAGAAATACCTGTGAAATATTTTTATTTATTCTCATCACTACTATGGAGAGAACTTTCAACTGCAACTTTCCTTCCCTTTCATCTCACATCACCTTGTTTTCCCCATCTCTGCCCCCAAGAAAGTGTAAGAACCAAAGATAATTTGCTTTTGCACCATTTTCCCTGCAGATTGCTTGCTTTGAGGATCTTTCTGTCAGAACGTTCCCAAGAATATTTGAAGGCAGTTTCTTGAAAAAGTCACTAGCACAAACTCAACCAAAAATCAGAATCGCTGCACAGCAGATGTCCCAAGATAATGATGACGAAACATACAGTCATTCCCAATCTCTCTTGAACAGGAAAAGGCTTTATTCTGAGATTCTGTGACTTTCACACAGGTACTCATCAGTAGGCTCATTCTGTTTGGCTTTAGTTAAGAACCCATCTTGGAATTCAGAAGGAGAGTGTTTCAAAAACTCAGACTATTGGGACAGCCTGTTATTACCTTGGGAAATTCTGCTCGTCTGCACTTAGCCACTGTCTGAGTTAAATCTCAGACAGACAGATTGGACTACACTAGCTGCTGTTTAAACACTGCTTCATTTTTAGAGATTTCATAGGTCCTTTTGTTACAAACCTCCACAGGATGAGATATCCACAGCACCTCTTTTTACTGTTGACAATTTTTCTGGGCAAGAAATGCAGTTCCTGGATCCAAATGCTGGCTGATATGTGCCAAGTGGACACGATTCACAGGTTTCAAGACCATTTGCTGAATAGGTTCCCTGCTTGCACTGAGCTATAAGACAGAGGAATTCAGAAAGATTAAGCAGTCTCTGAAAGGAAATGTGATTCCTAACCTCTAAAAATAATGCTAAAACCACAGTATGCCTCACAAAGACTGCTTATTTCTATTATTTTTAAATGTATTCTGAAGGGCTTCACGGGTACAAAAAGCTAAAAAACTCAACTGCTCCTTTTTAATTAACGTCATGTATGTACATCAAGAGGCAGACAGGATTGCTCCTCGCTTCACAAGCTAGTCTCACCCCTCCTGCAGTAAGGAGCAAAAAGAAGGCCACAGACATCTAAAAGCAGCTGTCAGAAGACGACAACATCCTCACCTTTGCATTCAGAGACACTTCTGGAGTGTAGGTACTCCGTATAGGTACCAGACGGACAGCTCTTGCATTCCAGCTGCCCTTCCTCATCTTGGTAGGATCCAGTCCAGCAGCTTTCACAGGCGCGATGCTCCAGAGAGTAATAGGTACCCAGAGGGCAGTTGACTGTCACAGTGGAGACATAAGTGCCCCTCAGATCACACAGCCACCAATAATGCCCTTCCTCTAATCAAAGCCTTTCCACTTCATCAAACCCTGTTTGTGTGAAATGTGCCTGAGTTCCACAGCAAAATGGACTTGCACTGGGTGTCTGTCTGGAACCTTTAACGATTTTGCTGCGCACAATACATGAAATTCAACTCCCTATCTTAGCTACACATCACAGACAAGAATAATAGAATTAAGTCTGCATGTAAAGCACAGTTTTCCTGAGTAGTATGAAGGGTATGAGTATGCCTGGTTTCCTCACTGGAGTGCAACCCTGGATATTCAAGGGTCCTTTTCCATAGCCCTTGACATCCTCTGGAAGTCACACTCTGCAAAGCACTGGAGAGCTTATTGTTCCGGGAGACAACAAGAAGGGGGTAATGCCAATCCCCTACCCTCCGCAAACAATGTCTAAAACCTTGCTTTTGAAAGTGATTTTAAATAAACGAAGGTTCATCCGTCTTACCACACATTCTTCCTTTCAGCACAGAGCCAGGCCTGCAGAAAAGAAAAGCCTTCTCGGTCTCCAGTGAGTTGCTGTCAGCTACAATGAGTTCGGATGCAAACTGAAAAGAATACATGGGTTCCTTATTGAGAGTCCTATTCAGCCTGTTCGTGATAGTCTCTAGGGTTTTAAGGAGCCTTTTCTGGTTTTCCAGTTCCAGCGTATCATTCCTTTCGTCGGGCAATGGCACGCTAGCTGGGATTTAAAGAGAACACACAACAAGCACACAGATTTTACAGTCAGCACTTCTGGTGTGGTCGGGGAGCGCAGCAACACTCATCTTGGCAGTGCGAAGTGGAAAGCAGGCCACGTGCACAGCGCTCCCCATGGACAACGGGCTGTGAGCTTTCCCCAGGCACAAAGTCAGAGAAAACTGGGCAATGAGCATATCCAGAAAACTGTCATCTGCATCTTTAGCAGGCTTTGGGAAGCCAAAGCTGTACTGAGTGTATTAAAAACACATTCTTTAAAAGGAAGGAATAGGAGAAGGCATATATTTTGATTTGCCTCACCTGTGATGTTAAATATTAACTTAATTTTGTGGTCAGTCATTGGGATGTTGAGTTTCTTGTGTCTTTTGACCCGAGCGGGTGCTGCCTTTACAGAGACAGGGAGATGCTTTGATAGGTCTTCCTGCACTGTATCAATGAAATCACCATAGGAATAATCCAGCTGGTTTGCTGTCCCCCAGCCAGCAGGGCCTGCCAGGTGTTGAGAATGAAAAAAGAAAAAAAAAAAAAGAGAAAAAAATTCAATTGTGGTTAAAATTGAGGCCTGTTATACTTACATTTACTTTTAGAATGAGATCTGTTCAAAGCTCCAGACAAGGTATGTTGGCATTGCCCATGTAAAAAGTTTTTAATGCTTTAAAAGAGGTTTTAATTCAAATAATAACATTAACAATAAGGAAATACTCAAAATATTAGCTCTCCCTTTCTTTACCACCCCCACCATTCTTAATGCTGATATAATTTACTTTCTTTTAGAAAAAATAATGAACTATGCTGGAAAATGATCCCTTGTAATATTTTGGCTAGAAATTTGACCAGCTCCACACAGAGAGAAAAAGGAAACAAGCCTCACTGATGATGGTGACCCTGCATGTGCGAGGGGGCTGGACATCTCTAAAGGTCCCTTCCCACCTTAAAGATTCTATGATTCTATGATCACTGAAATCTCACTTATTCTCTAGAGCTCCTAAAACTTGCATCTTTAGCCAAAACCTTAGAAAAATACTGCTGCAAAAGCTATAAAATAAATTTCTGATAGAACTAGCAATGCTCTTCCCGCTCAGTCTTCACATGGGCCCTGTATTGCTAACAGCATCTTCTACAACAATTCCATACAGCTCTCTCTTCTTTTTCATCTTCAACCATGCCTAGCATGGCTTATGGCATGTGTAGCCATTACACCTCTTTCTCACAATACTTGGAATAATTGTACATTCCTCAAAAGAGGATGACAGCATCACGTTACATGTTCCTTCCCCTCAGAGAGCTATTTACTGCTACATTTAGAGGGTTAAATGCATCTCCTGATGTTACTACCTACAGTGTCAATTCAAGTAGCTTGTCTTGCTTAAACATTTGATTCTGCCTTCTTGTAAGACTGAAATTAGAAGCATACAGTATATTTAATTAATCTAGATTTTTCTTTTTTTTCTTTTTTTTTAAGTGTAAAGGGATAAAGAATCATCTAGATCATCTTTAGCTTATGATAAAATTAAAGTAAATTAACCCCACAGCTCTGGGGTTAATACTTGCAATTACTGCATAGCCCATCTTCCAAACTATTGTCTCTTACGACCTGAGGGAAGTACTCATCTTTACCCTCCTGGAGGTGGATCACAGGAAACTCCAAAAAAGCAACAAGGTTGTTCAGAAAAGAAGTTGACGAGAACTGAATGTAAACAAAGCCCTATATCCCATTTTCCCAACACCGTTTTCACTCTTTTAGATGACTTTTGAAATTAGTTCCATCTGTTATTAATCATCACCCTTCTTCAGACAACAACTGGAAATTACAGCCCTCGGTGTTTGTTTACAAACAAATGTGCTCTCATCAAGACACATTTCTGAAAGGTGAAAGATAGGGAAGCTGTAGCACAGCAATCCCATTAGGAAGCCACAAAACAGCAACATTCCTACCACAAACGAGGCATTCTGAGGTTGCCCTGCCAAACGCTTCCCACTAAGGTAGATGATGCAAGTTTATTTTCTGTTTTAATGTATTCTTAGTCTTTCTGATCAACACACCCCCAAAGGATTTAGAGGTGCCAGCCATAACAGCTGTACAACATGGACAATAATGTGCTTGAAAATGGGCTGAAAACAACAACATACTTGGCATAAAGTGAACTGGGAACTATCGTGAGGACTGGCACAGCTTTCATTCAGATCAACCACGGTCTGAATCCTGCAAAAAAATTTGTCCTGGCATACAGAAGATCATTTCATTGCTAAGTGGGCAATCTTAAACTCTTACAGCTTTAAATGGTGAGGGGCCCCTTTTGTCCTGATGCTCCCCAGAACCACCTTTTTTTGAGTATTTTGGTTTGAAACTGTATGTTTTTTTTTTAAGATAAGTTAATTTCTTGAAAGCTAACCAAGCAGGTCTGTTCAGGGGGGTTTCTGTTTAGTTTTTTCTTGCCATCATCATGCATGTCAGTAAATTCTTCCTTTACATGTGTGCTATGTAGGAGGTAGAATTAAAACCAGAAAATAATCAGCTTTGTAATACTGTTATCAAACTTATTACTTAATTGTTTAGTATATTAAGAAATACTTATTACTGAAGTGTTTAGAATATTAACAGCTCTATAATTGTTTTATGTAAGTATTCAACATAACACAGTGCAGTAATTCAGAACAATAGGACTTAAGGTCATTAAGCCTGGATGGTTAACAATCTATGCAATCAGTAATTACCAATGGCAAATCCATTTTCGTAATCGTAATTATATTCTAAGCAATGTTTATGTGTCTGGTCTTCCAATCTGCAGTCAATATCATCAACATCATTACAGAATGATGGGACCTTCAAACAGAAACAAAAAAATTAATATACCAAAAAAAATTAACACACCAAAAACACACAGTCATCCCTGACTGGAAAAAAATTTCTAATTATGATGTAAAGCATCAGTCTGGCCCTTCTCTAATACTAAATTTCTCCTTTCACGGTAGGTATCTTTTGGACAAAGTCTTCAGGCGTAAGTATATTCTATTGTTGCAACTGGGAAACAACAGGGACCTGTGGGCACATAAGCTCTTCTGCATATTATTAATATTCACGCAAGACAAGAGGTCTGTCAGTTAACTTCTGTACCATTCTTGTTTGCCAAGTCCCTTCACGCAGAGGAAAGTTCAGGCTTGCTTCTGCAGGCAGGACAACAGGAGAGCTTACAGGTCTGAAAATGTCTGTTTTATTTATTTATTTATTTATTTATTTTTCCAGGCTTGTAACCTGTAATTCTGTCAGGAGTTACAGCAACACTGTTAGAATATTTCTAGCTTTCAAACCTTATTTCTTTGTATCCACCTTCTCCATACCCTTGGGGAGGGAACTTGCGCATTCCTTCAAGAGACCTCAGAAAACAGAAGAAGTCATCTGAGGAGGACAGTATTTTGAGCAGGGTATGCAATCTGCTGATGAGCAAACTAGGTGGTAGTGGTGGCTCTACCAGAGCATTTCTGGAAGCGTACACATGGTTTACATAACTTCCTGTTGCTTGTTTCCCAGCTTAGGATACAGCAGTGGCATACAACTCCAATGCAAGAACTCAGAAATACTTGTAAAACCTTAAAAAATCCTCCTGAAACACGCTACAGGAACAAAGTATTTCCAACCATGTGAACAAGATATTGAAAATAACTGTGTATCTGTCTTAGTGACAGAGCCCAGATAGTGAAAAGTTGCAATAACTTAGGCCATGTATGCCTGCTTCTTTTCATTGCTAATTTCCAAAGTCAGTTGCCTGGACTATAGCATTGCCCAAGAGCCCTAATAGGCCTTAAAGACCTCCAACAGCCTTATGTTAGGCCTCCCTTACAATCACTGCCCATGGGCCCATTTAAGCTCAGGTCAGGGGCTTAGGTTACTACTTGAGCCACTAGACTGAAGTGCCTGGGCTTAGGTATCAAGTCTTGAATGCCTAGATTTTCATATATGCCTATTTAATTATGTAGGTATGCCATATATATATTCTATAAAAATATGCTTTGGCACTATATCCAACTTTTGAAAGTAACGTTAAGTTTAAGGGTCAAATGACTGGATTTTTCAAGCATACACAATATCTTAGGCAGTCCACTGAAAATCTCTTAAATTAGCTCCTCAGGCTACCTGCTATCCATCCCAAGTCAGCTAATTGGATTCTGTCCTAATCTGTCCTAATCAGTTCTTCGGGTTTCAAGTTTCTATGCTGATCTCCTCCTAAGTAAATAGCTTGGAAAAGTAACAATTGGGTATATCTCAGGTTGAGGGAAATACTAAAAGGAAGGATTATTTACTAACCTACCATTTTACCAAGCGCACTCTGGAATGCATCAGCAAAGCTGTTAAGAAGACTGTTGTCATCACATCGTGTAGCTTTGTATAGCATTTCAAAGGATTTGAACCCATGGTTTGCAAAACGATTTACTGAAAAATGCAGGAAAAAAAAATGAATTGGTCAGAGTTGTCAAGACTGCCTTCAAATGAAGTTCTTATTCATATCAGGATTTAAAATGCCATAAGAGCAGAGAAAGTCCATAGGTGAAGTTTTCCATATGCTTGCCGCAAAAAAGAAAATATATAGAGCTTCTGACTGGCTGTTAAGTAGGTAGGTAATTACAGCATTTGCACTGACAATTTGCAAAAGCTGTTGAAATTCCTGTTTTAATAGCATTGTTAGCGTTGTCAAGAGACAAACTATTTCCAATCCTAACAACAGGCAAACTTCGTTAACTTTGGCCTTTTTGCTGTCTTGTAAATTCCAGGATTCAAATTTACTGCTGTTTTTCTATTTTAGACAGCTTCTGAAATAATACATTTAGGGACCTCTCAACATTCTTTTGCAATATCTCACAGTGTAGAGGCAGAAGATATAGAAGATTTATTATCAACAAACAACCACCCTAGTTTCATTTACTTCCTCCTTAGACACACTGTTTGAGTCTTCAATTCATTTCACAAACAAAGTCTGATAATAATATGACTTACAAGAGCAGTCAGGCCACTCTGGAGAATAAGGTGGCTTCCAGACACCATCCTCATAAGCACAATAGTAGTTTTCACTTGATCCTTCTGAAAGGCTATAACCCTCCACACAGCGCAATGTGCAATTAACACCTGTTTCATCTGACGTGCATGAAAAATCACCATTCACGGGCTCAAAGGAGACTTCACAAGGGGAACCTGTGCAAAATACAGGGATTTTATATGTGGATCATTGTAGCAAAGCAAGTAAATGCAAAGGAAACATGGAGATAAAATTTCCGAAAGCACCAAGTATCAATCTGATTCTCCTTCTACTGCAAATCTGTGCAACTGCTCCTTGTTATTTCCACAAAATCAGAATTAGGGTAGTGGCAAATTCTTTTTGAACTTTGTCACCAGAATTTGAAATTCAGAAACAAAGATTCAATTTTTGATATATATGAAAACTTAAAAAAAAAGAAAATGCAAGACTTAAGTCTTTCTGTATTTTAAAAAGTACGCTTATTTTATTAAGCAGAAGTAAAATTTAAGTGATTTAAATATTAAATAAAAGTAAAAAAAATATTAAGTAAAATAATATAAAGCACTACTAAATTGTATCTTTTCTGCAAACTTTCATGAATGAAAACTATTCATGAAATTAAATGAAATTAATTAAACTATATTACATACTGAATTCTGAAACTAAGAACTATTCATTCTGCATTGTTACAACAGTTACCACACAGATTTGATCTCGAGAGCTAAGAAGTCAGAAGTATCTTAGCATTGTAAAGTCTCAGTTAGAATGTAGTTTTATGGGATTAGTGCAAAGAATTTGAACATTTACAAATTTTATGCCCCAAG
>JAWLRI010000261.1:508306-521063 GCA_034781795.1 Crypturellus tataupa | reverse complement strand
GGTGGACTATGTCAATTTTAAGGACTGTTTATTTCTTGTTAAGTTTTACAAAAGGAGATCAAAAAATAGGACAGGTAACTGCAAGTTACCTTTTTGTAAACTTATATCCAAAACTGATGATTTCAAATTTTCTGTTCAGATTTTTTTTTAATATAAATATCCAACATAAGCACTAGAGGGCAGAATTAAAGTGGAATTTTCATCCTTAGCTATTCTGCAAATAGCTGTTTGGTGTTTAAAGAAGGAAGTGTACTTGATAACAGGAAGAAAGAAGTGTCTATGCCAGTAATACAAATACTTGTTTTGTTTATTAGTCTGCTTATTAGTACAGACAGATTCTAAAATATAAAAAGTATTATAATACCTGCTAAGGTATTTGCAAGTATACCTGCAAATATAAAAGGTCTTTCCATGGAAATTCTCCTTCCTAACTACAGATTCCACAGATTTGATTTGAAGCTTTAGCAACATCTGCTAATCCATTTTATACTGTATTTATCACTGAAAAAACAATGGCTATTATCAAAGTTTTTATTGCTTAGTTAATAGTAACTTCAATGCTTCTATATTTATTTGAATTTACTGGACCCAATTCACGGCTGTACTCTATCTCAATTTTCTGATTTCCATATATATATATATATGTATATGTATATATGTATATTCTTGTTGCCTTTAAATTACTCCCAAATAAGATTGGGAATAACTGAATGAAAAAAGGTAGTCTGAACGAAGAAGTAGAGTAGGGTGGCATCCTTTAGCATATTCAGTTATAACACAGCCACACTCTCTTGCTGCTTTGAGAATACCAAATGCTACACTACAGCTTATGTGTGATGTGTTATGCACCAGCAGAAAGAAAAAAATTAGGATAACAGACCTTTGATAACAATGTGGATCTCACATGTCCTATTATTGCCAGAAGGGTCCACAGCTGTGTATTGAACTGTTGTCTCTCCTTTGGGGAAGAAATCCCCAGGTTCATGACTTCTAGTAATAGTCACTACAGCACCTAGAAAAGTAAAAAGAAAACCTAAAACATCAACAAGAAGCCTTTCTTTTCTGGTCTAGCTTACAACCACTTTTCCTGCTGACACTGAACACAGGATCAAGCAGGAATGCCTATGCTCAAGCTTGACAAACGGAGAAGGAAACGGCAGCATGTTTTCCAGACAGTGTGTGCCTAGAAATAAATAAGTAAATAAAATAAAATAAATCCTCAATGCCACGGCATCATGGGGAAGCAGGCTGGAGGTCCGCAGCCCCACACTGTTGTGTCCATGCTTTGGGGTGCACTGTCTCACCTGAATTGTCGGAAAACTGAGGCTCTTCCCACGTGGCTGGGTACTCGTTCTCCAAGGTCTGCACGGGTGGTGGGGATCTGCATCTGTCGATTACAGGAGGTTCTGCATCTATAGGATTTGGAAGGGATGGCATAAAATTAGACCAGGTAAGATATATGATCAGAAAAAGTAATTAAACCAGTTCACCCCAGGATATATAATAAAGGTAGATGAACACCTGCGAGCAAACTGATTCAACTGGCAGATGTTGAGGGAAAGTAATGCAAATAATATAGGCCAAATTTTGTATCCTCTAAGGTTTCCGTATTCTGTTTTTGCGTTCTACAGAGCACATCTTTACTAGAGGACTGCTCAACAAGAGGTTCTGATATAAATATTTGAACAATGATTTGCATCAGGAATACACATGAATCTTTAAAGTTCTTTGTATGGAATCTTTTCAAGAATGAGAAAGAAAAGACATGTATGATGAACACAATAAAAATTACCTTACAACATAGCAAGGCATTAGTTTACCAGTAGGAGGAGAAATCTTGAGATTCAGAATTAAGAACACAACAAAACACAACCGAAACAGAGCATATGGCAGCAGGGACGCTGCCACTATGCAAACTGAGACTCAAGATGAGCAAACTGTGACACAATATCAGCAAAACATTTAAGGAGAGGATATTATTCCTGGGCTTATATATGCAAACACAAAGGCCACTTTAATTCTTAGTCTTTTTCTGCACAGAATGAGCATGACTGACTCTTCCCCACTGAGCAGCAGATATTTAACTTACCAATAACCTTGACACTGAATGTGCAGCTTGCCTCATTGCCTGACTTATCAATTGCTGTGTAAGTTATCGCAACTTCGCCGATCGGGAGAAGATATGGTGGTATGAAAGCTGGGGTAACGTGAACTGAAACCTTTTATAGGAAGACACTTATTACTTAAAAAACAAACCTGGTTAGTAATCACAACATTCATATGTCTCAAGAAATGGACACTAAGCAGTACTGTTTAACGCTAAGGTTGCTCATATTGCAATGCAAATAGTCCTTTATGTGACAAGGGCAGACTCTGCAGAGGACTGCCTTGCTCCCCTTCTCAACACTGCCTTCTTCACAGCATTTCACAGCTCCGCAGTTGGACCTTGTCCTGCTGCAGTTCACAGACACTGCAACAGGGCAGCCGGAGATTGACTCCTGTTTGCCTCAATACATTGAACTAAAAACTATGTGGGCTCAGGACCTTTCAAAGGCTTCAAACGACCCTGGTAGTAAAAAGGAGACTTTTATTTGGAATAAATGACACACTATCACTCTCCACAACTCCTTCATATGGGTGTGAAAAATGCAAAGGAATTTCTCTTCAAAAGAATGGACTCCACGTGAGACAAGTAGTTTATCTTAGAACCATGGCTTTGGTAAAACAGTGAAAACTCCACAGCTTAGGTAATTCATTTCTACAGCTTAGTGAACGGTCTCGTGTCAGCAGAGCTATAGTAGCTGACCATGGCTGTACTGGAAAATAAACGTGTTAACTTAAATCCCTTTAGTGGGACAGCTCTCAGCTTCCAAGCACAAAAAAACTCCTGTGTTTGCAGCTGTTGCTCTGCTGACTCACGATAACACACTTAGTTGCTGTAATTTGATCGTGTCCGAGCCTGCTACTCTTCATGAAACAGCTCTGGAGCAAATTCTGCTTATACTCCCAACCCGAGACCTCTGGCACTCATTGCAGTCAAAGGCCCATGCCTGAATCTTGTGTGGAATAAGAAAATGGGATTTCTCTCTCTCTCCTAGAAAGCTGAATCAAGTTTTTAGTTATCACAGCATGCTCTTTTTAGCCTTTTAGATTAATGAACTGGTTTACTTCCTTTTGAGAGGAGTTTATTAAACTCCTTCACATTCTAAGAGCTCATTTTTAAAGTGGCTGTCTCCATTTTATAAACAAGGGCACATTCTTTCTTTTGACCACATAAATTAAGCGTATAGGATTCTCTCCACTTCAACACCACGCAGTATCCTACAACTGGATAACCTTAACTGATAAAAAATGAAATGTTGACTTCACAAGATATAAACTTTCAGATCTTCACTTCCGCTTGTCAGAAAAAGAAATTCTAGCAGTTCAGAAAATTAATTCTAAATAACTAGCAAAAGAATGCTAGTGAAAGAATGCATCCAGTCTAATGGACAGATTTCAACTTGCCTCATCTCCAGAGTTATCCTCAGCGGTTGGGATCTGCCAGCTGATATTAGCAGAATTCTGATGTTCCAGAGCCTTAGTCTCAATATTTTCTGGACAGTGGATCCGAGGAGCTTCGATATCTGACCCAGAAGAAGGCAAAATAGGTTTTATATGGGTTTATGGCAATAAAACCTCTATAATAATTAATCTGAAACCTGCTAAAAACACTCTTTTTTGTGCTTTCTGCACTTATTTATTATTATTTTTACATACTTGCTGTCTCTGTATCTTTTAATTCTTGCCTGCATTCTTTTGGGTAAGGCACTGCTTGTCTTTGTTATATTTTTATGTGTGCTTTTATATGTGCTTTTGCCTTATGACTGCATGCGTTTCTACATGCAGTCATAAGGCAAAGAATAAGTAAGGCGGAATCATGGTTTGATTTCTCTTATTAATCTATTTGTAAGACCTATCTATTGATTAAAAAAAAACGGTTTCTCCATCTTTTCACTTCCTAAAACGTATGCATGACACATACAGATATAAGCACTTATTTCTGATCATCAATGACTCAGAAAAGAAAAAAAAAAAAAAAAAAAAGAGAAAGTATTTGTGACCAAGGCAGCAGTGACTTTCACATTCTTTAGATCCCGGTGTAGGACTGGCTTGAAAAGAAACAGCAATAACATTTCTGGCACCAGTTCCTGGAAATGTTCCCTAAAGAGACTCCTGCTGCAAGGTACACGCACAGCAAGTGGGATCTCATAGGCACATCAAGGCTGGATGGTTTTAGAGGACTGCTGGTACAATACGGGGAACACCAACAGCCACATTTGCGCCTCAAGTTTCTATGACAAACTTGAAACACTTCATTATTTCCCTGGCAGAGAGCCTTTCAAAACATTTGTGGTCAGGTTATTTTATTGCTGCAGGGTTGTTTGATAAATGGGCTTATGAGTCAAGGACATCGGCGTTCAGCTCTGAACTCGTACATGCCCAAGAGGCTTTCAAACAACCCAGGACTGATACTGCCTATATTTTTATTGCTAAATAGTTCCAGCAAAGACATAACTCAGACAATTAAAACCCCATAATTAAGAGCACTAAACAATAAATACAAGTGGTTTCGCCTTCCTCTGAACTCATTCTGATGAAAACTTTACTAGAAATGCACCATTAAGTAACTACCAGTTATGATTCACACTGCCCTGACCACAGCCTTCAGGCTGCGGCAAACTCCATTTAAAAGTGAATTCTGAAAAAAAAAAAAAAAAAAAGACTAGTAGATTAGTCACAAAGAAAATGGCTATTTTGAACTGGCCAAATATTTTGGCACCAAAATAAAGCAAGACAGTATCAAGAATGAAAGCAATTGAAAGACAAGTGCTCTCCTCTTTTCTAGGGAAGCATAGCTTTCAGAGATTCTTTGTGCCTCTTACTTTAGGGTTTTATGCAGTGGTAATATCTAAAAGTTCGATCTCAAGCCATTTTGCTTTATCTCAATCCAAAAACTTCAGCTAGTAGCCTTGTACCCATCAAATATTAAAAACTGTGGTTTGGCACTGGTTTACATGAAAGATACATAATAACGTGGTATATCGCTCTGAGGGGAATTTTATTTTTAAAGGGAGGGATAAAATCTTTCTGTACTGATTTGACATGATGACTGTCCTAACTTTTTTCTGTATTTCTCTTTACGCAGTCTGTGAGGGCCCTTGTTCTGCATGGAAGCAGCGTTTCTACCAGAACAAAGGTTCAGGAAGAGGCGAGCAGCTTTCAAAGAGACCACAGGTAACTTGTATTCTCCCGCAATCCAAAGCCAACTCCTTCTGAGTTGACATGTATGTGTGTAAGAGCACAAATAACCCCACATTTCTAGAAGAGATGGGCAAACATGACATCTTCTGTTCATCTACAGTAAATTTTGGCCTGGGCTCTTGTGCACTGAGTTAACTTGAGTCAGCTGAAAGGAAACATCCCTCTATAGCATCTAAACCAGCCAGAGTTTACACAGCATTTACAAGTTAGACTGCAATAAACCAATAACAGTATTATTATTGTTATGTTAATAGGAGCATGGTTTCCACTTTGACCTTTTTTAAGCTTTTCACTCTGAAATTGCCAGTTTAAATGCCTTTAAACAGGCAGCTTTCCAAACAGGGAGGTACGAGATGGATGCTAGTAGAGGCAATTCAAGATAAACACTGTAAGAGTGCTCTCAGGCAACCATTTGAGCTCCACGTACTTATTGCAAACTACAGGTAACTTGTCCTTCCTTTCAGTCCTAAATATATGTGTACATAGAAATGTTTTTGTGCCATTCTCTACCTTTACATAGAGCCTCCTGGATGTTTGCACTCCATCTCCCAAACGAAATGCACCGTAGCTCTTCCTTGGCTCCAGACAGGATGAATCCCTGGGGACAGCCCAGCTGGCACACAGTCCCAGACGCGGCTGGCTCCAGCCCACAGCTGGGAGGCTGCACTGTTACCCCTGCAGGCTTCGCAAAGATGGGGCAACGCATTTCTGCAAGAAACAAGTATGCTCTTAGCAACTCACACACACAAAATTGCATGTTTAAACCAGTCTCTAAATACGGTCACATGGCAATGCAGCAGGATCACAAAATGTACACACTTTTCATAGAGTCTGCATGCTCTGCAAGTGCTTCAAATTCTAAAAACTCTTCTCATGCTTCATACTTCAGTGCTGATAGCACCCGGTATCCCAGTATCTTGCATTTCCATGCTCACGATTTTCACTGCAACAGAAGCACTGTTTTTATTTCTTTTGTGTATTCTACTCCATCTCTCTTTCTTTTCCTTTTCTTTTTTTTTTTTTCCAGAGCTTCACCGTTCATTACTGCTTTGTAGCTCATCCTCTTGCCCTCCGTGTCAACCAAATTGTTATAGCAGGGAATGTCAGTCTTAATGATAGTCCATTAGCCCAGTAATAGTCTTGTAATTGTTACCTTCTACAGCTTTTACATTACCTCATGAGATGCTGATGAGGGAAGGACAACAAAGCCCTGACAGGAGCTCACCTCAGATGAGGGAAATGGCACCTGAATTTGCCTCCTCACTTCAACCTGAGCGAAATTAGGCTTGGCTGTGACTTTATTCGTTCTACCCAGATGCACAGACTCAAGGGAACAACAAATGACAGCAGGGAAATAGCACTTTCCCTGCAGACCTAGGAAGGGCTATTAGTTGCTTATAAGATAAAAACCAAAGTTTTAAAATATTACATTGTTAGGAATCATTACAAATTCTGAAGGATATTTACATCAAAGTGTAAAATCCCCCCCAAATTTAATATAGGGAAAGGAGCTCAAAACTTTGTTCTACTTTTGAGCTGCTGTTTTTACCATGCAATTTAAGAAATGTTTTTGTTTTTTACTGCAAACATGGAAACACTAACAAGTAGTGCAAAAAGGAGCACTGAGTGCAATTAGCACACTTCCAGTAAAGTATCCTACAATAGGTAGTAAGCAAACATGGAAGAAAAATCTTTTTCCTTTGTGACAGCTGCAAAGAACTGCAACTCTTGAACAAGTTTGTGAAGAAAACCGACTGTAGCATAAGGGACATAAGAAGAGCAACCCGATCCAGTTACAGAGCAGCCCTCTGTTCACTCCTTAGCAATGGTTTAATGACACAGAAGTGATTCACTTTCAGAACACTTTATATCTCTTTCCTCTCATCTTTCCTCTGCAAAAATAAGCAGTAAGCCACTGAAAACTGGCTCTTTTACATGAAACAAAATTTGAAGAGTTTAATCATTTTGAGTATTTCCTGCCCTTTAAACTCTGAATACTGAAAAAATGTTTACAGGCTAAACAATTAAAATCTGCAATTCATTTCAATAGGCTGGAAAGACCATAAGTGTTAACATATTTACTCACTTCAGACAGAGAAAATATTGGCAATGAAATGTAAACCCAATCCACCAGGAAAAAAAGAAAAAAGAAGAAAAAACTTGAGTTGTTCACCACAGGAATGAAACTGACAAATGGTTGAAAAAAATCAAAGAATGGTTGAAAGATTATTCTGCAAGAAAGCTAAAGGCACCCATGTACGTATCAGTCCAATAGAGAACAATTATGGGAATGGATGTGGAAGCTGTTAAGAATACAGCTTAAAAAAAAAAAAGGTTTTGTGGATAAATAATGATAGTCCTTCTGGCTGGGATGCATCCAAATAGACCAGCAAAATCCCAGTACAGCACATCCTGCATCATCTAGCAAATATTCAAGACAACTTTCGATAGCTCCAGTCCTAGAAAATCTCTTCTCAGTAGATCTTTACCAGAATTAAATCCTAATGGTGCTGTTTGGTTCTTCAATCTATTCTCATTACAGAAGTTGATAAAAGTCCTAATAATACAGACAGAAGAAAAGGACACTTCCAAGAAGGTACAGGAATCTGCTTTTATCTGCAACTGCCTGTGACAGTAGAATATTATAATTCATCAACATCAAGATTAATTTGAATGAAATAATTAATGAAAAGGTGGCCAAGCAAATCATCCATCTTTCACTCAACAACTTAACGACCACAGAAGTTCTGGAAAGTAACTGGCCAACCACAATTAGAAATGTGGTACATTAATTCTTTCAACACTAGATGGCATCAATACCCTTGATGTCATCTGCACACTTACCTTTCTTCACTAAACCTCGAACAAAGGGGAGCAATAATTTATGAAATTCTGTAATTTAAAATGTTGAGCTATTAAAGTCCCATTAGTGAAATAAGATGAAGAAAGAAACAAAAGAATTTAATTGTGTATTTTTTTCCAAGTTGGAAAATGAAAAAGCCTCTCTTTTTTACAAGACACATTTGTTTTAAGCACAGCCTATAACATAATGTTACCTACTCAAAAGTAACTCCTTGTAAATACCATCTTCCACTGAAAAATATCTATATTAGAAATACATGTAATAGACAAACTTTAATTAAGTTCCATTCTTCCCGTAAAAAGATGTATATGACAACAAACCTTGTGGAAGAAATGTAAACAACTCAGACTATGTTATGATATGTTGTCAGCTACAGTTATAGATGGCTGTAGTAGAGTGCCAGTGATATAGCCTTTAAAAGCGGTAAACCTTACTCTGATGTCCACTCAGACTGGAAAGCATTCAGAAGAAAAGCTCAGCGAGTACTCTTAACACTCAGAATATCTGTCTCAGAGTGGGAGACTGAACCCACATCCACTTCATTTGTCTAACAGAAGGGTAGGAAATGGATAAATCATCAGCTACAGATACCTACATATGGAAGGATTTCTGCTTTCCTTCATCTAGCAGATGATAAATAGCAAGAAACAGCTCAGTTTAGAAATAAATGGGAGAAACTGTTAAGTCTAGAAATAAATGAGTATCTCCATGACAATAATAAATATTCTGAAAATTAGTACAGAGGATACCTTTGTTTTTTTTGTGGGTCAGGGGCATGCTATGAGAGACCTTTCTGGTTTGCATTCTTCCATGAATGAAACTCCACACATTTACAAAGACCAGGAATTTAGGCAAGCTTGCTGTGGACAGCAGTCACGACCAGAATTGGCACAGATTTTTCCACTATATATTTTTTGCCACTTTTCCTCCTAGGAGCAACCAATGCTAACTTTTGTACTGGATTTTCAGATTCAGCAAAACTAAGACACTGACATGGGTAATCTAGGAATGGAAGCAACACTGCAGGGTATGAAGAAATCTTTTGATATAGAATGAAGCTGGATTTTAATAATCAAAATGTTAAGCTAGGGTGGATGAATTCAACTGATTATTACAGTAAATCTTCCAATTATAATCTTCTAGTTGGATTTCAGGGTTTCTTTCCTTTTGAAGTTAATTGAAGTTTTTTTCACTGCTTCAGCTGAAGAAAGATTAGGATCTCTTAATGAACTGTTCTGATAAATTAATAGTTGTGGATTATTTTCATCATTTTTACCACATATATCTTCAGTTACAAATTTAGTCTTGACTTGTGTAAAGCCCTCATTTTTAATATTGAGGTTAAACAGTGCAAGCAGTCAAAGGTCCGATCAAAGTGACCTACTGACATCAAATTTACTGGAAAGGAGTGACATTACTGGAAGTCGCTGACATGCATGCTACATGCTGGCTTTTGTCATCAACATTAAATGCTGGACTTTAAGCTTATGGTTTCTTCTTTCTTGCAGCATAAGCTCCAGAGAGTTTTTAACTGCATTTCTTCCCCTCACTATTTTAAGTGAATTTAAATACCAGACAGTCCTGAAGTCTGCAAACCTTTATTTTTCCACATATTAGATTCAGAAAGTGTAATACATGCGTGCTTATTGTTGCACAGAAACTGTAAACTCTAAAATCCATGTGAGGTGTTCAGTGCCTCCCAACTCTTATCTCTTGCTGGGAGCTCAGCAGAAGTGATTAGGTCCTCAGTCCACTCATCACTCTGTGCCTTGCTAACACACATTAATCTCTGGCTGGAAATCACATTCACCTTCAAGAGACTCAACCCTCTGGTGTTCATATTTACTATGCAGTTGAGGCCCAGCTTGCTACAACATGCAGCAAGCCAGCAGATCAGATCGACCTTTTGGTTACCAGCTATTTGTGCTGGATTTCAGCCATAACGCGCACACATTCTCCATTAACTAATTCCTTTGCACCTCTCCAACTTGTAAGACCTGCTACAACATCCTCAGAGGCATCCTCATTCCGATCCTACTCCACCATATACTGCAATATATACATATACATATACATGTGTGACAGCACGACAGTAAAGGCCACACTCAGACATGAACAGATACAATGTGATCAGATACCTACCCACACACTTGGGCTCTTTTGAGTCCCACTGTGAGTTTCCCTGGCAGGTCAGCTTGGGGTTTCCTTCTAGTTCATAGCCGTCATTGCAGGCCACAAAACACACTGTCTTGTAGGAGATATCAGATGTTGAACAATTAATGAGTCCATTTTCAGGAGCCCAAAGTTTGGGACATGTCCGAACTGCAAATGGAAAAGCAAATCTGTTTACTGCAAATGGAAAACCCAGGCAGTTACAAAATTTGCCCAGATTTTCAGGAGTGAGACAAGGATTGGTCTATTTATGCTATATAGCACTATTTATGCTACACAGTACAGATTGGGGGGAAGAGATTTTGGCTGCTCAGCTGATTTTTTTAATTGGCTGATACCCAATCTTCCTGAACCACAGACCTACACAGTATGCATGAAGTTAAGCACACAGTTTTCAGCTCTGTTAATTTTCTGTGTAAGTCTGGCTTTCTAGCTCAGCCATGCCTGGGAGTTTTTAAGGAGACTTCGAACTCAGAAGCTGGCATGAGCCCAAGGCTTGCCAGGACGAGGCTAACGGAGCAGATGACTGTGTGCCACTACTGAGCTACATTTTTCAAATACTCCTAAACAGACACAGTAGTCCCACATGTGGGACTACACGCAGAAGACCAGATACTCATCACGGTCACAGACAGGAAGGAAAACACAAGTCAGTCCTACGCAGCAGGACCGTAAGTGAAGAAGAGGGAGAGCTCAGGTTGCTGATGACCATGCCATCCTTGCTGCTGCTCAGCTCTGCTGACCACTGTCACAACCTTAAGTTCCTTTCTCATGTATATCTTACCCTCTTTTCTGTGCCTCTTCAGGCAGTGCCCTCTAGATCAGCATTTATGCTGTCCTACCAAGACTCTGAGCTAAGCATACGTGCCAGGCCTTTGGACCCTCCTGGGTCAAACAGCGAAGCTGTGCACGCCTACTGACTAGCGAGACAGTGTTGACATGACAGCAAGCTCAAATGTGCAGATGCATTTTCTCAAAGCTGGTTGATATTGTTCAGTACATTCAAAAATCATTAGGAAGAGAAAGACATAAAAGGACAAGTAGTGTGACTGCATAAAAAATAAAACCAAGAATGCTGCAGTTCCCTAAACTACTAGGGTCTGTTTTCCACAGCTTCTATTGACCTTTCAGGCAGGGGCAAGCTCTAACGACGTATGACTTCAGAGATCTGGATCACTTCCCCAGTGCGGTTTAGAAAGTTGATTTCACCAAAAAACGCATCCTCCCTGCCACTGGGCAGGAGACAAACCACTAGCCTCTTTCCAAATGCACCCAGAAGCAAGCCAATTTGGCAACGTTTTCTCTTCTTCCCTGTGGTTGTTTACTCTGAATGTTGATGAGATTTGAGACTCCCTCAAACTAATAGAGATACCCGGGCTCTCCTTCAAATGAAACTGAGTTGAATAAATGGCAATAACTGTATGTCCCTCGAAGTTTCAAAAAAAAAGATATTAGTCTTTTTTGGAAAAGTCTGTAAAAGCACTAGGATAGGAAAAAGAAAATACAGCTAAATATAGGTGTATTGGATAGCAAAGAGAAAGCCACTGTGATGCAGCTGATACATCTTTGTATTACAAATGTTTCATGCTCACAGTTTGAAAATACTATTCCTCTCATGCAGGCATACCCTAGAAAGTGCATTTAAAAGTGCAGGAAAGACTGTGACACTTCTATCTTGCTGGTGGCATTTTGAGGATAAAAGCAACTTTCTAATCCATTGTATGTTAACAGTAACACAGCGAAGAAAACAGACACTTTACAGCTGAATCATACAAATTTTGTGTAGAAGAGAACAGGCATTCTCTTTTATGATTTTTATGGAGGACTTTAACACTGAATCTGTGGTCAAGAGAGTAAACAGCTTGGAAAAAAACAAATTCTATGAGCACTATTGTGGAAGACTAAATGGATTAAGAGCAGTGTTATGTGACTCCACAGATGGCAGAGGGCACTCCTCTGTACTACTTCTTCAGTCATCTCCTTGGGAAGCAAGGCAGAGCTGTAGTGCTCCTGCCTCCTCAGTGTTTCAGACTCGAATATATGGCTGTAGTGTGTCTTGCCTGAAACCCTAGGGCAAGAGGTGGTAAATGCCTGTATTTTATGCAGGAGAGGAAGAATGGTCTGTTTTCCTTCTTGATTTCTTTCTTAAATAGAGACTCTTGCTTTAAAGAGTTTGCTTGGGCAGAGGCTCCAGAGTGTACAAGATCTATCTGCTGATCCTTTTTGAAAATATTTGGTAGTGAAAACAAATGCACTATTTCTTTCAGCCCTCATGGATGCTGTGTTTTGGAATAAAAGGGATCTGGACAAAATGCCAATCCAAAACTTCAGTAACTTGAAGCCTGATTTTTATTTTTTTCCCACCCATTTCTATTTTCCCACCAAGCTCTCTCAAAGAGAGTTGAACAGCCTGAACCC
>JAWLRI010000261.1:487319-503836 GCA_034781795.1 Crypturellus tataupa | reverse complement strand
TTATTTTATTTTATTTTATTTTATTTTATTTTATTTTTTTTTATTTATTTTTTTTTTCAGCATAGTTTGCAATTTTATTTTGGACACAGCAAACAAAGAAGTAAGCAATTTAGAGGTGATTAAGGTGTAAACTCACTTAAGAGGTCCGTATTTAAAGCACATTTAATAAAGACAGTGAAAACAGCTAAGTAATAAAGGATATAAGTCAAAGCATTTTGTGGGAAAAGGGACAGAAAAAAATGGTATTTTTTGTTCTTGTTTGTGATTTTTGAAAAATCATTTGCAAGAAAACTCTTTTGTAAGGTTCACCCACTCTTCCCCTCCAAGACATTCCCCTCAGATATTTAGTATTTCATTCCTCCTCTGGCAGACGTTCGGTGTCCCTGAAACACTCCCTTATTCTTCAGGTGGTCACCTCCAGGAAAGCTAAAATATCCCTGATATTGCTCTGTTTCTGAAGTGTTTCCTTCTGGCACTTTGTGGAAGTCTCTGCATATCCCTGTTAAAATTAATCTGTAACCAGGAGGAAGTGATCGCACGCATCCAGAAGGACACAGAGAAGAGTGCAAGAGGGAAGCCTCACAGGGGGTTTCAGCTCTGTTGTGTGACAAAGACACCCTCCAATGAAGAGAGAATTCAGCCCTTTGTGTTATGTGTCTGCTATAAAATAAGATAGTATCCAAAAAAAAGAGAAAGTATTTCATTAAAAAAAACAAAGCAAAACCTCAGCCTAACTTCTCTATGTCATGGAAACACCACTTCAGATCGAAAGATTAACAAGTTAAAATCTTTTTAAGATAAAAACATTCCAGTCAAGGCATATGCACGACAACATAAATATATGTTAAGATGCGGCCTCAAGCTGAACAACAGGCATAGACAGTCAAGGAGGCCTGCCAAAAATCAGAAGACAGACTTTCAAATTCAGTAGGAATCCTTGTGCTCTTGCTGCCTACAGTCATGTCTAATTTAATATTCTAATCTCCAAGCATGAAGCATTTAACACTGAAAAAGTGACAACATAAAACCAGGTATTTTTCAGAGATTTCACTGAACATGTTAGCATGTTTTATGCAGTTTGTCTTTCTTAAAACGGTAAATAATAAAACCGACATTAAAACTTAGAGTGACTGCTATTGAACATAAAGGATAGCTTAAAACCCAGTCTTGGATGTTAAAAGCTAGAGATCAGATATCAAAGAGCTTTACTGTGTAACACGTGGTCATAATTCCTCTTCTGAACATATGAGTACAAATTTTAAGGATAAATTATTCTGCCTTAAAAATATAAATCTTCTAAACTCCTGGGAGAGGAGGCAAGCTTATTTCTTCTCCAATTACACTAGCATAACTCAGTCAGAGAAATGGAATTATTCTTGATTTATCCCAGTGTAAGAGAGAGAAGATTCAAACTCCATGTATTTTAAAGATTAATTTGAGGGGTTTCATATTTTCTTCAATGCATAATTTCTCTCCCTAACTACATTTAGTAAATAATCTCTGGCATGAGCTTTTCTTTTCACACTTTATGGTAATGAAGGATCCGATTAAGGGTTTATCTGTTGCAGGATATGACAGGAATCTGCTAGGCACTATCCTGCTCTCTCCTCCATGAACCTGAACTATGTACTGCTATGGAGCTGATTGTTGTCTACAATTCTCTCTATCTGTAAAACTAAACATAATATTTTGAAGCAAATCACAAATAAAGCCTTGATTAACTCAATCCCCAAACTTCCTAGATGAGGAAATAAAGACTAATTTACCACTCAGTTTAGCTGGTTTTATGCTATAATAATTACTTCTAGGTCACAGACTACATTGGTCTGCCTTCAGCATAGTGACAAGGTAAATCTACGCAAGAATCAGAGCATTTGGCAAACATCTATTCTTATTTTGTTTTGCTGGAGTGATGCAACGTATAGGTCACAAAACAACAAACAACGGTCAGTGGATACTTGTATTCCATTCCTTGTCTTCTTCATCAGCTTCTGTTACTGAACATACATAGTCCTAAGATTTTTGTTTACATGCATCTTTGATGTCTACATGGCTTCGTACTTTCATTTATTCACTGAAAGTTGTGGGCAGAGCTTTATGAGTACCTAGAAGCACTTCAAATTATAGTCCATAAGATAAGGATAACCAAAAACTCAAATTAAGTTATGTTTATTCCTTCGAAGGAGAAAGCTGAGGATTTGGGCTATGTCACTGCAATCTAAGATTCTCCTTGTGGCGTGGCAAAACCAAAATAAATATAGAAATTAGAACAGAGGTCGCCCTGACCCTTATGGGTAGCATGTGCTGGGGTAGCTGTATTTATTTTATCTATCTGCTCTGCTTTGCCCTAATTCAAGTTCCAAATTGGGCGCCATGGATGGCCTTGCTCATATACTAAACTTAGTTTAACTTTTTACTGAATAGAAGCTACAACTTTCATGAGGAAGTGAGTACAAAGGAGCTATAGTACATCACCATGTGCTAAATTTTTCTACATTGATATCTGCCTCTCTCTCCCATGACAAAAGTAGTCTGTGATTAGATTTGCTGCCGGCGTAGGCATGCTATTAGAAGAAAGGGGAACAAGGAGCTGCATTCCTTGTCATGAGGGCCTGCCAAGTAAAATATGCTTTGGAGGGACTGTGCATGGTGTTAGTTTCAGGTGGAAAAGAAAGGAATATCTGCCTAGGGTAGTAATTCTGCCTACAGAGGAGAAGGGGGTCCTCACTACAGACTGAACTGCCTGCGGCTTCCCCACACCCCACTGCAACAAGAGGGGGGATCTGGGATGTCCTATAGTACTAACATGCTCTGCTTTCCAGGCCTGCCTTCTTCCTCCAAAAGCTGCTCTGTTCCTGCTGCATGTTTCTCTTGTGAGTGCCCTCTGCAAAGAAAGAACTTGCTACGATGGGAGCCAGGATTGCATGAAACTGCCCAATCTCCTGCCTTCAACATGCACATCATCGTGCTACTTCTTGACTGCTCCTGTAATCATTGTACTGATCAACCTTAGGGCACTCATGTCTCAGAGAAATTGTAATTTTCTGGCCTATTCAACAAAACTGAACCATGAAACAGTGTTATGCGTTTGTGTTTTTTTTTTTCCCTTAAGTCTACAAGGCAAAAAATGCTCAGCTTGTGCCAGCAGAAAAGCAGACTAGCCTGGCAACTGAAATAGACCTCACTGGACCCGCACATGAAGACATTTAAGGCAGCTTCACAAAGACTGATTGCACACTGAGCCTTTGCCTTGCCTCCAGCAGTTATGGATTTTTTTTTTTTGTCACATTTAAGTTATCTGGAAGGTTGTTTGTTTAATCTCCAAGCTAGGTTTGTCCAAAGAGGCATTCTGTGCCGATGAAATGCTGTTGGAAAGCTATAGGGAAGAAAATGAACCTTTGTCAGATATTGTGATCTACCTTTCTACAGTCTGCAACACGTATGGTGCCAAAAGAGAAACATGAGCCAGGAGCATGCTAGGATTATCAGAAATATGCAGGGAAGTGGCTTTAGTTAAACATTTGACATGTGTGACTTTTACAAACACTGCATAGGAAAACCTTGAGCTTGTCGTTAACTGTAGGGATCAGAGGAGGATTTCTACTAAATCTCAGCAAATTCTTCGACTCTATAATAACTCCTGTTATCCCCAGCATGTGCTATGCACTGATTTCGGACAGCAAGGAACCTGCTCATCTGTCTGCTCCATATCAGTTTTCCCTAAGAATCTCTTTTCACAGGAACACGATTAGCAATTTAACAAGCCACAAGTCCTATCTGTTCTCATTTGATGTGTTTTTCCTCCATCTCTTTACTACATTTACATATTTCCTATACCTGCTGAGGCTGGGCTGGCTGAATGAAATTAGGAGTTGAGTCACTTGTATTCATGAAAAGGAAAGATGGGCCACATTCACCCAACCCTTTTGATTAAATTTATGCACATCAAGGTACTTTACAATAAGGTTCAGCCTTTGAATTAAAGCTTTGGGAAGATCTACCTATTCCTTGAGCACTTCAAATAGTCCTAACAAAGTTTCAGCAGAAATAATGTGCTCAGGATAAATAGGAAAATCTTGGGTTCTCTCTCATAGGGCAAAAGGACTGGAAAGCTGCCTGAAAGGAGACAGCGAACATCTCATCTTGGTGCCCCAAGCACACACAGAGCGGAGGAGGAGTCTGCCTGCTGAACAACACAGCAACTCCGAGAGCAGCTGGTAAGAGTTACGGTTCCTGCAAGGCTCTTCCTCCATAGGGAGGTCTGGCCCCGAGCCACAAGTGTGCTGAGATTCCCCGGACAGACCTACGCATCGTCTGCGTAAAGTTTGCCATGCAAGTGGATATCACTTATTAATCATTTATATAAATGCAGGGCCTTTTCCCCCAAAACTTTGTTTGCAACCAGGCTCCAACTCAAAGCAGGAAACAAAAAGTCAGTGCTGAAAAATCTTTGCTCAGGGTACAAGTACTACACAGTAGGCTTCTCCGGACGCAGCCCTCGCACACTCACAGATGTACATTCCTCAGTAAATCTCGTGTCACTGCTGGCGTGACAGCATACGGAACTGTAAATAATCCCATTTTAAGTGTCCTGGGTCTCTGGATTGCTTCCTGCAATTTAAGTATATTTTATTTTTGCTGACAAAAAGGGTCTGGATCAGGAATGAAAAGAAAGGGCCAAAAGAAAGATGCATTTGCAGAGAGGGATATAGACCTGATAAGGGGGGGAAAAGCTACTCTGTACTTTTCATTATTTTTCCATTACCCATCCTTTTAACAAGAAATCCATGAATCCATCAACTTCATAACGGGGTGGATTAATGAGTAGCTGCTAGAAGCTCAATGGGGCCATATGACTCCCAGGCTGAATCTCAAGTGAGAGTGCTTCCAAACTTCAAAACAAGTTCTACCTGGTTTTGTTTAACTTCAGCACAAGCCCGAGGAACCCAAAGGGAAGCAAGAACATTTATTTATGCACTTCAGAGAGGTGGGACTATCTAGAAAGGGAGAAGCCTGAGCTGAACCTGGGGAAAAAAAAAAGGCTCCTTAGCAGCCTCTTGATGTACTGAGGAAGAACCAGAGGAAGAACTGGTTGGATCTGAGAACCTACTTCACACTGGTGACTCCTGGGGCAACCTGAACTAATGACAGTGCAGCCAGCACTTCCTCAGCACAGCCTGTTTCTCCTGCCAAGAGTTGGAGCAAGGGGCTCATGTTAGAAGGACAACACAACAGCATTGCAGGGAGGCACTAAAATAAGGGATGGGGTTAAAATTCAAAAGCACGCACATACTAGGCTCCACAGCACAGCATGTTTCTGCAGACAAACACATCCCTGCTTGTGCAAGATGTCTTTCCACTCCGTTCACTTACTGATCAACCGACATGGCAATCATTCTGGGCGCTTCACAGTGGAAATGTTACAAGAAAACTGACTCTCTGATCAACCTGTAGGAACAACAGGCTTTTAAAAGAGCAGGAAGCTATACAAGGAGTCCATGTGGAGGTCTCAGAGACGCCATATCCTCTGAATTTCTCCTCCTCATTCGCGGAACGATTGCATATTTGTTCTCTGTCAAAATGTTAACAGAAACTGGCACAGTCCCGTATTGTTTTACTAGTCCCAAGGGATACATTCGCTTTCTGCTGTCTCCCCTGCCACCCACTCCCAGCAGTGACTGGTGCATTTGGTTGAGAATTATAAAAAAAAGAAAAATAGATCTCTGCTTCTGTCTCCTTTCCTTGCAGATCAGAATAGTTCCAGTTGCTGAATCACAGATGGGGAATGTAGCAAGTAAAAGCTATTATAAACAGGAAAGTGAAGCCCTTTCTGCCAGACCCTCAATAAACTGTCACTACTGCATTAAGTGCCAAATTTGGCCTCTTTTCTACATTTCTTATTTTTATCATTTAAATATACTTTTCAACAACAGTGATTATAGTCCTATTAAATAACATTTCTGAGCAGTAAAGATATAGTACACGGCTGTGCAGATGGAGACCATATGCCACTATTTCCATGTTTATTTACTTAGCAGCCCAGGGTGACAGTCAGACAATTTTTAGTTAACTTAAGAGGGCTGAAGCACATGCAGTGGCTCAGGCCAATAATAAGACAATAAAAAAGGTGGTTTTGCCAGTATTTTTTTTCCACATATTGTGAAACTGGAGCAGCTATTTCTGTTTGAGCTCTGGGTACTCCTGTAATCTTGATGTTACAGTTTCTACTTAATTCCTGGAATCATTACCGATACCCATGATTTACTGTGAATAATACCATAATGGCCATTCCCCACTCTTCAGGCAAAATTCTTATGGAACCTGACAGAACTCCCTGAATTCTTTTAAACTGATCTAAACTATGTAAATGAAAATAAAGTCTCGTTTATGGAAAGAAACAGAGCTGAGAGAACAACGTGATCACTGTGGTCAGAATTCGCTGCTGTTTGCTTGGGAAACATTTGGAGATGCATCTGTTTCTCAGTTCATTTCCCCTGTTCTCCCTTGTCTCTCTGCCTGCTCAGTTCTTCTTAGGACAGCAAGAAAGTCCTTCCTCAAGGATGGTCCTAACTCTCACTGAAACAGTGTTCACTGAAGGCAATATGGTCACCCCAGATGATTGAAAAGAAACGTGCTCTAAGTGCTTAGTCCTGTTCCCTGCCAGCAAAGCGCACTTTATTAACACAGAGCTAGAGGCCTTCAGATGATGTTCCAGGACCAAAACCAAACACACAGTCTTAATCCTAGGTCTAGCAATACATCTCTCTGTGGAGAGCCACCATGAAACGTTCTGATCACCATCTCTGTCCCACTAGACACTTCTACCAGGTCTCTGCCCTTGCCCTCTATATCACAGGACACTCTCCCTCCAACAGGAACCCTTGGCTGGTGAATTAAAGTGTTTACACAATCCGTTCTTGCTGCCACTATTGACTAAATGTGCTGAAATAGCAACCTGTCACTGCCCCAGGCTTTACTCTACTGCAGTTTTTAAACAAGAATTAAATAATCAGCTACTGCTGCCAAAAAGGGAGCAAGGAACGAGTGGAGTAGGATTTTTTCAAGAAGGATTTTGTCTGATGCTCAGTCTGTCTGTCTACGAAATAAGATAAGAAGCATTCTACTTCTCCATCCTACTTCTCGGCCTCAAGGGTATTTTTTCTGCCTTGAAGAGACAGAATCATGTGTACTGTTTCTAAATGACAGCAAAGTTATTTCTACATTTCCAGATGTAAAAGATCTGTCACACTGCTAGTTCTAAGTTCATGCCCTTTTTTGAGCTCTTCTGCCAGAAACCAGGCCATTTATACCTGCAGAAATGTAAAATAAAAAGGTGAGAACACTTTTTAACTGTGGCCTGAAGTAAAACCAAACCAACCAAAACAGAATGAAGCTAAACTGAAAACAAACAAACAAACAAAACAAACAAACAAACACATAAGCAGCAATAACAATTAAGTCATTCCTTAATGGATCAATTATTCACACAATGAATTTTACTTAGAAAGTCTATTCCTAGGCTTCATTTGATTCCAGTTAGTTGGGTTTACAAAATAATTAATGCTATCCAAAAATACCCTGCTTTTCCTGAATTGGAGCCAAGTATTTCTGCATTAATTTTTTGCACTTTTCCAGACTATGAACCTGTGAAGCATACAAGCAACAAATGATAAACTGCCTCTCTGATGTAGGAATGTATGAGGCTTTGCAGTTTCTGTTTCAACACAAGAGGCCTCCCTAAAACGACCCTAAAAGTAAGGAGAATAAATCAGTCCATAATATCACTAGAAGCGAAATTTAAGACCATACAGACTACTTTGCAAAGTGTTCATATTCACAGACCTTGAACTTCAATAGCTGTTGTCTATGCTTTGGCCTCAAGGATAAAAAAAAAATCCTGCAGACAAGTAACAGCTGTAATCCATCTCCTGAATCTGGAGAGACAGGGTGTCAAAGAGCAGATGGGGAGGAAGAAGACAGCACAGGGCTTCCCACATCTTCCCCAAGTGCAGGTGCCTTCTTGCCTGTGATCTAGTGGAGTGGTCCTCGGCACCTGCTGAAGAGCTGCTGGTGAAGAGCCACCAGGGGAATGAAGACAGCAGTGAATCCTAGTAGCTGTCAGAGCTGGAGGCTTATCTTTTATGGTTGGAAAAGACCTTTAAAATCGTCAAGTCCAACTGTATGTGCTAGGATAGATGAGCTGCTTTGGTGGATAAGCACTGAAGAAGACTGGCGATGTCACGTGCTCAGAGGTAGAGGTGAAGGTAAGTATCTCCAGCTGCTGTTGTGTTAAAGAGCCACTACCACAGGATGCTTCAGCATCTGTACCGGGCGGGGGGTAGCTCTTGGTCAGATTTCTTGTGGCCACATTTCCTCTGCTCTAATGTGTTTGCACTGTAGCCAGAGGATGTGTTACTGACCTACTTAAGAAACTATTTCAGAAGATGATATTCTTTGTTAAAATTGCAACAAAAACAGAGAAATAGATTTAGAGGGCTAGGGGACATTTTTAGGTGTGCAAACTCGACTAAATCCAAGAGATACCAATGTAAGTCCAAAAGAAGAATGAGCTCAAATATGCACAGTTGTTTTGGTGCGTTACCATGAGCTTTAGGCTCTGCACTGGCCCCCAGGGCTCCTTAGTCTCCTATTCCCCTTCTTGTGCCTGAGAAATTCAGACCTGTGAATTGAGTTACCCTGGATAAAGAATTTTTGCAACACTTCATATTCCTACATGCAAAGCACTCTTCCATATCCCTGTGTCTTAGCCCCTAAGGCTGTGCCATTTATTCATTTATTCTAATGAAATTAGAATAAAAAGAGGGACAAGAAGAGAAAATACAGTAAGAGGTCAATTATATTTTCCTCCAAAGCTACAACCGTTCTTATGCAGGGATAAAACTTAAATATAAATACATGCAAATGAGATTCAACAGCATGTCCCAATCCTGTGTTGGGACAGGATGTTTCTGTGTTCCAGTAGAATATTGGTGTTTCCTGTTTCTCTCTCTTTATAATTTTTCATGCTACCTGTGCTTGTTTCCAGATCCTGTTTTCTTTTTGCACAAGCGTACTCAAAACATGGTAAACATTCGAGTGTTACAAAGCTAAAAAATCTGGGCTGTAGGGAAGCTTAACAATAGCAAAAGGAATGTAATACTCTGGACTACCCTACGAAGCCCTAATCAACACACACACTGCGATGAGCAATAATAATCTCAGTGGAAAAAAAAAAAGAAGTGCAGAACTAACAGCCAGAATGCAAAAAAGGTTGTAGTTTATCTTTGAGTATTCTTATTTGAGAAACTATTCACTACACAGACATGGAAACTGTACACGGGTGTTGACTATGGCATTTAGAAGGGAACACCCTTTGTTTGAACTTTATGGTCCTTAGACACATTTATTTCTTAGCTATCCTCAGAAGGTTTCTTCTGTTCTCATGGAAAAAACAGCAGATTTGCTTCTTGGCCAGGAGAAGGAGCCAGATCGTAAGCTGCTACAACAGAACACAGCTCTGTATAAAATCCATGCAGCTGCACACACCTACACAGACGGAGAATCTGCCATTTCTTCATCCTTAACACTAATGAAAGACTCCAGCTTGGTGTACAAAGTTTTTTTGTTGCAAATAGGTTCAAACTGTAACTACACAATAATTAGAGCTAGGTTATATGATTAATTAGATTATACACACTTCTGTAAACTTAATCTTTCCCAGCTCTTTTTTTTTTTTTCACTAAAAGATTATTCACCACATTTTTATAGAGCCCAGTACTAAAGGAAAACACTTCATGTTTAATAAATTTCAGCCTCGGGAGAAAAAAATGTTCAAACTACCTACAGATGTGAGTCCTACTTAAACATCTGCATTGGAAGCCTAAGTTGCTTGTCTGGCTTTGTTTTGCATGGTAACAAATTAAACCCTAGGGTTTCAGCCTGAAGAAATTCCCATTTCTGTGGGAAATCTTGCTATCACCAAAATACCAACAAAACCAGCACAAACCAATTTCCTGTTTAATGAAACTGGCCCATGTTGCTGCTCTCTCCTCCCGAAGACAGACTGCCCCACGCAATGCAGTCAGCACTTTGTCCGGTGAGAAGGCTGGGCCATCTGCATCTGACTGTCAGAACAGGAGAAAGCTGCTAACAAGGCTGTTCCTCAGCCTGAAAGGCTTCTGTCCATTCTGGTTGAAGACAGTATCTGGCAGGTAGATTAATCCTATTGTAAGATCCTATCATAAACTGCCTGCAATCCACTCACTCTACTTCTTTTCACAACTGAGTGTGCTGCCTTTCAATGTTCTAGACAAGTTTGTTTTCCAGCCCACTCTTCTTGTACCTACCAGCCTTGCTAGAGAGTGGCCAAAGTTTGCAGTGTTTGTGGGTCCCTGCATCTGAAGAAAAGAAGATGCAGTTCTAGAAGAAGGAAACACTGCAGGTGCAGAGACAAGGGGCAAGGGCTTCCCTCCTGAAAGAGGGTAGAGAAGGATCTGAGCAGCCTGACAGTGTGGAGAAGTCAGCCAGCCAGGATGAACAGAAGAGGCAGGGGAGTTGCCATCACATTCCTTCTGCCCCATCCTCTTTTCCTCTTTTGCAATGACAATACCAAGTGGAGCAAAGGCAGTGGAAGGAACATCTGTATTGCCTTCTGCAAAAACTTCCCTTTAAAGATTTTATTTTGGGTCAAAATCTGTGAACAAATGACTTTTTTCATCTGTGGGTCATGACCTGATGAGCTTTGTGCAGCTTTGCTTTCGTGTTTTTGCTTCCTCTCAGCTGCAACTCTGCAAGCCCAGAGCAATTACCACATGGCCAACTCCTGAAAAATTACAAAACAGTGCAAACTGCATTCTGTACACAGTAACTTCTTAATATGGCAAGAAAAGCAGATAATACTGTGTAATGTGTCAAGAGGAAGAGTAGTCTTTTTACAGAGATCATACTTTGCAATATGCACTGATGCGACTACGGTGAACATGACAGCAACAAGCATTTAATAATAAAATGAAAATATTCCTATCCTCAACATTCTTTTGGAAACTAATTCTGAAAGATTTAGACTCAAATTATTTTGATCAAGTGTCACAATGCACAATCTATCAATTTCCAAATGTTCCAGAACAGTGACTGCTTGATTTTGTCACAAGAAGAGTGCTGTGCTCCAGCCTGGTTAAACAAAACAGGTTTGAAAAGTCTTTGAGAAAAAAACTAAAGATACCGGGAGCCCCAGTACCCATTCAGGACCTCAGAAGTGTAAGTGCTAAGGTTTAATCTTGAGTCAAGCATAGCTCAAATGAAGTCCTGGGAATGACTTGAATACTTAAAGTTGATACTCTGGAGCCTTGGAGGGCCTCTAGGGACAAAATAATTAATGAAAACAAGCTCTTTTTAAAAGTCTTTTAATTTCTCACTTCAGTAATTAAAATTCTTTGCTGTACACTGTCACCTTATTTCTTCTGGAATGCACTTGAACTTCTTTCAAGTATTCCATTTTTTCTTCACTTCAGATACAATCTACTTAAAGGCTCATGGAATGCTAAAACGTCTGTTTTTAGTTTGTGATACTGGCGCGAGTTCAAGGATATAAATATATGTACATATGTGTGTATGTGCGCATATATAAGTGTGTATATTTATGAAAATATCCTATCTTTATATATTTTTAAAAACGTTCCGTGCGAGATACCACCACATAATCTATAAAACTGATTGAAGAATGTTTCAGTAAAGACCTTTTAATCAAGGGATTCAACACACAGTCACCCCATTTAAGTTTTGGGTTCTGAAAATTTTTCTTGAGTCTGCGTGACCAAAGGCTTATCTAAGTGTGCGAGCTACAACAGTTTGAGCATAAACTGTGTGCGAAGTTTGTGACATCTGGGCATCTGATGAATTCTTAAGGCCGTTAAGGAAGACATGGTCAGGACAAAGTTCAGAAAATCCTATTTAGCCTATACTAGGCTTGCGCAACAAAAAAAGGTTGTTTTTTAGGCAGAAGTAATTTCAACAGTGGAAAATCACACTGGAGATAAGATGGCTTACTTTTTATCCATCTAGAGACTCAAGAAAAAGCCCAGGCAAAACAGCTGAGGTTTAATAGTGTGATCTGACTAAAGGCCAAAACTATCTACGCTGCATTTACACTTGGAGCCTTCATTGAGATGGCCAGTGCTAATGGACATATCCATGGCCAAAGGACAGCTCTGGCTCTCCAGGGCCTGTGTAAGTCTGTTCAGTACACAAAGCTGGAATCGATTTCTGTGTGGTATCTATTCAGAGCATGGTTTCTACTCCTCTCAAGCCCTCCAAATGGCAGATTTTTCTTCTCTTTGGCACATGGCTTCATTTCATGACATTCTGAGGTAAGCAGGGCAAGTCATTTCTGAGATAAGGAAGAAAGGAATCTGTGCTCTCATTTTCTAACTTTTTGTCACATTGGTTTCAGAAACATCCTGTGCTTAACACAGAAGAGTCTGTTTTGGAACAGAATCTCGACGTTCTTTTCTAAAGCCTCTGATGACATCTACTTGGAAAGGGTGAGGTGTTTATTAATGCTGCAGGAAGACTTAAAATTTACACCTCTCTTTTTCAAGTAAGTACATGCCAAAATTGAATTTGGATTTTCACCTTCACCCTACAACTTCATTTTTAAAGAAAATGAAATAGTGTGGGTCTGCAGAGAGAACTTTTCTTGCAGTGTTTTTTTGGTTTGCTTTGGAGTTTTGTTACTCCATTATAGCTGAGTTTCATTTACAAAAGAAATAAGTTGCCTGGTGTAGAATTAGAAAATTCAGTAACATAATTATCCACAGTAGCTACCCTGTAGCTTAAACTGACACATAAGCCCTGGAGAACAAAGGAAAATGGGTCACACCATTCCAAGGACCTAATTCAAAACACATTAATATTACTAAAAATGCTCTCAGTCATTCAATAGGTTTATCAGGATGACAGATACACCAGCAGCAAATCAGGTCATTTGATTAGCAAAAAGTTAACAAAAGTTAACTTTACAAAATTAACAAAGGTCCCCCTTCCACCATTGTGTAAGCCAAGAAGTTGGTTAAATGTTAAAATTCCTACATTTTATAAATGGAATGGCAAGTTCACTGTCTGGCTTTAAGATAGGTAGGAGATTCTTTACCTGAACTGTCAACGCAAAGCAGGAAATGTTGGACTTTCATGTCAAAATTAGGGGTCAAATGCTTCTTTGTCCAAAAAAATAACTTTTTGAAAAAGCAGATCTCAGTATAAAAAAAAGGTAATAATTTGACTGAATTTGCTTTCACATATTTTTTCCCCAAAAAACAGAAGCAAATGTCATTGCTTCAATTGTTATGCAAATTATCTTAAGAACTATTAAAAAGTTTTATGAAGAAAATTAACTTAGTGACCTTCCATATATTTGACTATATTACTTGTCTTTGTCAATATTCACCTCTTTCAACAACTCATTTTTCAGTATCCTCAGTAGAAAAACACACTAGTTTCTTCTATACTTATTCATCACACTGTAATGATATCCTAGAAAAACATATCCAATTGAATTTCTTCTGTTTACCCATGCTGATGTTATGTGCAAACTAGTATCCATAAAAAGTCAAATACGATTATAAGAAAAAAAAATAAGGAATGATAGCATGGAAAATTCTTACTGATAATAATCAAGCATCAATTCAGTGCTGTTTAGTCATGGATGTGTTTTTTCATTCCTCCTTTCTTGAGATCCCTGCTTTCTTATTTTCTCTTCTTCTTTCATGACAGCTAGTCATGTTAACACAGTATATTCATATTAGAAACTCAATGTATTATCACAAAATAGCCCCCCAAAAAATTCTAACAGCAGAAGGCTACACTTGGGAGTTTTTAGGAATGAACTAATTTAAAATAAAAGAGCAAAATAAGTGAAGATATTATAGATATTTAGCTTTCTTTGTATTGACCATTGAAGTCACCACTGGAATTAAAGTTCCTCCTAACTGAACAAGTAAAGGATGGGTAATACTATGCTAAACATAAAAATCTATTTAATAAAAAGAAAATCATTCCCAAGTGAAGCAGCAAATATGTGCCATTTTCCTTTCCCTTCTTCCCTTCCCCCTTTTTTTTTTAACCAGTTATGAACATCAGGTTTTGCTTTGCATTCTGTGCTGGAACAATCCTGAAAAATCTCATGGCAAAAAAAGCTTATTTGAAAATTTGTTCCAAAATTTGAACAGCCACAAAATACACAGTGCAGATGTCCCCGACCACTCCTATTTTTCCTCAAACTTTCTTGTCTTTTAAGTGAATGTGGTATGAGTTAAAATGTGTATACCGAATCAACCTTTCACATGATTTGAGATTTTAATGGAAAGACTCTCTACAAGCCTAATCAATATGTTATTTTGCAGGCAAAACTATTGGCCTCATGGCTATGCAGATGACAAATGATATGCTTCATTTTCATAAAAAAACGCAAAGCCTAAGCAGCCTCCTGAATACTCATACATATGGTCAAATTCTGCACTTCTAAAATTATACACCAGCAGTGGATTTTTTTGATAAATCAAAAAAATAAAGGAGCAAAAACCAGCATAGGCTCTAAATATGTTATTTACCAGTTCTGCTCTGCCAGTTACCCATTAGCTTTATACATATCTCATGCTGTAGAAAATGTGGCCCATGCCGTAAAGGGTGGGAAAATATTGTTTTCAAGACAACACTATCAAGTATTCTCAAAATGCTTATGAGGTAACTGATGAAAGGATAGACAAGCACAACATCTGCAGCTGACTTTAACAGCTGACCTTACTATTAATGAAAAAGAATCCACTGCCTTAGATCACAGAAAAGACAAATTTCTTTTTGCTAATTTTGTGTTTTTGTTCATTGTCTGTAGTTTGATATCTAACAAAAGGAAGGAGAAAAAAAGTAAAGGTCTGTTGAAAAAGAAGATATTTATGTGCTCTACGAGAAGATAATTATGTGCTCTAAAACACTTGGGACTCGTGATGCTGCTACCTCTCTTCCTCCTCCCTGTATATGACACTGCTTCATAGTTTGCCTTTGTCACAGCTATCAGGGAAGTCTCTGACTGCATGAGGTTCCTTGTGTGGTCCTTTGTTCTGTTATTTTGAAGTAGAGAGCAGTCAGTCTGTTCTTCTTCCCATGGCACATCATCAACATCAGAAAGAACAGGAGGAGGACACTGAGAGCCAATTTCTGCTCTTCAACACAGAGCATGTGGCTCCTATTTTATTTTGTGGAAGCTTTCTAGAGGGTGTTTTCAGGTAATTAGGAGAGAAAAGTACTGTTGTTATGATGTTTAAATAGTTATTTTGGTGCCTCACATTTAAAACCATAAACAACAGTGAAGTGGTATAACACATAACCACAAAGGTACAGAGAAAATAACCATTACACAAATAACAGATTACTTACAGACGGGAACAATCTTCTATCTTGATAAAAACTCTTAAAAACAAGACTTACTGCATTAAATAAACATGGAGTAGTATGGTATCTGCAAGCTTAACCATTCAAAAGCTAAAAGTAGTCCAATTAATCACAGTAAAATATAAATCTTTTCAATGTAAACTTGTGGGAAATCCTGCACATTATGAAGTGAAGAAAAGCTACAATGCATTCTGCAGATTCCTCTTGCTCTTCAAATCCACAGTTACGCTCTGCTGGGTTGGAATCTTTTTCAAAACAGAAGATTTCAAAATATGTTGTTTTTCCTTTAAAAATACATGCTGCCTTTTGTTTTTGTCTGTTTTAAAGAATGGCTGTAGCGTTGAGCAAAGAAGACATATTTACAAGAACAGGCTTGCATTATTCAGGTCAAATCCTCCCTAAATGATATATATGCATCTTTTGATATCTTCCCATACACAGCAGATTTCCACTGTATCTAACACTAAACACTTTAAAAGACTTATTTTACACGTACTAGCTGATAATATATATATAAAAAAAATTCTCTGAAGCTGAGGAATACATATACAAACAAGTCATCGAATTGTATCTTTTTTTTTGTGGCCTATTCAATAGGCTGTTGAATAGTTTATGCTGAAGGACAGGAAATTGACTACAACCCTAAAACAAACAACAACAAAAAAGATGAATAAAGATTCATTTCATTTAAAATGCATTGGAATTGCATCTGAAAGTAACAGAATCCCAGAATGGCTGACGTTGGAAGGGACCTCTAGAGATCCTCGCATGAAGATGGAATTTCCTGTGTTTCAGTTTGTCTCCATTACTCCTTGTCCTGTCACTGGCAACCACGGAGAAGAGTTTGGTCCCATCCGCTCTATATTCTCCCCTATACATATTGATCATTCCTGTATCAGATCTCCTCTCAGCCTTCTCTTCTCCTTACTAAACAGGCCCAGCTTGCTTAGTCTCTCCTCATACGACAAGTGCTCCTGTCCCTTAATCATCTTTGTCACTCTGCACTGCACCCTCTCTAGCAGTTCCTGTCCCCCTCATCCTGGGGAGCCCAGAACTGCCCCCAATACTCCAGGTGC
>JAWLRI010000261.1:464405-487219 GCA_034781795.1 Crypturellus tataupa | reverse complement strand
TCATCTGCAAACTTGCTGAGGGTGCCCTCTGTGCCCTCCTCCAAGTCACTGATGAGCAAGCTGAACAGAATAAAAGAAGAAAAGGGAATAGCATATCTTGTTCAAATTTAAGTGAGCACACAGGGAAGCTTCACCCACTGACATAAAAGGAGAATTTGATTCAATGTGCCAGTGCTGACACTGAGTCTACTGCATCCCTATATTCAACTATCATTGAAAACCCCTCAAATTCCCTTATACTTACTTGCTTCTCTTTTGATGAAGGGAAGGATGCTCTACAGGTAAGTTGAGTTCCAAGAAGATAACAAGGAGTACAAAGAAATCAATTATTTACCCCAAACAAGCAATGTAGTATCTCAGTACTTTTTAGGCACTTGTTAGTTAACACTTACCCTCATCTTACATTGAGGTATAATCTGAAGACGTTACTATACTCTTTTATTCTTCCTACTGAAGATATACAGCCACCACAGTCCCTGATAAAAAACCCTTCCCTGACGGCATTCTTAGCTTTTCTTCACTTTACATACCTACCTCTAAGTAGAGTTTACATCAAGAGACCTCTATTTACAATGAAAACCACATCTGCAAAAGCAACATTATGCCTATACAATCCTTAAACATATACCCATCACAGCTGACTATCCCATGGAAACTAGTGAAAACTCTGATTTTGTCGGTGGAATATAGGTGAGAATGTGATGAAATAAATCACAAGAAAAGTACATTTTGCTTCTTGAGAAATATGTTTGATTATAACTTTCTTTTATCCAACTCATAAACCAAACATAACACTTCAGATATGCTCTCACAATTTTCACATTTTTGTCCCATAAAAGTTAGTACAGTTGACATTGGTTCCCTTCACTTACTATAATTATTGAAATATTGAGCAAGTATTTCCTCAGATTATCTTGACTGCTCTAGAACTTTCAACTTAATCCATAACTGCATGTAAAAAGTATTTCCATGTTTAAAACTGCTGTTAATCCATCAATTTATTTTTTTTATTAAACACAGGCATCCAGTGCCATGCAGAGCTGAAAGACAATTCCACTATGATCAGTGGCTCAACTTTCCTTTTTATTTCCCTAGGTAAACTCTATTTATGAATAAAATAAATAAGCTATAGCTTATGGACATATCTTTCTTTCATCTTCACTTACAAAATGGCTTTAAAGGGAACGCAGACAGCCATAATCTTTTCTTCTATCTTTTTATTCTGACATAAAATAGAGAAATGTAGTCATTTTGGCTGTAGGCTTCAAATAAGAACTCCTAGAAGCCAAATGTGATACCACATTTCTATTTAGTGACCCAAACACCTCCTTTCTCTTTAGTTGACATAGGGCAAAGACTGTTGGGTTTGGTGAAAGTTGCACATATACAATCCCTTTCCAACAGGAAGGTTTATGCAAGTTCAAAAAATAATCAGCAGAATTCATGAAGGAAAAAATTACTAAGAGCTCTTAAACATAAAAGACATCATCCTGGAATACAAAATTCTGAGTCACAAATTGTCGTTGAGTAGCATTTTAGGGAAGTGTTTTTTATATATATAAGAGCATTTACCCTATTCTTTTCTATTTCCCATACACTTCTTCTGGCTGTTGTTGAAGTCTAGTTACTGGCTAAGACTGATGGCTGTTCCATGTCTTTAGCCAGTCGGAATATTTCCAGAGCCCCAAATGCATTCCAATCCAGGCTTATAGCCCTAAAAGCTGACTTCCCTCATCTGGAGTTGCTGCATAATCAGGACACACAGCAAACCTGTGGTATGGAGACATGTGACTCACCTGTGCATTCGTGTTGTAGTCCTTTCCCATAGTAGCCCTTTTCACAGATGCACTCAAACTGGCCAGTGTGAGTTCCACATTTACAGCTTGCCATGACATCGCAGCAGTTTTCATTTGCCTCACAGAGATATGAACAATAGGATATATCTTCTTGGATGTAACTGCCAGAGGGCAGGTCTGAAATATATTAGTTAATAACAAAAAATCCAACCAAAAATCCCCCCACAACATCACAATACTTCATTAGTTAAATGCTTCTTAAAAACCCGTATTTAAACTCCAAACAACATCGGCAATGCTATCAGCAATGGCAGCATGAAGTATAACTTGAAGTATAACGAAGTGCAAAAAAGCTCAGTGTTCTTATTCTGGAAAAAAAGTTTTCTGGAACTGATAGCACAAAGATCCCCCAAATCTTTCATCTTTTATCTCGCAGTAAAACACACTACTTATGTAAAATAGTGCTTTAAAATGAAATAAGGGAGATAATATTGTTAGATAATATGGCTAGTGTGATGTTTGTAGGAAGTCTCATTCAAGTAGCAGTGGCTTGCAAATGAAGTCATTAGCCCGGAGACCATCTGTTCTCACATTTCTAGCTGTTTCTAACCAGTTTAGACATGCTAGTCTAAACCTCTTCTGTTTTAAGGATTTTTTTTTTAGGATAAAGTAGGTAAAAAATGATAAAAACCCAGTCTAAACTCCCTTTACTTTCTCTGCTATTTCCAGTAAAGGATATCATATTTATCTTTATTGAGAGATATGAAAGACTTCTAAATAGTCTAACTTTTGATCCCAAGCTCCAAAAGGCACTGAGAGGAGGCATGAACCCTGTACTGGGTAATTCTCTTGTCTTTTGGAGAAGCACTGCCAGTATCATATATTCCTACAAAAGATATACTGGACCAACAGCTCAGTCTGTTCCTTCTCAGCCGAATTGAAGAGTTGATGGGATGTTTGTGTGCACGCACCAAGGAGGAGAACTTAGCTCATATTTTATTGATTGTGAGTAGCCACAAACTGTTCATCCATTCACCTGAAGAATGAATGCCCCGGCTGGAAAGTGAAAGTGTAAATAAAAACATAAGGAATCATCACTACATGAAATGCAATACAGAGATAATATTGGAGATCTTTCTTTTTAGACCTGTGATCTCTGTGGGACCTCTGAGATTACTACATCAATACCTTCATGAAGGGCTCTTCGTGCCAGAGCTTCAAACTCAGTAAAACTGTGAAGAAGGTAACAGTGATCTTCTTTTGGATGGGAAGCCATGTCATTCAGTTCTCGAATGTTCCCCTGCCAAATCCCAAAGGTGAAGATCTCCACTCCAAATTCACGCAAGGATGCTGCAATGGGTCTTGGATCTCCTCCGTTGGAATATCCATCAGTAATGAGAAATATAACCTTTGTGGAATTTCCACGGGCATGCCGCAGTATTTGCTGGAAGACAAAATGAAATGCTGTATCTCAGGCAAACGCTTAGCAGTTGGGCTGATCTCAACACTACTTTCCTCCATTATTCAGCTCTATTCGAGTTATGCAGCGTGACTAAGTTTTTGAAAGACTACCCACTATTAACAAAGATAAACCATCTGCAAACAGAGACTGCAGTTACACAAGGCCAAACACTGACTCACACTTCTGATGCCCACAGTCTGCCCAATCGCAGCTGAAAAGAGACTTTTTCACACTGATCACCCATGTGAAAGCAAAGACCCTGACCAATGCTTTAGCAACTCTATTTAGACAAATCTATTTAGATTTGTTCCTTAGCAGAAAACTTCAGTTATTGCCAACTGTCCTAATGTCAAGAGAGTGATGTAGACGCATCTCAGCTGAAAGTTTGCTCCATTTTTCCTCACTTTTCACCATCACTATACAGCTCCAAACTTTTTTGACTCTGCAGAAATAGGCAAGAAGATCATCAAATCCCACCATGCAAGTAGGCTGAGGATATGCTGCAAATGCTGGCATGCCCACTGTCATTATCATGGCTTTCAGTATCTGTTCCAGGAAAAAATTCCAAAGAACTTCCACATTTTCCTTCCCAATTTTCATCTGCCTTTTTCCTACTCTAAGGAGTGAAATTTCCAGAAGTTCTGGAAAACAAAACAGTGACAGGAGAACATTCACTTCCTTTAAGACAGATGGAGATTTTCTTACCAAGCTATTTGGTAGCATATGTGAAGGGACAGAGAATATGTCTGAAAGCACATATACACACATGCCTGGGTTTGAGGGAGAAGGCAGGAGATGGGATAGATGCTGCCCAGAAAAGGAGCTTTGAAAACAGAGCAGTGCAGGCACCTGATGTGCAACACAAAGAGAACAGCTTTGCTTGCTGAGGCTTATAGGCCTCTCTTACAGAGAGGAAGTTGAACGGGTTTTGGAAACAGATGACAACTGTGACTGGTTAGAAACAAGTTCTTACTAAGGCTGTATCTACATGCCAAGCTAAATTTACAAATCAAAAGCAAATAATTTGGATACATCTGCTGTTCAAAAAGGCTTCAGAGTAACCACGCATGGGATGACTTGCTTCCCTAAATCTTGCCTTGAACATCCCTCCTGCAGTCAGGTGTTTTATCTTTGCTGCACTAGGAAATTGGAGCCTAAATTAAAAAGCAGGCGTCAATATTGTAATTTTCCACATGGAAAATGAAGTCCTCAAAGTGGCAACCAAACAACTGGTAATTACCAGCAGTTACCCATGCCACTCTGCATTCAATGACTGCATGTTAAGTCAAATCCAGCAAATGGCTATAAAGTTTAACAAAGCAGCCAATAAAAGAAAAAGAAACAAATGCAACTACAACACTTTATTCTGTGCAAATGGTTTATCCATAGCAGATTCCTCTCAAAAAATCAAAATCCCTTGTGCTTTGCACACTTAAGTTCTCGTCTTCTTTGCTAGGTCACTAGTAGCAAGTGGCTTGAAAAGAGGGCAAACATCACTTCAAAGCATATAATATCAATATGAGGCACGCATTGTAATATCTAGTGGTTTACATTAAAAGAAGTCTGGATTATCAATTAATTAGATTTCAGCATCTGCACTACTACATTACTACACTGCAGTGATGTAAATATTTAAGGGTAAAGAAGGAGAGAAGCTGTGAGATCTGGCAGTGACTTCATTGCAGCCAGCATACTCCGTTTTCATAGTCACAGAGTACTTGCAGAGAAAGCAAAGGGCACAGATGGGCACAACAATAAAGGCACCTTCCACAAATAATAAGACACTTTCTATTAACCTGTCCTTAGAGACCCCGAGTGCTGTAGACTTCACATGGGCAGGCCGCTTCACTCACTCTACAGTAGCGAGCACTTTCACTTGTTCATGCTTGTCTCCATGCTGCAGTAATTTCTTGTCCTGTTTTCAGTGGGAAGAGATTCTTCTCTTCCTCTCTGCAGTAACCTTTTACTGAAGTCGATGCTCTCTAGATTTCTCATCTTAGTGAGACACCTTCTCTCTTTTTTGGCCAAAACGCAACTTCTATTCTTTCCTCTGAACACATTTTTTCCTGACCATCCTTGTTACTCTTCTCTGAATCCTCACCAATTGGTCTACACTTTACCTGAGGTACAGTACCCAGACTGAACACACTACTCCAGCACTAGTCTTACCACACTAGAGACAATGTGCTTTGATATTGTGCTTCCTTACACGTCTTGCAAGCAGCATTTCTATTTGTAACACCCAGAATGGTGATCAGTTTTCTGTTGGTGGTGATTTTTTTATTTTTCCTGAGAGTCTAAGGCAACTCGTATGATTTGATACCTCTTAAAACCACCTTATACTTTAATCCATGCACTCCTTAGGCCACTTGTGATTTACTGATATTCTCTCCCCAGTGAGTATTTAGGCTGCTGGTTACTTCCACCCTAGCATAACACTCCATATTTGTCCTTACTGAATCATACTTTCCTCCTTTATTACAGCTTACTAAGATCCCTGTAGTTAGTTCACTCTGCTTCAAAAACTGCCGATAGTCTCATCTAGCCCACTGACATCTAACATTAAAAGATTGTTCCCTCTATCGAAGGCATAGAGAGCATTTTGACATTATTCAGTAGCACTCAAGCAAGTCATGCACTAAACTCTGTCCATCACACCCTTTCAGTCTGGCATTACTCCATGTATATGCTTGTAGACAGGCAGGTCGAGTGTCTCCAAAAATGTAAAACCTGTAGAAATTGAGAGTAAAACTTTTAATTTTTAAAAGTAAAACTTAATCAAAGCCTCACAACTTGGGCCAGTTAAAGTAACCTTCAGAGATCTCATAAGTCTGTGTGGTAAACCAGGTTGATTTTCAGGATAATTTGATTTTGACTTGGCAATTTCTTGATTTCAGGTATCTAATAGGTTGAACCAAGCCATAGGCAAAGCAACAGCACTGCTGTCTACAAGGATACCAACCAAAGTGCTGCTGTTGGGCTTTGTTTTATTACTACTGGTATGCAAAACCCAAAGAGAGTGAAACAAAACTGTCCCTTAGGCTTTGGAAACCAAACCTATTGTTCTTCAATACAAAAGTGAAAAGTTCAAAAGTGAAAAACTCGAATGAAGTGCAAAATTGGAATGAAAAGAATCAGGAAAACAATGCATTAGATGGTATGAAGATCCGAATTAGCAAAATATGAACGCCTCTGAAAACGGATGTCATATTCTATAATAAATAGTAACGCACATGAAGAAGGGAATTCTACTTATAATTAGAGTTCTAGAATTAACACTGGCATCTTAAGAAAGAAGTCAGATAAATTAATCTTTATCAAAATTATTAACTCTTCTGGTTGAAATTCTCCACTTAGAATATTTTTCTCAAGCTATTTCAGGGAAAATTGGGTGTTACTTCCGAAAATAAGTTCAGTAAAGAAATAAGTTTCAGACACACTTATTCGTTTTGTGAAGTTGTAGTGTCTCTGATCTCTGCGGCAGGAACTTTCAGCCTGTGAAAAAACTATTAGAGGTGGGCAGCAACCCTCTTTGTGGAAAAGTAGTCCCCAAATCAGTACAAGTTGCAAAACTTGTGTATGTGAAAGGAAACTGCAGCTTGCATGTGCTGCAAGACTACCAGTGCAATTTCGGAGACTGTTAGTGCAATTCTCTAAAGATCTCATCTGCACTCAGCTTGCTCTAGCAGAAGAGCTATGCAGCCCAAGACTAGGGTGTAAAACAGAAGGGGGAACAAAGTTTAATTTTGGCAGCATCTGGCTTTGCAAGTTCAGTAATACTATTTCAAAGCAGCTTCCCTCTGTGTGTAGCATAAAGCTCCACAGAGCCTGCACATGAAGGTACCAGATGGCACTACACATTGCCCAAGTTTTTCAGCAAGTGGCATTCACAGTGGGTAGCAAACGAGCCTCCGTATCTTCCTCAAACACGTGTCTGTCACAGGTCTCCAAGGCCAGTTAGCAAGCTAGCTTGAGTCCTTGCAGTGTAGCCAGCGCAGCACAAATATTGGAAAGGGATAATTAATTCTGATGAGCAAACTGCGGTGCCAAGATGGAGGCCTGCGGCTAGCAGTGTCCCCTAGCGCGCAACACTGGCTCCAATCTTGTTCAATTTGTTCATCAGCCACTTGGATGCAGGCACAGAGTCACCCTCAGCAAGTCTGCAGATGATACAGAACTAACTGGCAGGAGCGGCTGATGCACCAAAGGGCTGTGCGGCCATCCAGGGGGACCAGGACAGCCTGGAGAGCTGGGCAGATAGGAACCAAGGCCAAGTGTAGGCTCCGGCTCCTGGGGAGGAACAACCTCAGGCACCAGGACAGGCTGGGGGTGACCTGCTGGAAAGCAGCTCCACAGAGAGGGATTTGGGAGTCCATGGTTGACGACCACGAGGCAGCAGTGTGCCCTCATGGCCATGATGGTCAATGGGATCCTGGCCTGCATGAGGAGAAGCGTTGCCAGTAGTTTGAGAGAGGGGATCCTGCCCCTCTCATCAGCCCTGATGAGGCCTCATCTGGACTACTGTGTGCAGTTCTGGGCTCCTCAGTACACGAGGGATATGGAGCTACTGGAGAGAGTCTAGGGAAGGGCCACTAAGATGATTAATATGTGAGCATCTCTCATCTGAGAGAAGGCTGAGAGAGAGAGCTCAGCCTGTTCAGCCTGGAGAAGAGAAGTTTGAGTGGGGATTTTGGTAATATGTACAGATAAACGAAGGGAGGGTATAAAGATGGAGCCAGCCTCTTCACAGTGATGCTCAATGTCAGGACAAGAAGCAATGGCCAAAAACACAACCATAAAAAATCCTCTCTGAATATAAGGAAAAACTTCTTTTACTGTGAGGGGGACTGAACACTGGAACAGGCTGCCCATAGAAGTTGTGGAATCCCCATCCTTGGAGACACCCAAAACCCACCTGGGTTTCGTCCTGTGCAACAGCGCCAGGAGACCCTAGGGCAGTTGGACTAGATGATCTCCTGAGGTCCCTTCAACCACTCTGCGATGCTGTCAGTTGTGAGGGAGCTCTGCTCTACAAAACCAGACAACCACCAGTGCCGTGCAGAGTGGACGGGCTGTCTGTGCCTTCTATTGTGTACAAGAAAGGTCTGCTGGCGCTGGTGAACCCCAGCTTATGGGTCACACTAAGTGGGAAGCTTGAGGAATAGGATAGAAGTAGGACAGCTACACATCACCCCTAGAAATCAAAATAAAATAAAGCCATTAAACTGAGTTGCCCTCCGGTCATGCAGCTCTAACTCTAGAGGTACCATCTCTGCTCTGTAATAGGGGACAAAAAGAGCAAGAAAAAGAGAGGACTTTCTGTGTTTGAGGAGGAGGGAGGAAAAATTATGTAAATCTATATTTAAATTATTTGTATATGTCTGGTGAGCCATTTACTGTTTAGTTTCTTTCTTTGAACATACAGGAAAATAAAGAATAGCCACTGTCTGGAGACATGGACAGTCCATAAAGTAAGGAACAGTTGTCACTGGTCTTCTGGTAAGCTTTAACTTTACATACGTCACTAGGGAGCTGCATCATTTTTTCTCTAGTATTTGTGTAACAGTTCTCTTTAACTGAGACCCACACTGCTCTATTCCAAACAATCTTTCCCCTTCCATTTTCAGAAACCTTTCTGAAGGCTGCCCATTTTCCAACAGAAATTTAATCTATTTTAAATGGGTATGTTCTCTTAAACCTCAAACTTGCAAGCACACACAGAAGTGATTCCATACCTTTAGCCAGGCCCTATCAACTCTACAGACTACTGATCTACATAAAGATGAATTTCACTTATGACAAAGCTCTATAGGCTTTTCAGTAAATAAAGCATAAAAAAAATCCACCCAGCAGAGTATTGGGAAGACAAAAGGATCCTGGAAAACTAGTTCTTGGAAGCATAAATATCCACACCTGTTAGTGATTTACATTTCAAAGAAAACTGTGAGCCCTGGCATTACTTAAAATGAGGTGCTAAATGACCTTATTTGAGAACATGTCCTGATTGATCACAAGTTCATAACAAAAGACAAGTATAAACAAAAGAAAACAATTAATGTTCTTCATTATTAGCCTTGAAAGTAATGGAGAGGACCACTAATGGTCTTCGAAAAGCTACAGTTATAGTACCTGTTTTGTTGTCTACCATTCTTTCATAGGAGTGATAGGTCAATCAGTTTCTGCAATCCTTTCACTCCTTTAGCAAAAATACAACATTCTTTTCACATTAGCAAAAAGTTATTACCATCTGTATTGTATTCAGTCGTGGGTTAGTGTGTACAAATATCTGGCAGGCTCACCATTTCCTTTGTGCCAATAACAGCCCTTAGAATTGAAAATGAGGTCTTGTGCAATAAAGGTTGTTGTATGAAATCCAGTTCTAGAAATTCACTACTGCAAGGCAAAATGAAATCCTATTAGTGCAGTCACAAAAAGAACTAAACCACTGACTTCTGAGCTTTTAATATTAATTTAGAATTTATAAAAGTCATGGGATGAGCAGTATCCAAAACATTTAACAGCCACTACGATGACAGTGTTGAGGCTTCCTGTTACTGCCTTGATTACATGTATTCCATCTAATCCCTAAACACTTGATCTTGGTCCTAATCTCTGGCTTTATTCAGGCTTTTAAAGAGGATTCTGCCCCTACAGAATTTGTCATTAATATACCTGTCTACAGGGAAACAAACTAAAATGGGTTAATTTGTCTCACTTTAAAAGCTGACTTTCAGATAACATCAGCCATCTGCAGGACTCTTGCCAGAATAAGGCTTGCCTTAAAAGGTTTAAGTTGGAACCTAACTATCAAAACAACATTATCCATGCATTTATCACACACAAAAAAAAAAAAAAAAAAAAAAAAAAGGCAATGCACTTTCTATGCAGCGTAGAGAACATCCCATCTAAGGGATGCAAAGGGAATGCTATTAGTCGTAGGAAATGAAGTCTCACCACTATACCTCAGAAGTGAAACACGAAGTCCTCTATTAGAGCCATTCCTCCCCACTATAATGACAGAACACTTTCATAGAATTTGTTTTTACCCTACGCTCTGGATTCAATAAACTCGGTGATTCTTTTCCCTGGGGGATCCCTTATTCAAAATGAAATAAATAAATGCTATATTATAATATTAAATTTTTAATATTACTATATGAAAGACAATATAAATCACTATAACATTCATATAAATAATGGGTAAATTATACTTTATTACAAAAATGTGAATATGCATACATTTGATTAATACGCTTGGCCAAACTTTTAAAAAATCAAAGATATAAAACAATATTAACTAATTTCTCAGTGATGGATTTAGAAGACCTGCATGTCACTAAGGCTACTATTGTATAATCTCACAGATCTAGACATAGCCCTTGCACTGCCTCATCTGCATCAGGACATAGGGATGTAGAGCTGTTTCTGACAAACGTGCTCCTGAGCTGCAACATTTTGCAGTGGGCTTCCCACTCTTCCTCTCTCCACTTCACACCTCTATGGGTACACAGATGAGGCAGAGAAAAACTCAGGCCTTAAGACTTTACCAAATGACGGCTTGTACTTTCCTCCTGGCTACTGAGAAAGATTCCAAAAGCTCACACTTTGTTTCAAGCTCCCTTTGCTTTTATTTTTCCTGTAGATAAAAATACCCTAGTGTGAAAGAAACATTTAAACTAAACACATATTCTGAGCCCTCCTCACCAAAAGAAAAAAACACATGTGTATATATACTTATATATATAGCACACATAAATGGGGTTCCACCCCAGTTTTTGATGGGCCTGAGGCGTTTTACCACTACATCCTGAGCAGTCCTTGGAAGCCTTGTTCTTCTACTGCAGTAATGCAGAGTTGCAGTGTGGCAAAAATGTTACCATGAAGTATAACACATATATAACCCTACATAAGGGAACTGACTATGCTTCTAGCGCTTCCTCTGTGAAAGAACAAATGCCTGTTCTATAAAGTTCAATTACTTTCTGTTGTTGTTTGCTGGACACAGCAACTAAAAATACTTTACAGTTACAGGTTGGGGATTCCAATTTCCACCCTTCACCCTTTCTCCTCTTGCATTTTTCAAAACTTTCTTTGGCATTGCTGTGCAAACTCTGAAGAATTGGCACTATATTAACTAATAGAAAAGGTTCCCCCAAATATTCTCCTAGCAGGAACTGCACACAGAATTTAAGGAGATAGGTGTTTGCAGGATACACCTGCGCATTCAAGTAATGCTACAAGTAACAGACCACTGAGTGTAACAATCAAATAGAAATAACAAATATATAAGATGCAGTGACTTCATGCTAATCAAGTGTTGTTGTCCAATGAGTGGCTCTTCAGAATCATGTGCTTAGTCTATACATGCATCTTTATCTTTTCTATCATTTTCTATCCCTTCTTTCTTCAATCTTAAATTTTCCTTGATGGAGTCATCTCCCTCTCATCTTTCAAAATTCCAACATGGAAGTTTTTTTAATTTTTTTTTTATAATTTTGAGAATGAACTTTCCATCTCTTTCCATTCTCACACTGTGTTAGTAGACAGTGTGAGAATCTTAATTAAGAAAGCAAGTCATCTTCTTAAATGCCTTCACAAAAGCAGTAATTTATTTCTTGTGCTTAGCTATACCACATCCAAGCATCTCTCTGTATCTGGCAGGTATGAACTCAGTAAGTCTCACAATAGAGACAGATTTCTCTGAATCCACATTCTTTGAATAAAAGTGTACTGGAAAAAAATCCAGACTCATGATCACACAGGAAATATACGGACATAACATCCAAGGAAAGGCTGAGAATGCTGGGACTGTTCAGCCTGCAGAAGAAAATGCTCGCGTGGGATCTTATCAGTATTTATATTTATCTGATGGGAAAGCATAAAGAAGATGTGGCCAGACTCTCTCCAGTGGCGCCCAGTGACAAGACGAGGCAACAGCCCCAAACGGAAACACAGGAATCTCCCCACACGCTGGAAACAGCTTCTTTACTTGAAGGGAGGTTGGACACTGGAGCGGGTTGCCCAAAGGGGAGGTGGAATTTCTCTCCTTGGAGATACTCACCACCTGCTTGGATATGGTCCTGGGCACCCTGCACTGGAGCAGGGTTTGGACGAGGTGAACTCCAGAGACCCCTGCCAGCCCCAGCTGTTCCTGAAATGGCAGTAACATACCTAACAACCAGGGCATTTATCACTAACTCAACCTTTTTCTCCCTCTTTATGGGATTCTGGCTCTAATGTTGGTTAAATCTCTTTACAAAGTACCGTTTCCCAGTTAACAGCTGTAGTTTCATGTGTTTGTACAGTTTCAAAAATGAAGAAAGTATTCTCATCTCGGAAAGCAAACCTACTCATTCCAGCTTTAAGACAATCACCTTCACATTACACGCTTTTTGTAAAGACTATTTCCTCCCCCTCAAAAAACAAGTAGAACTTGCTTTTGCAATGCTACCACATAAAATATTGATCTAGATTCAGATTGTACTTAATTGCTTAACTTCTAGTGCTTAACTTAATGGCTAGTGCCAGCTGCTTGTGTCTTACTATTTGAAAATTTTGGTGGTGGGTCAAACAGAATGCCCCTAGTTTTCAGGAAAGAACTAATACACCGATCCTTCTGAGGACTTTTAAGTGCATCTTTACAAGACAGAGGAACTCGTATACACAGCCATTTCCCCCGCACTTGGTGCTGTGTAACCTTTTGCCAAAAAGGAAGCAGGAATTTGAAAAGCTACTGCAGGTTTCATTTGTTGATGCCGTGTGCACCATATTCACAGTAAATGTGTCCATCTGTTGATATGCTATGTACTGTATCCCATCTTGCTAAGGTACACTGGTTTGATTGGAAAAAAGAAAAATCCTTTTTTTCTTTGTGTATGAGCAATTTCCCTTATTAATATAACCAAGATGTTACTTGATTTATCCAGTACTGCTCCATTTTTTGCTGTTATAGAACAAAGGCTCCAAACAATTTTACTTGAATACATAATCAATCACATATTTTCATACCAAAAAATCATACCATTACTGACCAGTGTACTTGCCAAGTATTTGTTTCTTTTGTGTTTGTTTTAAGCATTATTCTAAAAATGCAGGGGAAAAGGCTGGATAAAATAATTAATTCCAAAAGCACAATCACAATTCATGACCTGACCATCTCCTGACAGCTGTCACACTCAGACATTTTCTCAATGTCTCGTTTTGCTCCAGGGCTTCTGGAATCGTGCAATATGAACAGATAGTTTTGGTAAGAGCTATCCCAGATCAAGACTGTGTATGGAGGTGGAAGAAATAAGACAGCCAGTGGGTTTTGCTCTTTGTCCCACATGCCCAGCAAAGCAGCACAGCTCTCAATGCTAAAGCCTTTTGTAAGCCGCCTGTCAAGACTCCAGGAGGTTCTTCATGGTTGAGGATACCAGGCAGACACTGAACCACTATGAATATCACTGTTTTAATGGGAGCTTTTGTTTTTAATCATGTTAAGAGAGCGTACAAGTTATCCACTCAAAGACGTGAAAAGGGTCCTGGTTACTTGAAGAGGCCACCTTTGAAAAATTTAGTGCTACTCTGTTGCTGTAGTAGGTAAGAGCTCTGGGCCTTACCTCAGACCTTTCTACCGGGACAGTCCCTGGGAGGCAGGAAGGGACAGTACTGAGCAGGTAACAAGAATGCCACACAGAATTCCAGCCAAATTCAGCCCTCTGCAAGCAGAATGTCTTTCAGGCCCTGTAAAGAGAGTGTTTCATATGAGGCAAAAACTCCTATTCCTGCTGCTGAGAGATGCTTTTAGGGTAGAACAGTTAGAAAGTGCTGACCGACACAAACCGTGTCACACCTGCAAGATCTAACTTTCTACTTCCAGCAAGAATGAAACTTGAGCAAAAACGCTAAAAGTGTGTGGCAGAACATGCAAAATGTGTTACAAACAGAATATTAATGCTGAGACTCATACAAGGAAATACTGCTAAATATAGTGCATTGTGCTAGAAAAGCCTCTCATTAATCAATGGATGAGTTCAAAAAAAGGTTTCCTCCTTACCTCTTGAAAATTGTAATGCCTATATATTCCTGCTCTTCATATAAATGCTTAATCTGGCTTTTGGTCTCTGCGACAAAGCACATTTTAAGACTCGCTCCTCCACAAAGGTGCTTATTTTGAGGAACATGGTGGGAACCACAACATTTGATGCTAGACTCCCTCCAGCAAAGGCTCTCAGAGAGGAGCAGAGGACAGAGAAAGGTGCTCCCAGAAAGAGTGATTTCTATCCCTGAAACATTTATGATTGGATCACCCAGTTACCACGATGCTGCTTCTGAAAAGCATCCTTTACTCTCGGGTAGCTCAATGATTGTGTTTGTGAGATTTGTGCTAATTCCTGCAGCAACGTCAACATTTCTCTATCTACTCTGCCTCCATATGTTACACTAGCAAGATAAGACTTGTAGTATGAGGCTGAAAATAGTGACTGCACCTTCTGGTAGAGGCTCTTCTTAGCATAGAAGCACCGCAGTGGACATTGGCATACCCTTCCCTCTATGCAGCCTTAGACCACCTCTTCTTTACTTCAGACACAGCTTGTTCACCCAACAGGTCATGACAGGGTGCAGGTTCTCCTAGGCAGAAACATTCACTCCAACAGATCTTGAGGCTAGAAATCACAGAATCACTGTGGTTGGAAAAGACCTTCAAGATCAGCAAGTCCAAACATAACATCACAAGAAATGTCCAGATGTTCTCTGATCATATGGCCTCTTTAAGACTTAGCTCTGCTTCCCATAGAAACTCATGGAAACCTGTCAAGGCAGGTACAGGAAGGAAAGACAAGGAACAACGACTTGATAAGAATACCTTTCCTTGTGCTATGGTTGCCCCGCCTTTTTTTTTCCAGAAAAAAAAATGTGCTTTTTTGCCTTAGTTTATCATCTCTCACACATCAGCGTAAGATGCTGCTCACACAGCATCTGATCTTTCATGCTCCGCACTTAACAAGTTCAGCACATCAGGGTGGCTAGAATACACTAACATGGGGGAAATGGTTCAAAATGTTATGATAATACAAATGAAGAGCTGACTTCAGGTAGTGGGACGACTAACTTCCAACACCTCATAAGGAGGTTTAGCAGAATATATAGGACACTTGCATGTTTCCTTGGAACCTCAAACATTGTAACATTTATTATTTCTCAAATCGCATGCATGATAATCAACTATTCGAAGCTGATGGAAAAGGTACAAAATCTGATGTCATCTAAAGATCTGGCCCTAGTGGCTCACTGCATCATTTAACTCCATCCTACACCACTAAAGGATACTCTGATGGATTTAAAGTCCTAAAACACTCTTTGGGAGTCAGTAAGGGATCAAATATACTCAATGGTCTTTTCAGTCTTAAAATTCTGTGGAGTACCATCAGAAATGAGATAGTCTCTGTGCTTTCTGTGGTACATAGGGAAGATTTTAATGAAGATCATGATTTATGTTAGATTTAATATGGTTTCAAAGTTCTTTCGTCTGTTTATTGTCTATAAGTACAACTGTCTTTAAATAATGCAGAATAAACTCACAGAAGTGCAAATTCAATTAACAACATGCTGCAATGAGTATCTCAAAAACAGCAAACAAAACAGGTTTTCAGCAGCCTACAAAAATTATGTGAATATATTGCAAGCCACCCCATTCAGCAACAACTGTTACTTCATACAGCATGTTGCCTCACTGTTCTTATCCCCAGTGCTAGTATGAACATATTTTTGAAGTCTGTTCCAAAGTATAAAATATTTAGCTTGGGAAGACACGCAATCTAAAGTATTTAACAAGACTGACTGTCTTTCTCAAGCCATGAGAAACAATTCTTCAGAAAGTAAAGAAAAGCAGAAGAGCCACTAGTACTTTTGCCTTAAAAAAAAAAAAAAAAAATCAGAACTACAAAGTATGCTTTTTTCCCCCTAGATATACTGGAAGAGAAAGATCATGGCAAATAAGAGAGCTAAAGTTGAATAAGTTTCAATTCAGGATCTCAGGTATCTACAATATCCCAGGTACTCAGTAGACAGGGAGACACCTGAAGAAACCGCATACCATATGGGGATGCTGCTCCTAAAGACTGACATTACAAGTGGTCTCTATACGGGGATAAGGTTCCCAGGCTGGAGACCTCAATCTGTGCCTGAAGTCAGATTATGTCTCTCTTCAGTATTTCACTGATTAGCTCCAATTGCACAGCTGAAAGGGCAAATGGAGTATCTGATACTCCTTTTGGCTAAGTAGTTCTTTAACCAAGTGATTTGTGAATGACACAGTTTTGCTCTTTAAAAATGAACTTCACTTAACTGAAAGAGAGGATAATAAATGAGTAATATCAGGCCTCCAAATCAAAGACTTCTTCTTAGAATAAAATACAGCAGACAACTGCAAGGACACAAACAGAGCAACTTCTAAGTAACAGGTCTTCACCAAATAACATCTCAGCTCCACTTAGCCCCATACAAGATGCTAAGCAGAGCACTTATGGCCAATCTGGCTGAAAGGCCAGAGGAAAAAAAACGAGCTGCTTGTAATCTTCTTAAGGTAGCCCCATCCTGGCCTAGGCTTAAAGGCAGCGAGCAACGTACAGATGTGTTCCCTGCCTGAGACCCTGCTGCATGAAACCTGTGAGCAAATCCTCCACCACCCTTGCAGCATGCAGGATGAGTAGCTTTCTACACATTCTTTATTGACTAACAGTGGTTTAGAGAAGACACTACGGCCATCTGACAGGAACTCCACTCCTAATTTGCTCAGTTCCCATTAACCACTAGCTGTGAAATTTCAAAGGTGACCATGGAGGTGAACTGGGAAGACTTCATGTTTTCACCATAACCTGCACTACAGAGCACAAGGTCACATTCAAGCTCACCAAGGTCCACTGCACGTGCCAGTCATTCAGCTCTGACCCAAGCCACCAGTAAGCATCTACACAATACCAAAAACGGAAAAAGCATCTGCTGCTCATTCACTATTAGCTGACAATTCTTCAGCAGTCAATAGGATAAAAATCCATAAATACTTCTTTGACAAAAGGCACACATGACTGTAAATACAAGTGGCTCTCTTGAGTGAGAAGGTACTACTCTTGCATTTTAAGAGTTTTAAAATCACCTTTTTTAGTTTACTTTGCAATTGCTTTCTGTTATAATTCCAAAATGAGATTCTAAATATGCCAGTGTATTGAAATTAGAAGCCAATGATCCTAATGGTTAGCAATGCTGCATCCTTAACTTTCTTGTGCTCTTGACAAACAGAAGAAACAAAGCCACCATTACTTATTTAAACAAGCATTAAATAAGCATTAGAATTGTTTATCCTAAATTGCTATGTGCTTACATTCTTTTCAGGGCCAGTTTTTTTCATGTTTGTTAATTGGATGATAACAGAACACTGAATTTGACATACTGCTTGGGTAATTGTCATGCTATCTCAAGATCAGGTTAGATACAAAAGCCAGATTATATTTTTGAAGGCCAGATGCAGTCAGAAACAGAAAATGTGTCATTTAGATATGTAGATTGGTCTTTTCCAGTCATAATGGTTCTATGGTTCCATGATTCTATGTGTGTTCCTTAGGCTTTAAATGTGTCCCTAAAACAGCAGCAGTAGCTTCAGTTCTTCCTTGGCATCAAAGCAGCTCTGCAGTTTTCCAAAATAACACTGAGCAACCTGCTTAACATGAACTGCATCCAGTTTTGCGTTGCCCATCAACTCATTATGTGAAAATATTGGAGACAAAGTTTTGTAAATTTATGCTTCTTCCCCTTCCTTACACCGCTCTGGACTACTTGTTCCTTAGGAAAGGCTCTGAACATGAACAGAAGTTGATACCTCTAAACAAACGCTACTGCAGATATTTTGCTAATAATAAATGTCTTACAAACATTCGATGCTAAATGCTACATTATTCTAAACCTAAAAAAAAAAAAAAGAGAGAAATAGTCTCAAGCCACATACATGAACAACCTTCTCAGGATGTGTTGCAGATCTTAAAACTGAATTACAAAAAACTTTACTCCCTAGCTATTCCCCTTTTTTAAATTAACTGTTCTGGTACCATTAAAGACTTATCCATACTGCAAGCTGCATTCAGTTTCATTGCATGGAAGACACCAGTGAAGACATTTTATTCTTATCCATGCTACAGCATTCAGACTTGAGGTGAGAAATGCAGCATCTTACCCTTTGGACTAGAGGTTCTCTAAAGGAACCTTCCAACCTCAGCCACTCTGTGACTCTGTGATCTTATCTTTTTCCACCAGTACTAACATCTTAGGAATTGATGGCATTAAAAACAAAACAAAACAAAATCCTGCAACTACACAGTTACTTACTCCTTACTCTTTCCTTACTCTTAGAGGAGTAATGAAGCAGACCATGATATGTCGAAGTAGCCTACCACCATCAGCTGCTTTTAGAAACAGAAAACAGAGGGCTTGAATGGCACTACTCAAACGTCCAGATTTGACACCCACTTCCTAGCACTCTGTCTACTTCTGCCTCACCTGCTAACTAAAAGACTGAAAACCACAGGCTTTTATGGACTGTAGGAGCCACAGTCAACTATAAAGAAGAAGAAAAAGCTGAACCAGATAGAAGATTTAGGTCATTAAAACTTACTATGGAGCAGGAAAAAGTGTGAATAGTAAACTTTTTTTGAAAATGCAAAAACTAAATTGGGTAAAAGTAAAATTAACATTTGAAAACATTGTAGTATGTTCAGAATTGAACGTAACTGTAAAAATATGTCTAAGTAAAAATGACCCTGAAATGCTATTAAAGCTGACTGTCAGAATCCAAGCTAAAAAAAAACAATTCCTTCTCTGGAAGACTTTAGCTGACAAGCATGACAAACTCACATCAAAATTCCTGCAATTTTAAGCCAGCACAAGAAGTTTCTGGTACATGTAGTAGCAGAAGATCTCCTTCTTGAACAAACTAAATGTAAGGCAAAATGGATTGTTTTTTTTCCCTCCGAACCTGCAAACAAGTTCTCTATGTGCTCAGGACGCCTGAAGTTTTAGCAGGCGCTATTACCAACAGCATTCAAATCACTTCTGTTTCATAATGTGGCTTCTTAGCCAAGCCACAAGACCCAAAGACTGAGGAGCTCTGGAGGAGAAGACATGGTAGCAGAAACTATCTTTAACACCTAGCCACTGGAGCAAAGGTAAGTCCTGATAAAACGCAGGAATTCTGCAATAAACCTCTCCACGAAACAGCAGGAGAGGATAAAAAGCCACAGAGCCAAAGAGAATCCTCCTGTTTTTCGAAAGCAGATGGGTGCAACCCAATCAGCATCACGCCCTGGTGATGTTAAATGAAAGTTTGGCTGCCGCAGGTTGAGACTCACAGGCTCAAGTAACCGCTAAGCAAATCTTGCCTCTGTGCACTGACTACATCCTGCTCCCAGGTCAGTCATCAGCTCGCCAGATGACAGGGGACATCACTTATCTCTCTGCCTCAGTTTTCTGTAGATCTAGGAAGATGACAGACCTTTTAAGACCTATCAATGAAGAGTGTTACACAAAGATTTCAGCATTTGGATTATTGCAACTATCATTTTCCTTAACTTCTTGGTACTGCACAACTGATACTATCCCTGGGAGTTTGTCAAGTTTAGCAGACACATTTGTTTTGAAAAAGGAGCAGAGAATTCTGCACAGAAGCAGAAGAGACCCCACATTAAAGCATAAGAAGAAACTGAGATGCTTTTAGCGTGAAAAAAATAATAATGGCTGTAACTAAAGGCTTCTAAAAACAAAGGATAGCAGTATAGGAGTCCAGTGGGAACATCAATTTCGTTAAACTTAAAATACTTTTCTAAATGTATTCCAGCAGAGGTATTTTAAACACAGAACAGCCCCTGGAATGGACACTATCCTCCTAGAGTTGTAATTTGTCTCGCAGGAAGAAGACAAGCAGCACAAAACCACAGTATGGTGTCTTTAACCAAGGGCCTGCAGTGACACGAATGTGCAGCTTTGTCACACTGCACTATCACGCAAAAATGTTTTCTCCCCATTTCCTAGGGGACCACGGTGTAAAATGACAGTGACACTGGTACAACCATACGATTGAGATGGGTATAAGAAACTAAATAGTAGGTTTCTGCTCTTAACCTTTGTTTATTCAGTTTCCAAGGTATGATTAGTCAGGACTGCATACACAAGATTTCTCAGTTCAGGGTTTGTCCTACTCTTTTCTCTAAATTGCTCCACACAGCCTCCACGAGAATGCAAGCGCATCAAATCTGGATTTCACAGTGGAAGACCTAACACTGAGACATAGGTTTCTACATGCAACTTGGGGCACACTGGAAAACAGTATTCCTGTCTCCTGCCAAAGGGGAAGAACAGAGTTATCTTTGCCAATGGCACAAGCCTCGCAGCAATGTGCCTTCTGCTATCGTCTGCACTTACTCTTTCACAAATAGCACTAAAGATCTCCCACGAGAGGTAAGCAAGGTGTACAGGGCACTAAAATTGTGTCTGTATTGGGAATCAGGAGGATTGTCATGTTGTAGGAGTTCTCCTGGCATGGTGGCCCACGGCAGGGAGCCACAATGTCCATTCCCATGCAATGGCTTCCAGAGGAGTCAGTGGCTGATCCCAAGGCCCGTTGGAAACCTCCAGCATGCTGTAGTCCCACAGCTGCTTGGGCAGAAACGTGCCCTGGGGCAGGCCAACCATTCAATGCTTTGGACCATGGTGTCAGGGCTCCTGGAGGTGCTTCAGCTTACTAGTGTGCATGCAGGCTGAGGGCAACTTCCTTGGCCATCAGCAGTTAAAATATTCATCTGGAGACAGCACAAAGACATCCTGGACTTCCAATAGCTGCGGGACACCCAAGTCCCGCTGCTGGGAAACGTCTGTCTGGCACCAGACTCAACCCAGAAACATTTCTAACAGTTCTCAAACCTGTGCACTGGCTCCACACTCCTCCAAGGAGTAAATTTCACATTTACTTTCAAGTGTAGCAGAAAACAGCTTAGCCACCCGCACAGGCACCACTCACAGAAAACACCTCGCCCTCCCGCTCGAGCGACTATTTTGACCTGCACATCTCTCCCCAACATCCCACCCTGCACCTCAGTGACCTTCGCACCATGGCCCCTCATCACATCACCATAAAATGCCTCACCACACACTTCACACAGCCATGCTACCACATCTGACCAAGCACCAGAAGCAGCACCGAACACCCCATCATGCACCTCATGCTGCCATACCACCTCACACTTTTACACCACATCTCATCACATGCAGCACCTCACACCACTACACTTCACATCGCCACACCACCAAACACCACCACACTTCATCACATGCAACACTGGACATACCACACCTCACCACACACCTCACATCACCATGACACCACATGCAACATTGCACTCCATCCCACCACAATTTCATCGCATGCAGCACCAGACACCTCACCTCACATCACCACGACACATCTCACAAAGCACCACAGGCAGCACCAAACACCTCACCGCACACCTCACGCTGCCATACCATCACCTGCAGCATCATGCACGACCCCACCACATCTCATTGCAGGCAGCACCTCACACTGCCACACCACCACACACCATGTCACCTCATCACATTCAACACCAGACACACCACACCTCACCACACACCTCACATCACCACAGTACCACATGCAACATCACATCCTATAGCACCACAACCCCACTGAATGCAGCTCCAGACACCACATACCACCATGCACCTCACAGAGCCATACCAGCACATGCAGCAGCACCTACTGCCGCACCTCATCGTGTGGAGCTCCAGACACACCACGCCTCACCATGCACCCCTCATAGCCATGCCACCACATACAGCAGGGTCTACTATCCTACTGCACCTCATGGTATAGAGCACCTCACACCGCCACACTTCGCACTGTCACATCACCGCATGCCACCAGACCTCATCACACGCAATACCAGACATCACACTTCACCGTGAAACCAACATCACCATGCCACAGTACCACAACACGCAACATCACCACCCACCCCACCACAACTCACCACCTGGAGCCCCAGACACCATACCTCACCACGCACTTCATGTTGCCTTGCCACAACGTGCAACATTGCGCCCCATCCCACCACAGCTTCATTGCTTGCAGCACCAGCCACAACGCCTCACCACGCACCTCGCACCGCCGTGCCACGACGTGCAGCAGCACCCAATGCCCCGGTGCACCTCACTGCGTGCAGGACCAGACCCCATGCCTCGCCACGCACCTCACACTGCCATGCCATGGCACACAACATTGACAGCCACCCCAGCACAACTTCATGGCATGGAGCCCCAGGCGCCATAGCTCACCGCACACCTCACATCACCACGCGGCATCACCCCTCATCCCACCACAACTTCATCATCGCACGGAGCTCCGGCCAGGCCACACCTCACCGCACGCCTCCCACGGCCAGGCCACCACGCGCAGCAGCACCTACTGCCCCACCGCACCACCACCGCCACCTGCAGACAGACACCGCGCCTCC
>JAWLRI010000261.1:422798-449900 GCA_034781795.1 Crypturellus tataupa | reverse complement strand
GTGCAGGGGGGTTGGACTAGATGACCTCTAGAGGTCCCTTCCAACCTTAGGCATTCTATGATTCTATGATTCTATGCCTCTATTTAGATTCTCTGAATTTGTCAAAGAGGATATACAGGAAGGAGAGAAGAGTAATAGGAAGCCTAATGCAAAATCAACATGAAATGCAAAAGTACTACTGCTGTTTCTTTAAAAAAGAATAGTTTATGGTACTGCGCATGTTTCTTTAACTCCCACAGACTTACAGAAACCAAAATTATCAAATTTTCTTCTTTTTTTTGTTCTATCCTACTCAAATTGATAGCTTAAGTTGCTAGCATGCCCACAGAAAACCCTGAAGAGATCATATCAATACAGTCATATCAGTCATATCAGGTACATGACCCTGTTGAGAAAATACAGGAATGACAAAAAAAGCTCTTTTGAATCAAAGTCAAGTTCTGTGACAGTTCAAATTCACAATGAATTTTCAACTCCTGAAGTAAAGTTTGAAGAACTGAAGGAGAGGTAGTAGTGGAAATTTCTTCCTGTCCTTATGAAAGGATGAAGAAATGATGAAGAAAGACCTCCTTCCATTGTCTGAAGTTTAAAATTTATTAATTTCTTGTTAACTATTAAACTTATTATATTAACTTATTAAAACTTATTAATTAATATTTATTAATCGTCTAACTGCAATGAATTATTCCGAGCGGCATACTTTACAGAGTACCAAGCAATAGGTACACTTTTAAAATAACAAATTTAGCTGTAAGCTTAGTGTTATTTTACTCCTTTAAATATAAGATATAAAAGATATAAAATATAATATAAGAAGAATTTTCTTGTTTTGTTCCTTCCCTTTCATTCTCTTATTTAGTTTCACTTATTTCTCTTACCTTCTTTTAAAAAATGTAAGCACATTTATTAGTTTACAGTCCACACAAGGGAAGAGCTTGCTGAACATTAACACTTTTTGGGAAAAATTCCGCAGAGAAGACCTCATTAAAACAGAGTAGAGAAAGGGTGGTAAAGTATTGGTAATGTGTGAAGGAGTAAGAAAAACAATTGACCTTAGGGGTGAAGACTTGTTTTCTTACTCCAGATGATGGAAAAGAAGAGAGGCTGCCTTTCCAGCTTTAAAAGGCTAATGCCAACCATCCTTTTAAGTGTTGGATATACAGTTATGTGTGGAGGTGATCACTACACATGAACTGTCCCATAGAAAACAGTGGGGTTGGAGGTCCAGTGGTCTTCTGTCCCATATCTATCGGACAGAAGAAAATGAACTAAAGTATCACACTGCACAGCTGGAGGGAAATAGACTGTCCACTGCAATATCAATAAGAAAAATGTGGTGTTTCCTTCATCATTGCCTTGCCTTTTAACCTCAGAGTGAAGAAAGACCTGTAGATGGCCCACTGAACCATCAATACTGGTGACTTCTTAAGAGTGTCCAAAGATGGAGGCCCATAAGGCCATTAGTTAAAGAGTTAAAATAATGAAAATGAAGACAGATGGAAAACAGAATGGGCAAAAGATATATATATGTGTTTTTCAACATTGTAAACCTAAGTGGAGAACCTACAGAGGCAAAAAATCGCCCTAGTAAACTTAAACAAAGCTAGATCAATTGCAAATAAAGACAGATGAACTTTATCTGAACAAAACAAGGAGGCATTTGAGGCTTATCTAGATAAATGGGATTTTGATGATGGAACGTGGCTTTTCTCATGGGCATCATTTATTTTAATTATCTTAAACATGGAAAGAAAAGATGCTTTGAGTCAAAGGAATTTTGTTCAGACATCTTGACCTAATTAAGAGTGCATTGACATTTTATATTTGAATTCTGTCACTAACATGCCCATGACCTTGGAAAGTCACATTGGTTATTGTTTCATAAAACAATCTTAAATACTTACATGAATCATAATGGAAAAGCTCATTTATTTTGCTGGGCTTTGAATACAGAAAGATTTGGCCATTTATACATTAACATTGCTAAAATCACCATACCAGTATGAATTTAACTTGGTCCTTGCTCCAAACTGGTCCGTGGATGTACAGTAGCCTGTATGGTTATGGCAAAAGGTTAAATGGCAAGACACTTCACTAGCAAAGGACCTGGCACAGTAACATGAACATGTAAAACCTACAAAGTATGTATGTTATTCACTGCACTCCTATGCTTAGAGTACAGATTAAAGCAGCATGAAGACCAAGCATGTTTCTGGAATGTATATGCCTCTGCTCTTCTGATATGAATTTCCTTATTGCTTTCACTTTGCCTTCATGCCCTCAGCACAAGACTTGGATACCTGTTTTTTTTTTTTTTTTTTTTTTTCTTTTTTTTTTGAGAAACAGAGATTTGCAGTCAGGAAATAAATGTTGGACTAAGAAGCTAATATTGGAAAAAAAATTATAAACTAGAAAAATTATTAGGAGTGTTTCCATTGTAACTCGGTATCTGGTTAAGGACTTGCATGGGAGAGCATTCAGCTTCTGTAATATCCATACAGTGCCACTTGGTTTAAAGATGATTAGATCCACTAGGCTAGGCTTCTCCAAGGACATTCAAAATGTGAAAAATCACATTCACATTTTTTAAAGTGTGATTTTAATAAAATCTTGTGTGAAATTCAAGAGGATGTTTTCAAACAAGCGCAACAAGCAGACAGCCTGAATCCTGGCTTTCTTAGTCTAGGAGAGCCATTCTGACATAATTCCACTTCCTGAAAGCTTTGGAAAAGCTTTGTTTTTCCTCTAGCACACATTGAAAACAAGTTTTGAAACCTTGCAAGCAGTTGTGAAACATTCATCTTCTGGCAAGCTCTGTTACTTTTGCCTTCCAAATATTTTAAAATTTATATTGTGTCTGCCGCACCATTTTTACAGGGAGCTATGGGAAACATGCAGCCTCTGTCTGCTACCTCAATCCTCTATTGTAGTGTACTTGAAACGTTTCAGAGGTACATTCAGTTTGCGAATTCAGTTATACCAAGGCTAGGAAGCATCACAGCTAGGTTCCCCGTCTCATCCTTTGGACACAACCGAATAAAGCAGCAGTGCCACATACAGAGTGTACTGTATGAGTGTGAAGGAAGGCTGTACCTATCACATGGCCATCGTCCACGCCAAGTTTGCTGCGTCCTTTGAATGATACCACTATGGTTCTTGCCAAGGGCTTACAAAGCATATCTGCTGATATACTAGGAAACAGGACCAAGGGGTTGCAGGTCTCTCGGTGGCATGCTGTTCTTCCAAACTGGTTTACGTTCTTCCCAGTAAAGCTTCAGCTTTGTGTGGGTTACCTTTAAGGTAAGCTTAAGCTGAGCATCAGTTCAGTGTCTCGTATCCCAGTGCCAAACTCACTGTGGTAAGTGGGCATTTACTATTGATTAAAAACAAAAAAGAAAAGAAAAAAGAAATCAGATTTTAGCTCCAGATTAGAAGAGGGTGAAGTTTTTTTTGTTCCTTTTTTGAAAAGAAAATCTGGAAGGAAAGAGAGAGACAAAACATGAGGAAGCATCTCATTGCCATTGCAAATTCATATATTCTGCAATGATTGTGACATTCATGTAGGTTGACTACGCTATTACTACTCAGATAACCTCAGAGGGATACCGTAAAAACATGAGGAAATGTTCTTTCTTCATTAGAAAGACAGCCGTTTTCAATGCTGAAAAACATGGCCCTCACTTCATTGCATTTAGGTCTTATGTAACTCTGGTGCACACAAAAACAGGTTTTCATAATGTGTTCATTTACAGCAGAGATACTAATGCTGGAACCAAGCAGAACTGCTGCTTCAGATGTGATCCAAACCCCTCATCCATCAAACCTCGTATGCAACAGTTTTCATGGCATCCTCAGCTTTAATTGCAGGTTTAAAAGTTGTTATTTCACCCTCTACAGCTGATGTAGCTCTCGCACAGTATTTGTTTTGTGACGGTACCTCTGTTTTTCTATCATCTGAGCTGGCTGTCTTTTCCCTGCTCACTCAGGAGCCTCAAAAGCTCCCTGACTCCAAAGGGACCGTGCAGGAAGTTGTGCAGATCCGTTTATTATTCTGAGCTGTTTGTTTAGTTATGTGAGGCTTTCACTATCTCCAGCATTCCAGAGCAGCCCTACTTTGAGGACCGCACTGACACTAGATAGCAACTAGGTGAACTCAGCTGTCTGTTCTGTTCTCTCCCTCTTTTGTTTGAAATGCGTTTGAAAGAATCAAGACCAGGTGAAGCAGCTGTAATCCAGGTTAAAAATCCAGCAGTTATTTGTTAAATCTATTCATACTGAGTTTCAAAAGCTAGTGAAACAGCAAATTTATAGCAGCTTCACTAATGGTGTGCATTCAGTTTAGTAGGACTTAGAATTGGTCTGTTTACTTCACACATTACAGACAGCATCCCTGAATGAAGGAGCCCAGAATGAGCTTGAACTGTTGAAGAGATGAAAATCCAGACAGCTACCAGATTGATATTTTTGCATCAAGCTTACTTTCCACCTGTCTTCCACTGCTGCGGTCCAGATGGAGATTCAATCTAAATGAAGAAAAAACAGAGCCCACTGTACACGATATTGTGACAGTATTCTTACACTTCATGAATTTTCAAGTCCCTCCCCATGCAAAAATACTTTAAAAAATCAAATCCTTTCAGTTTCCTCTTATATGTACAGATTGAGAACAGAAGAAAAAGCTCTCTTTATAAACCTATAGTATGGCCATGTTAATATTATCATATGGCATTTCTCTTGCCTCATTTTAAAAAAGAACTAAAAAAAGAACAGAAAAATAATCAGATGTGTGGAACAACTCTGGCAAAGTGATGATTAGGAATGCAACTACAAAAATTATAAGTGTGCAGAGAATGGGGAATTTACTGCTGTACAGAATTCAAGGGCTAAAGGCAACAGGCATGAAATATGAGGCAGCCAATTTAAACCAACAAAAAGAAGTTATTTCCCCTTTTTCTGGCCTCTTCTTCTCTGCAAACACTGCACAAATTAGTCTCTAGCATGGGATATTTTATAGGACAAGGATATAAGTGGGTCAAAATAGATTCAGCAGAGTCAAGAGAGCTACATACGGCTATTAAACTCTATTGAACTCAGTTCTTCAGGTCCAAACTTAGATGTTGCTAAGCCAAAAGGCTATTGCTCTGTTGGATGCTGGAAGCTGAGATTTTTTTTTGCAAGAGGAAAGGAGAATCTTTAACTTGCCCTTCTGTGTTACTTTCTTAAATCGTCACTGATGGCCACTGCTGGAAATGAATTGGCATTTGGACTGATCCAGTGCGGCAATTTTTAAGTCTCTTGGAAACGCAGTATAGATCGGGCTGATAGATGTCTTTTCAAGAGTTTTGCTAACTTCCACAGGAATTAGTTGAAGCCTGCTCTATCAGTGGCTGGCCAGTCGTGTGTGGAGGCAGTAATGGGAATAGCACATGTCCAAGCAAAGCTATGGCCTGAGTGAGCTAAAGCCAGCTTACTCTAGGAATGCAGAGAAAAAAAAATATCCTCCTGCTGTTTACATAACTGGAATGTTTCCCCCACTTGTAGGAAGGTCAATACTTTTATCATGGCTGTTTATCAGGGAAGATGGAAAATATTGTTTCCTTCAGGTGGCTCAAAGTGCAGCAAACACGTGATAAAACAGTTTATCAAAAAACAAGTCGCTTACTGACACAGTAGGGCATGCTCTGAAGGAAATGGTATCTGACCGGTCAGTGTGTTCATGAGTGCATTTGTGTGTCCTACTAACCTAGACAGAATCAGCAGGAACACAACGTAGTATGTATCCAACTGTTCTTTCCCACCCATCTTAAAGACAGAGCAGAGAGAGAAAGCTCACTCCAGAGGCTTTGTTTAAACATAGCAATTGTTAAGTCAGAACTTTGGAACTGCAGACAGGCCCAGAGATACCACCCAAGCGATGGGATAATCTGAGCACAATGTAAAGAGAACAAAAAGAGATTTGGAAATGTCTGACAGAGGAAGAACTCCACCCAACTTCCAAAAATAATGCAAAACAAATTTCACTATGCAAACTTACAAAAGGTTTGTACAGACTTTGTACAAGTTCAAAGTAACTTGAAAACAGCACTGCTCATGTTTTCAGGGGCATTTCTATTTCCTTTGTTCTCCCAGTTCATTGATTGAAAAAAAAATGTCCTTAAGGTAGCTTTCTGTTGAAGACAATGAAAAATACACTCTAAGAGGCTATAGAACATCCTTTTTAAAGAGACCATTTCTTACACATGCAATCTAGAGAACATTTCCATTATGATAGCTCTTAGTTATGCAAGTACTTACATCTGATGAAACAATGCACATGCTTCAAGTGCACATTTGTGCTGTTCTTGGCTGGATCACAGCCATGTCTTGCCTTCGAGATTTGGAGGTACTGGAGAACAAGCATATTTTCATCACTGTAATGTCAATTAAGTCATAAAATGTCTTTGCATAGAATTAGCTCTTTCAGTCAAACTGGCAAGGATTTCTCAGACAAAGCATTAACAGCACTAGGGCTGAGGATGGCTATGAAAATCCTCTAGGTTTTTCAGACTTTGATACAGTTAATACCCAAAATGGGAATAGGACTACTGTGCAGTAATGTATTCAGCCCTTTGGATTTGCAACCTAAGTGAGGGAGCTGGTAGGACAGATGCTTGCTTTGGCTGTAAAAAAGGATCCATAGTCTACTGTAAACCTCTTTTTTAATCAAATCCCTTTTTTTTTTTTTTTTTTTTTTAATCAATGCAGTACAGTGAAGCTTCAGATGGACTGTGGATGCAAACCTAAACTCATGGACTTATGTCAAATTATTTTATTTGTTCTCAGTTGCTTTTCTTTGCCTACATGTACCTATTTAGGTCCCATACCCGCCTTAGGCCACGGCAGCAATAATCATTTCTCCTGACTAATTTTTCATTCCCTGAGCAGCTTTGGCAATCAGCTTGTCATTTTCACACAAATATATCACAAGTCTCTTGGGACCGAACTGCAAGTACACCGGTTACAAACAAGCCCATAATGATCCTTACTTATTGTTTATCCAAAACCTCTTCACCTTAAGGAAACAGAGCACGTGAATGTTTAATGTGTGTATCCCACCTACATTTAGATTTGAGTAACATTTTCAGCTCTTCATGACAGAGTATTCAAAAAAGCCTTAAAGATACTATGTTACTATATGTTCCATTTGGAGAAAAGGCACTTAAATGGCAAAAGTTAAGTTCTATAAACTTAAACTTTATTGGACAGTGAAGAAGTGGAACTGGATAAAAAGTATGATATTCCTGACACAGAAAGCACATGGTGTTTGGAGCTCACATTTCTTGCTTGAGGATGATTCTCTGGAGGATGTAGAGCAAGGAGAAAATTGTTCTCAGTGCACAGAGCTGTTTGTTGGAAGTACCATTGCAATATGAGTCAGTGGAGCAGCGGTCACAACAGCATAAACAGATGGGTAAACATTGCAGACAGATATACACTGATATTTCTCTTTGCTCTGTTTCATTACGATCAGATACTTGGGAAGCTATTTTACAGGTGTGTGTGGTCATGTGGACAAAACCGGTGGGAGTGGTGATATTTCTGGTTTAGTTTGCGTGAAGAGGTGTCAAGCAGAGAGAGGTTGGAACAAAAGCCTTGTTTTCTCCCATTCATCCAACCACAGTTCTCTGTCCTGCACGAGGGAAAGCTGCAGATGGTGGTTGAGGGTGTAGACACAACCCACTGTGGAGGCCAAGGACCAAGCTGACCACTGATGCTGTTCCTTCTTCTGGAACCATCTAAGATCACTTGAACATGTTGATCCTCTTCTGTTATAGTTTTAAAGTATTTTTTCTCCTTCCCAGTTGTTTTTTGGTTTACCTGAGAACAGTTATCTTAAAGAAAAAGTTTCACTTTCACATGTGCTCTTCACTTGTTGCAGCTGCTTGATTTGGAGGCTCCATTTTTCAGTCAAGACCTCAAGGAGTTGAAGTCTTGTGTTGGTACTTTATCAGTCACTCCTATAATCACTGCTGGTTCCATAACCATACCCTGTGGTCTATAGTACTGACTGTATTGTTTGGTCAAACTACATCCTCCAAGGTCCCTAGGAGACCAAGTATGAGTAAGACATCTTAATTTTGGTGTAAACATGTTCGACTTGGTATCAAATGCCTTGAGGAAATTAAGAACAAACCAAAACCACAGTTTGTATTTCAGAGAGCAGATATATTTTATGAGGTAAATGTGACTAAGTGTCGCACAATGAAGTCCTTAAATTATTTATAAGGTCACAATAAATATTTCCAGCGCATAATGAACATGTTATTGTAAAGAAGGGAGGTAATCACAAAGTGAGAGACAGGATCATGTTTCCAACAGATGAACTAGCCTGTGACCAATTTCTTTTAAAGCTTGCAAGAGAATTCATGATGCAGAATGAACACTTAATTTGATCGGTGTACCTCTCCTTCCAGCTCACCTTCCTAGTCCATCAGTCTACTGTTCAGCTTCATATGCCTTCCCTTCCTCATATGTATTGCCAAAGGTGCTTGATTTCTTTCAACTCTAAATAGGCTGCAGCCAATTTTTGCCTTATTTCTCTTCAGAGTCTGCGACCAGTGGAGAACACTTTCTGAGACTACATAGTGTCTGTAGGACACAGACTTCTCCTCTATGTGACCATGTAACTGTGTCCATGTTGAGTTGTACCGGGACCATGGGCTGAGATAGAGTCTTCTACTTTTCAGAGATTATACTGAAGCAGCTGCCTAATGAAGCCGTGCTGAATGTGGCACTCGGTCTCTGTGTGTTAGGAAGTGCGAGAGAACAAGTCTCCCTTTCAAGTAGAGTTGCTTGTGATTAATTCAGACAGCTCTGACAGGAAAAAGTAAACAGCATTTGGCAGCGGCATCTCTTAATGAGAGTGCCATTAAGAAATTCGCTCCATAGAGGATGTGTGCACTTATTTGGCACTTGTTTTTCTCCGAACCACTACAAGATAAAAGATAACAATTTGGTTTTGTTTTCCTAAAATTATGATCCTCATTGCTACCACATTACAATTTACCAGAAAAGTCAATTCAATTTCCAGCTAAATAGGCAGGATTATTGCCAGCTAAATGAAGTAGAGGACATCTGCCTTGTTTGGTTGCTCTGGACATGTGCTAGCAATAGACATCCACACAGCGGTGTTAGAATACCCTAGATAGTGTTCCATGAAAAAGAAATAAAAAGACAAAAATAGTTGGAACTGGAGGCCAATATTAGAAGTCTTCTGCTCAGGCTTGATTATCCTCTATGGTAAATGTTGGGTGGTTGCCTGTGCTGTAATCCAGACAGATGCATATTCGTTGACACATACATAAAATACCGTGCTTAGGGTACCTGAGGATGGGGTCAAAGAGCAGGGCTTGGGTATAAACTGAAGAGCAGAAGCAGTGCTTCACTTAAATCTGTGGTCAGAACCAAGGACTTCTTTTTCTTGCTAATTGCTATAGCCTCTGTTGTCTGAAGTGGCTACAGCATCATCTAGTGGAAACTGACCAAGACTGACCATCGTTCAGCCTATGGTCGTATGACCCTGGTGTAAAACATCAATTCATGGACATAAGAGGTTTCATATGGGACAGAAAATATTATCCCCTCTCCTCCAGGGATAAAATGTTAACTAGGAGGAACAGTCTAAGAACTTGGTCTAGCCAAGTCAAACTCCGTCTGTAACTGCTAGATCAGCTGTTGTTAGATCCTCCCTAGTTAAGTTCATAAAAGCCACAGTAAACATGAGTGTTCAATGTCTAATACCAGTGAGAGGAAAATATTTTAAGTGCACTGAGGTTCTCGTGGGGGGGACATATATGACTCCTTTTTTTTTTTTACTTGTTTACTGTCTTCTATGACTCTTGACCTACTCTCTTTTCAAGAGAACAAGTCTCTTTTTACTCTTAATGGGGAGATCTCCAAAGATCATTTCTGTGAATACACAAACAAATCTGCACTGCTGCTGAAGTATGCACCCTGGAGTTTGCAAAAATTGAGATACAAGAAGCAACTGGATAAATTAGTGACTTATTTGGCTGATCTTGGAAGATAGCATTTTAGAAAATGCTATGTAAAAACCCCAGTATCGAAATGTGTAGAAGACACAATTCTATTTCACTGATTTTGCTCTTGAAGCTTTATGCTCTTACAGAACATCTTGAAGATAACAGTAATTACTATTCCTGTTCTCTGGGAAGGCTAATTCTAATCCTTCTACTTAATCTGATCTGTGCCTCACAACTCCCATGCAAGAGCAGGAACTAAGATTATCTTGGCAGAGCTTTAAACACTATTTTTTCATGCAGTCCATGCAAAAATAAAGACAGAAAACAACCTCTAGTCTTTTAGAAAATGAACATCCCTTGTGGATTAAGAGAGCAAAGGCAGGATGAGAGTGTCTGTACATCCTAGCACCACAAAACCTGCTTCAGATGGCAGGAACAAAGACCACAGCAAAGCTTCCTGCTGCCCTCTGGTGACTCTCTGCTGAAACTACAGACAGCTCACAAAATGAGCAAAAGCAATTTCTTAAATGTTACGAAACACGATCTTTTTCTTAGAACATAATCACCAGCTGATTATTGTATTTCAGGACAGGTCCAGTTTCTGAGATTGCCTAGGTCTGACTCTTTTGAACAAAACATACTTGATCCTCGCGCTGAAGAATGATGAAAACTGAGGAGTAGCTCCTTAAAAGTGATCCTGTGCAACATACTTGGAAAAAAAAAAAAAAAAAAAAAAAAAAAAGAGAGGGAGAGAAAGGAGACATACGGTGCTTTGCAAATCAAAGACTCAGAGTGCGGAAGTTGATACAAGGAAGTTGAGGTTAAAAATATGTCAGATGGACTGATATTTGAAATGTCTCTACTGTCCAAACCTCTGAGCAGAATCTGAGCATCTAATTATTAGCATACTAGAGGAATTTTGTTCCACCCCAGAAGTGGTTTGACACAAGCAGCACAAACGAGGAGAGGAAGTCAGTAAGCCGATGAGCCTCTGACTTTTGCCTTCAAGCACAGTCTTATGCCTCCAAGTCATTTGGAAGGTAGTGAAAAGGCCTGCAGTGATGAGAGGTAGTGGTCAGTGGCAGTTTTCCAATGAACTTTTTTTCCAGAAAGAATGGTCTGTTCTGAGACTGCAAGGAAAAGCAAGGAAATTGAAGGTTTAGAGAAACTTCCTCAGAAATGTATGCTATTGAAAGTTGCAGTCTGATCCATTTCAACACCTTATAACTGTTTATCCAGAGGGATTCTGCTTCTCTAAATCCTCCCTTTTGTTCAAAGATTAGTAAGATGTTGGTTCTGTTTCACTCCAAAACTACATTTTTTTCAAGTTCTCTTTTTTTGAAGATCTTTTCCACTACCTGTCAAGATGGCTGAAGTATAAACAGTATTATCAGCTGAAGCCTTAGGGGAGATGTATGGCAAAGGTATTCAGCAAAAATGTTGGTTTTACAACATCTAAAGTGAAGGCACAGCGAATGATCTTCAGTGAGATGGGGAAAAACTCTAGTTACGGCATGCTTTGAAGGGCTGATGCAAGACCTATGAATAAGAACCTTTCCCAGTCTTAACTTTGTCCAGTGTCAATATGCTGTTCTTATTTTCACCTTGGCAGGGCCTATCTACTGTAGTCTTTCTTTGATCTTTTTCCCCCCACACCTTTGAATAGTCCTTATGGACCTGAGGAGAGCATCATGGAGATGTGAGAGGCAAAATTTGCAAGGTTATCCTCTCACGAAGCTCGGCACTCCATTCGCCACAAGGCATCTTTCTGGCCAGAGCTGACAACTTGACGTTTGCTTATTTCTTCCTTCTTCAGAAAGTTATGCAGATCAAAAGAGCCCACACATGGCCACTAATGCCGTGGGTGGCCATACACCCTGCCAGGGCCTGTCTTGTGTCAGCATGGTTAATGTTCAGCCAGGTTGGGAAGAAAAGACGGCAGGAAGGGCTGACATGAATTTTATGACACATTATAAATGGAGATTGTAAACAGTGAAGTCTCACATGATTTTGACAGAAAGCTCCTTGTCCTCTGAAGACTGCTCTTCTGCCCAAGTCTATGTGTTCTTGTGGTCATTGGGAATCTGCAACAAAGCAACTAATAGCGGATCCTCTTGGACCTGAGGCATTGCACAGATCCAGCTGTGGATTGCAGTGTGGGTCTTTCTGGACAGACCTGAGGTGAAGGACATTTCCCTGCACAATAACGGGAAAGACCAGAGATACATTCTCCAACCTTTTGCTCTGGGATGGATGCTTAGAACTTTCCAAAGCTCTAAGTTAATTTTAAGCTATAGTTAACTTTAACTCTGTCCAACTGAAATGCCCTTTTCCAAGGAGGGAGTGTGGGAGGGAAGGCAGGCCCTCTGGTCAGTGCGAGGTATAGGCACCTAGTGCAATATCACCAGTAAGCTCAAGTGGAAATTGAAGTATTCTCGCTGCCAGGATCTTTTTTTTTTTTTTTTTTTTTTTAAGTCTCAGACATTGCTGAGGTGAGTAGTTAACAACTCTTCTCTTGTTATTTGACATTATATAACCATCTTGGCTCATGGACTTTGTCTCCTGCACTGTGTTCCTTAAAACTACAAGAATCCTCACAGGACACTGCTGTGCTCTAATATGCATCACTGCAAAGACCTGGACTATAATTACAGTCTGAATCCAAGACCTATCCTTACCCCTAACTGTCTAGTCACAACAACGACTAGCTTGGCATTAGACAAGGCATTCCTGCATCTTTTAGGAATAGAGTATTCATTCCTATGAATACCCCATTCAACACTGGTTTTGAACTCATAACCCACACGCCGTTCATAGGGAGCTTAAAAATTGTTTCGGACCAAAATAGCGCCCACACACTGTGTTTCTAACATATGTGCACCAAAATAACCCCTGGGCCTGCTCACCATCATGCCGACTCCTGTCCGTGCCTTCAGGTTACCTTCTCCTTTCCCAAAGAGCGGAAGGCTTTCACAATGTCTACATCCCTATTTAACCTCATATATTTTGGATGCTGCTTCCCCTGTCTGCTGAAGTGAAGACTTTTATAAATAGGAGTCTCAAATATGTGTAACTGCCGCTTTACTTAAGGGCAACTTATGCATCCCTGCTGTCTGTCTTGCCCAGAAGGATGACACGTACTTTGAAGTGCAATCTTCCCTCCCGGTGAAGCCAGCAGGAGTTAGCAGCACCTGGCTGAGTTAGTTAGAGTGGCTCCATGATAAATCAGTAATGACCTTCAAAGCCAAGCATTGCATCTGCTTGAGTTCCTCTTCTTTACCACAGACTTCCTCTGATGAAGGTGCTGTGCTGGGACTTCATCTTCTGAGACAGGATGACCATCCTCTGTCTGTAGCTGCATTGCACTCTTCCTCAATGTCACCTCTTGGTGGGAATACCTCTCTGAGCACTAGGTGTAAATGAGAGACGGTTATAAATCAGGTCACTGACTGTCAGCATTGTTTATTGCAAGGCTTTTTAGCCAAGATTTCTGTTTTAGGTGTTTGCTGAAAAAATCCCATGCTTAGCTTGTTATAGAGTCACTTCAAACCTCCCTCAGCAGCCCTTAGCGGTATCTTGGCTTTGCTTGTTCCTGGCTTCCCAGAGGCAGTAGATGCCACTGTCAGCAGTGACCTGCAGCTCCAGCAGTGGGTGACATTCCCCCTTCAGGCACGTGGGACAAGAGCAAGGACCAGCGTCCGCTGGCCAAGGGTCACTGTTCAATTTGCTCTGAACAGACTGAATCAGGTTAGATATAAGGAGATTTTCCAAAGTGCTCCTCACGCAGCAGTGGTTGTTATGTCTAGGTAGAGTTCAGGCCTAGTCTCAGCTACAGGCTTTTTTTGTCTTAGCTAGACTGGCTAGGAACTAGCTATGAGAATGAAACTTGACCCCAAATGAAGAGAAATATTTTTAAAAACAACATTTCTCACTTCCTTCTACGTTCCAGAATAATTGCTGTATAACATCATATTATTTCATTGACTAGAATCCCAGAAAATTCACACCAATAGCAATTCAACCAAGTCAAGCATAACTAGAAGATTCAGCCTTGAACTATGCTTAACTCAGAACATGAATATTTACTGATGTCATAAATTCATATAATAAAACTATTTTAAAAACATATTTTTCATATTGGAAAAGCTGCTAAAATTCAGCAAGAGTTCTGATTTGAGGAATACAAAAAGAAGATGAAAAGAGCATGTTTATTCAGTATTTTTGAATATATATATATATATATCTGAAATATATGTAATTATATTTTATATTATATATATATATATAATTACATATATTTCAGATATTCATATTCATGAGTCTCATTTTTGTTTGGAACATCATAAAAGCAAACTCCCAGAATCACAAAATGGCTGAGGTTTGAAGGGACTTCTAGAGAACATCCAGGCCAACCCTCCTGCTCAAGCAAGGACACCTAGAGCACATTGCACAAGACTGCAAACTCAAAATCCAACTTGTATCTCAAATACCAAACACAGATTTTTTTTTCTAAAGCTCCTCTTGGGGAGAAGTTGGTATTTTCAGAGCCAAGAGGGATTACTTATAACCTGTGCTTCACACTTCCCTCAGCTGTCATTAGTCCTGATTTAGCCAGCTTTTTGGAAATGCACCTCGGCATGAATAGAACTGATCTTCTAGGCATAGATGTTCACCTCAGTTGGCTGGGTGTGTACCAGTATATGTAAGCAAACGTGGGAGCTTGGGCGGAAGGACAAGGCTAGGTTACACTAGTTCAACATCTTCCAGACAATTACTGCACTTGCCTTCATCCCAGACACAGTGAAGTGAATGGAGGAAATGGGTCCGTATCTTATCTTTGCTAGTTACACCAAGAATTGCAAATCTCTACGATACTTCTGCCTTCAGAGTATGTTAGACCTCTTTGGAAATACTGATTTAAAAAATTCTGTTTAAAGTTTCACATTTTTTCCCCCAGTGGAAGTGGACCTTCCTGGACTAATCCAAACCACTGTATTTTTTGGTGTTGTTGATTTGTTTAGTTTTTGTTTTTGTTTTGTTTGGTTTTGTTGGTAAAGGCTAGAGCATGCCTTGCAGGAATTCGTCTTCTGTAAATATTTGCTTCCTGGCAGAACAGTTTCGGTTGCAACCAGGAGATGTCAGTGTGCTCACAAAGAACAAATTACTGGAGGTGTTTTTCAGAGGAGCATAAGACAGAGTAAGGAACACATGCTTAGCTTCCTTCAAAAGGTTAATGATATTTTACATACATGACATGACGTAGCAGAAGGATTGTTTCTAAAGAATGAAAACCACTTGGTATTTGCGAGGGAAAGGTATTAAAAAGTCTATACCAATGCTTTAATCATGGATCGGGTCAGGCAGGGGCCATCATATTTCCAAAATTCATTAGTTCGTTCCCCCTTAGTAGTTCATACTCAGTGAAAGTGCTGCAAGTAAAGAGAGCCCTCAAAAGGTCTGCAACACTGAGCATGTCTTCAGTGAAATTTGCTGTGACCTCTTCACTGGTGGTTCACACTTGTCTCAGATTTTGTTGGTGGAGAATAGTTGACATTTGGCAAGTGTTTGATGGCCTTTGAAGTGATGATCTCCATGCAATTACTCATGAACAGATATCCCTATCTCATACATCATGTTTCCTAACATCTATAGTAGATACTAAAGATTAAAAAAAAGAAAAAAGAAAAAAAAAAGCAATGCTTAAAACAGTCAGCTCACTTAAAGGCAGCCTAAGGAAGCAACAGAAGCAATTATATATGCTAATTGTTCCTTAGGCAGTCTGCCCAGACTCTATCACTCTGGAGAATATTTTCTAAGGTGAAAAGATCAAAGACTGAGGCCTCTTTTATTTGCCTTGCAAGAAATCTCTCCTTAATCTGAAACACACTGTGGACAGTCTTCTGTACATCACTGAATGAGAATTTCTGTGCACCTACAGAACAGTAAAGTCTCCCTGAAAGCCAAATGTTTTAAGAAGTTTAGGAGTTTTCTGGTCTGACTGTGCTTAGCCCTACTGCTTGGGTCTGTAAGAGCGGCTATACTTCTCTTTTCTTGAAGGTGGCAAGGTGAGGTCTGTATTCTGAAAATCTCTATTAGGAGAAAAAGTGTGCTTATCTCCAAGCTCTTGTTGCAACCCTGGCCAAGTCAACAGTAATCATCTGTGATCTGCAAGAAGAAATCATGTTTTCTCATTTTACTAGTTAAAAGCAGGTAGAGGCACACTGTTGGCTTCCATCACTCTACTGAGATATGGCATTTGACCTGTGATGTGTCCACATGCTAGAAGACAACATCTACTAAAATATGTTTGTTGCTTCTATGGTGCGCTGTTCTGCTAAATGACATTGTGGCCATGCTTCTCTTTGACAGTGGCCAGAGAAGCCTTGTGCAGTTTTGGGAACAACAATGAGAGCTTTGTTTTAAACAGGTGATGTCCAAGGGGAGGATGAACCTATAAAACTCCAAATCCAGCAATTTCCAACAGGGTTTAATTTAATGAAATTGCTGCTGGGATAGAAAGTCAAACCAACCCTTTCCTAACACCCCAAAGCAAGGGCAGGTATTTGAAATGGTAGTCTGCTTCAGTTCTTCTCTCCTGTCTGTTAAAGTACATTGTGGAACAGCAACTTTCTTCCACTTTGTCAGGTATTAAATATATAAGTATGCATAGCTGCAGTGCTAAAAAACAAACACTCAGAGTGAAATGAGAAGAATGGTGTAATTTACCTGTGTTATGTCAAGGATAACATATTGTTTCAAAACTTATGGAATATACATCAGGCTCACAGGAAACCGTGTAGAAGGAGTTTTACAGTAGGATCTGGTTTCAAGAGCTGAGATTTCACCTTAAAAATGGAGTTTGCAGAGATGGAAAACACCCTGTTGCTTCCTCTATTGTCAAAGTGCATCCTGGGATAGTGAAATAGTTATGTGTTGAAAGAGGTGTTTAAAGCAATGAAAAGGACACTGAGATTTCCTATATCTGCAGATCTTTTCAGGGACAGGTGCATTTGCCTCGTACACAAACTGACCGAGAGTATAGAATGATGCTGAAAGTGAATCATCACCCTTCCCTGGTGCACTTAAGGATCTGTCAGTCCAAGAGAAGGGAGTAGAAGAAAGTGTGCTTTCGTCTTATATCTTATGCACAAGACAAGACTCTACTAAGATTTGTCATCAGTCATAGATATTGGCCGTACTTTCCCAGACAAAAAGCTAGATTCTTGCACATGGGATGAGATCTTGAGGTTTCCTTAGGCCTCTTTGCTGGTATCCGTTTTCAAAAAAAGTAGTTGTTTACCAGAAGTCTAATTTCTTTCAATTTTTTCTGACTGTATCATTTTTAGACATTAAAATATTACAAAAAAAAAGCTAAACTTACAGCTGGCTCAGTAACAGTTCATGCTGGGAAACACAGGTTCTGCCACAGTCTATTGACTGGACCAGGCTGTGGATGTTGGGTGTGTTGCCAGTAAGGCTGAACACAGATATGCATACATACATGCATACACATGTATACATATATGCATGAAAGGAATAATCAGTGCACAGATGGAATAAATTCTCATTTTAGCAGCCAAAGGAAAAGTGAAGAGGTATTTTCACTTTAAATGTTACTGTCCAGGAATATGCATGTTTTCCTCTACTGGAATTTTTAGATTAAAAACTTTCATATGGAGACTGAAACATTTTAAGTTTATTAAATCCAAGGCAAATCAAACATCAGAAGCCAGACCTTCAAATGTACAAGCAGACAAAACCTTCCAAAGGCTTAAAAAGTACATGGAATAGCTAAGGTGGGAAGTGACTGCTGGTCATCAAACCGCCTGCCCAAAGCAATTAGAGAAGGTTGCATTATGCCTGCCATAGCTGAAAATTAAATATTTCCAAACCCTCTCCAAGGGGTTTTTCCAGTGGCTGACCACTCTCATGGTGGAAATCTTTTTTATTAGATAATCAAAATTTTCCTTCCTGCAAGTTATGTCCTATTGCCATACATCACAGTTCAGCACAGTCTGACTGGAAATAAGGTTTCCCATTCACCTTTTCTTGAGGTTGAGGCGAATGACACCCTGAACTGGTAGTCAGCATATGAGATGGAAAAATGTTTATTATATGTGTTATTTTTTATATATAATATAGTATATTATATATATACTATATAAAGATTTATTTAATTAAATATTTTTATAAATATTTATAAATATATAAATATAGATTATCTATATATAAAATATATGTTTAAAATATATATACATATTCTTGCCGCTTCTTCATATCATTTTGCTGTATTACAGTTTTTCATCAGGAAGGCATCAAATCACAAGGAAGCAGGCATCCTGGAAATGTGGCAGAAGAAAGAAGAGCTTGTTCCTAGAGGCTGAGAGGACTGGTGCATACTTGCAGGTGAGTTGTAATGAAGGACAGTTAACTTTGCCATGCATTAATTTAAAAACAGAAAATGAGTCCCACTGTTGCACAGGTGGAATTTTTACACTACGAACTTCTCAAAAGCTGCATTATTTCTGAGGACTATAAAAATACAACTTTTCAAAATCCGAAGGAGTCTAGAGACTCCATATGAACTTCAGTGATTCTTCAGAGTAGGGCCTCAGTTTTTGCATATTTGTTTCATTACCTAAGCAAGATGACATTTAAAATGCCTTGGCCATAGAGAAGGCAGCACGTACAAGGACGTTCAAGTTTTGGTTTATTAGTTCTGTTGCAGACACTTGAACAGATGAATGCAAGAGGAGAAATTGGCTTTATAGTAAAGAAAGAGAGACCTACAGCAGTGACAAATTAATTTCCATCCTGTCATGACTCATGAGACAGTGCTACAGTAATATTAACAAAATGTCAGTTAAAGCAGTAGTAACTATTTCCATTGCTAATACTGACTCTTGCTTAACATTTACAGGCTTTGTTACACTGTCGTAAAATGAATACCAATACAGAAACGAACCGGATTATTCAGAAAAGAAAGAATTTTTTCCTGTCTGTGACCATGGCAGTGTCATGCCTTATACAGGCAATTGGAGTTGGAGACAGGCTTTGAAAGCAGCTCGTTGAAGATCCCAGCAAGGATTTGTGCAAGATTTTAAGCACTGTGTTTGGTGTCAGCAAAGCTATGGTCTCATCTTGTCGGGTGTCAGATATAGAGTGGGGAAGCAGAACCAGAGCCGTCACATGCAGTCAAGGTCTACTTGGTGATTCTCCTAGGGAGACCTTACTTGTTATAATGGGAGCTCGGGGGAAGTGGTGCTTCAGCAGGAACAAATTTTTTAATCCTTATTACATGTCGGATGCATTTCTTTCTCATAGTTTTGTGTGCTGTCAGTGCCATATTTCTTCAGCCACCAGGAACAATGTTATGTGCAGCAGACCACAGATGTGTTTTCACACATCTATGTGTGAAACACCAAACCCCTTGTGTCTTCATACCATAGCATTCAGGATCATTCCACAAGAAATTAAACAAAACATGGCCTGATCAAGATTTTGTCATAGGAAAACAATTTTTTCTTCATGAAATTTTGCAGTAATGATCAATTTTGAGAGCAAAAAAATCCTTAGACCTATTGTCACAATAATTCTAATATAATTAGCGTGTCCCAGATACCCAGTGTTACCCAAGTTTTGTAAGCAGCATTTTTGGAGGGAGAGTTGAAGCTTTAATATGTGACTACTAGATGGTCTTAAGACCATATATTCAAAACATAGACTTCTGACAACCACTACACCATATGTAATTCCAAACCACAGAACGATATTTCTTAGGAACTGTGTTCCTAAGTCTTCAGTGTCTAGAAGTTTGTCTCTTTTGGAAAGTGGATATCGTGCTATCTAGAAGCTGCATTTTATACTAAGCAATAGCCTTACTAGTATTAGACAAACAAATATTGCATAAGCAGACACACTCCTCTCAAACACGAAACTCCTTTGTACATGTATAGATAGTTAAACTCAGTTAAATTTGATCTAGCATGTTTCAGACTATAATTTAATTAGAGGAAGATTATCCATGTCATATTCTTATGACTTACCTGTATCCTGAGTCTAAATGTGGCTTTGTATATCAAGCCTCCTTGAAATTAGCGCCAGACTGCATTTTTCTTTTTAGATCCTCTAATTAAGTCTTTTTTGTGTTTTGGGAAATTTAATTTGGCAATGTTCAATGATCCTTATTATCTAACTTGAAGAAAAGTACTATCCTCTGGTTCAAATCAGCTCACACACTATTAACAAAAGATTATCTGAAGATTGGTTGTGAATCCAGATAAAATCAGGCAAGTTTCGCTTACAATGAATGGTATTCATTGCCATTTCCTCATATGAGAACCTAAGGAACTAATAATACCTAGTGTGCACAAAAACTGTTTGCAGGAAAAATTTCTCTGATTTTTAGAAGAAAGTCAAAGTTTTTTTAAAGTAAGGTATATCTCTGCAAATGAGGTAGGCCAAATTTTTCTAATTCACGTTTGAAGTGACTTATCATTTTTAATTATAGTAATTACTTTATTTCACAACTTGCTTACAAGGCATAAGTTCACCAAAATGAAGGTGCACCACCAGAACTACTTTTTGGAATCTTAATGGCCATTTTAGTACCATGCAGAACTTCACTCCCTTCTCCAGGTATCGTTGTCTCTCATTCTGGCGACGTGAGGACCATGCTGCTGAATGGTGGCCCCTGGGAAATCCTACAGCAGGCACAAATCACCTGTGCCTTCCTCCAGGTCACTGGTTAGTCACAAGAGGAGGGTTAATATCTGCTTAGCTTGTTCAATACTGCTGTGCTTGCTCATTTGGCGTAAGGGAGAGCCTCATGCCTTCAGTTGCTGGACCATGTGCTCTTGCACTGTGCATCTCTATGGAAATGCTCTCATGCCTTTGAGGGTCAAGGGTTTTGTTTCTGTATCTCCTATTCCATGCTTTCCCCCAAGCATTGGAGTGGTAGCTCACAAGATAATATTGAGGACTTCACTCAGTAAATGGAGAGCTCACACAGTCTGAAATCATTCTTTTGCAAAGATTTGATCCTCATCTCTTTGACTGGCTTCACAGTCATGTGGCTGCTCCAGGTGCTCAATGGTTGATAGAAACACTTATAGGCTGATGTTTCTATATACGTGCAGGGGTTCAGAGAGTGTTAATAAGCTCCTAGTTGCAGCAAAAGGGAAGTGTCAGACTGCCTGCACAAAGGACGATGAGAAAGGCATAACAGTTACTGTAAATTGTACTCTAAGTCACTTTCCAGAGACTTCAAGGGGCCTTAATCTAATTTTAATTTCTTAGTATGAGATGCCCAGATTGCATTTTTTAAGCTTATGTGTAAAAAGGAAAGGATATGTCCCCGTTTCTCTGAATAGTTTTGTAGACAGCGGTATTCAGTAGGTTTCTGACTTCTTCTAGTGCAGGCAGGACTGAAAAGGCTAGATGTGCAATGCTCAGGAAAAGGTCTTGTGAGCCTATTCGGCAATACAAGAAGACCATTTCAAGCAGGGCAAGCAGGCTACCAGCTTGTCTGTGGTCATGGCAACTACACCAGGCTTAGCCAAACTCTTGCTCCAAACCACTGCTCCCATCTACAAGTATAGTCCTCCTTGGGCCAGGACACCTTCCAAACTGCCAAATGCTTTGATCTCTCAAGGTCAAATTCTGCATCTCCGCATACTCTTGTCCAACTCCAGGGCCTGTAGGATGCATCACCGCCAATTTCATATCTCCTGTGTCCAGGCTCATTTTTTCAGCTGGTGCCATTCCTGTTGCCTGCCCTATGTTCTCCCTTGCCATATGAGAATTGTAAACCATGACATTGGCAGTAGCAATATTTATTGCAATAACCAACATCAACTGTAGTTACATGTTCCTGTACCCTAACACTGATGTCTGGATCAGGCGGTGGCAGAATAGAGGCAAAAGAGTGCTTTCCATCCCAATTAGCCTAAAGGCTATTTGGAATAGACAAGCACTACTGCCATGAAGAGAAGAGCAACTTGCAGCTGCTTGAATTCCAGTTGGACAGAAAAGATGGCATAGTTTTGTGTTTCTGAAGTACAGTGAGGAGCAGATAAGGATGGTGTTGGCACAGGGTGCAAGACTGGTGGCACACTTGATGGCGAGGACAAAGTTTGAAGGAGAACCATATCCATTTTCTTAGCAAGCGAGTGAGGTATTCCCTCTTTCATAACAGAAGTATGGTCAGACACAACATGACTTGGCAAAGAAATTGCAATGAAGTGCACTTGCTGGAAATGTTGATACATACTTTCTGAAAAGCATACTGTATATATATGGTCATTGTGTGACGTGTGGTAATTAACTGGACGTGGGTGGATTGGAGGGGGTGAATGAAAGGTCTGACAGAGATTTATAGCTACTTATATTCCAGGAAAGCTTGTGTGGAGGATGTAAATTCAGGGTCAGTCCATGTTTTCCAAATACAGAACATCTTTTCTTCAGAAAATCTTAAAATAACACAGTTAGGATTGTTCCAGGATAATCTCTTCTCCTGTGGAGTGCATGGTGACATCCTCAAAAACCGGGAACTCATCTCATCTCTATCCTGAGAGTCACAGAGCAGCTCCCAGGGCTCATAGGGAGCTTTTTCCTAGCCCCAGTGTCTTGTTGATGGGAATAGCTCTGATGTGTTCTAGGACAGGGAACACAGCTACAGGGCTTGGTGGAAGTGTGAGAAGCAGAGATGTTTTTCTTGTTTTGGAACCACACTTTAGATCCTCTTAAAAAACAAGTTGTTTGCAAATATATACATATATTTTAAACAAACCTTAGCCTACACGTGGTGTTACCACTCAAGAGACAAATTTCAGAGGAACTCGATATATTGTATTGAAATACAATGATGAACATTCTCCCAGATTAAAGACCAAGACCTCTCAAGGTCTTTTGAAACTCTTCACTTTGTTGTTTTGAGTAAATTTGTCATTGCAGAAGTGTGTCCCTCAGAGGCTTTTATTTTCTCTACTCAAAAAGACTTTTTCCATTGACTGGAACAAGGCTATCATGTGCCAGGTCACTTCTGACATCCCCCACCTAAAAGCTGCAGCCTGGAACAATTATGTCTGTGAATCACTCCTCCAGTGTGGGCTCTTCCTGCGGATGGGGGCTCTTGAACTGGGGCCCAAACCTATCACCAGGGTTATGGAAGCTAGATTTTGCTTCGGTGTTCCCAGCCTTTGAGATTTTATTGTATTAACTGATCTTTTGCTTAATGTCCCTGCCTCGAAGGCTATAAGATTATGTAAGACTCCCAGCTTTAACTACAATATAAAGTACATTTTCTATTTTTTTCTGAAGAACTTAGAAATGTGACCCTTAATAGTACAGAAAACAAAACCCACATATTTAAGCCAACTATGATTTTTTGAGACTTGACTCATGATTTCTGAATGCCTGAGGGGAATTGTAGAGTATTTTCAAAAATATAACTATTTTTCAGTGTCTGAGCTTGATTTTTTTTTTTATTTTCCTAGCCTCACAGTGTTGCCTAATTTAGGGATTTTTGTTTTCCTGAATGTTTTGAAAATTGTAGTACTGTAATGCATTTCTGACATTCCAAAAGCAACCCCCCAGGAACCTCTGACATGAATCTCGTGTTAGAGGTGCCTCAGCAACTGTAAACGTCTGACAGCACGTTTACAGTTCTGAAATCATGCTTGTCCACACACACAAAGTTATTGCTAGATAAGTCACTGTTGGCACAGTTTCCACCATGACATTTTATTTAGGATGCAAATTCCATCAATGATAGAAGAAATACTTCATTTTCCAGTGCCTTAAAGCATAGACACAACCGTTACGAAGTTCCCCATGCATGTCTCTTGACTCTGTGTGGGGGTGTCCCATGTGCCTTACAAACACATGTGACCTTACAAACACATCTAGTTCCTCTTTTCTTGGCTAACATAAGGGAAAGAAAATTCTCTCCTCTCCCCAGGAGATGTCAACAGACATCCACACTGAGATAGTTCCTGGAAGAAAAAGTCCCCCCAGACACCTGAGCTGGTGGATGTTGCTGCTTTCAGTCTCTGGAAGGTAGAGGAGTGGTGGGAAAAACGCGATGCTTTTCCCTGCCCATAGGAGGCCAAGGAAAGAGCTGTGAGTGGGATTGACAGAGGACATTGCCTCCACCCGAGTGTGACACCACGAATTACTGTGCTATGGCTGCAGGCTGACAGGGGTGGGCAGCAGGGCTTGTGAGGAGTTTGCTGGGAGAAGCAGCATGGCATGGGACAAGTATCACAGGGCCACTCGCCAGATGGCCGTGGTGATAACAGTCCCCAGAGCAAGGGCTAGGCTGAACAGCAGAAAATTGTTGGCAGTTGCCTAATAGTTTTCTGTCTTGGCTGGGTGTAGAATGGAAAGTGACAGTCATTTGGGAAACATTGTCCAGACTCTTCCTTCTTGTGTGTGTCATTCTGGCGTGAATGGAGAGACGAACTTTGGGGTCCGCATATGCAGGGGAAGATCCTAGCTGCTGGACTATCACAAAGACATTTTCGCCTATGATTTTGTCCTTGTCACACCAAAAAGTGTTCCCTGATTGCAGCTGGCCACTATAGCCATATATATGTATACTTGTAGATGGCATGGTAAAGCTGCAGGACATACTCTTCGTTTTGGAAGCTCAAAGTCCATACCGTTTGGCTGTTTACACACTCCTCCTTGATATAGTTTTGATCCATATCAGAAACCCCTCAGCAGTGGTGGTTCAAGGTTTAGAATGGGTCACTCAGCCCTGGGGCTGGGGGTTGACCAGCTTATTTGGAGGACAGGGGTGTTTACCAGAGTGGAGGTGGGTCGCTCCATACATCCTTGCTTCAGTACATGTTCACTATTATTGACCATACATGTTCACTATTATAGATAGAACCTACACTTGTTTTCCTATCTTCTTCTAGGCAGCTGTAGGGCACGTTTTTCCTTATTTGTGGGTCTATCTTATTCAAAGAGACTCACTTTTAACAAAAGCTTCAGAATGAGGAATCTGGCTCCTAGTATAAACTAGTTATCACAGGCAGATGCACACTCTGAAGTTTAGATGCTCGATAGCCTCTGTGACAGAAGTGTTTATGGAAGCTTCATTTCAAAGAGCTCTATGGCCTAAAACTCTTCTTTCTTAGCTGGAGACAAGGCAAAAAAGGGAGTGGACTGATATACAGAACTTAGCAAGTTACAGAGAGTCTCTGATGTACGATAAGGCAGAAAACTGAAGTCTCAATGATGCTAATCAAATACAAGATACAAACCAGTTCTTCAGCTTGCATAAACAAGAGTAACTCTACTGCTGCCAAGGAAATCCTGACATTTTACACCAGCTGTAAGTCTGCAGACATTTTGTGGAAAGTCCATTTATCTTTTTCTGACCTGTATCTTCAACAGTCTTACTAACAGCAGTAGGAATTTGACCACTGTTGTCAGTGGAGGCAGCATTTTTCTGCCCAGAGAGAGAAATAGGTCTTTGCGTTTCCCTCGTGGAACATCTCATATGCCCCCCAAAACCACATGAGATTCAGGGGTTTGTCTTCCTATAGCTCTTTGGGTTATGGCAAGGATAACGTGGGAGATAATGAAACTGCATGCTTGTGTCCAAAGTCTTTAGGTATAGAAGAAATAGGTTGTGGTGACCTTGGTGACCGCACTGTGTCCCCGTGATGCTCCGTGAGGGCCATTCCAGCATCCCCGGAGCCACCAGAGCCCCGGTTGGCATAGCCACATGTCAGCCCCGGGGGAGCTGCGTGACCTCCCCTCGCAAGAGGCAGATGGGATTTCAGTGCAGCAGCTCTGGTCTATGTGCCAGAGGGCCCAGGGAGCAGCAGCCTGCTCCAGCAAATCCCCCAGCTGCTCCGGTACACACGCAGGCACGCACCGCTCAGCAGCTGTGCTGCATTAAGCGCGGAGCTGGGGAGGGGAAACGCAGCCCTAACCCGAGTCCGTCACCGTCAGAGGAGACACCTCGGAGATGGAGCTGGCCCGGTGCGTTTTTGAATCATCCAGATGCTACAGAGCTGTCACCGATACTATGGAGGAAAAAAAAAAGAAGGCAAATATTATGAAAAGGCTCCAGCCAAGCGCTTGCAGCAGAAGCACTGACATTTATAACCCATTGATTGCAAGCTGTTTTGGGGACCGGAGCCCAGCCGTGATTATGGAGACAGGGTGGAGCCTGCGCTGTCACTGCTGAGATGTCCGATTATCTTTACAGCTTCTTGGGAACATCTGCGCTGCTTAACCAGAGCGGGATGGCATGGATTTTCCGGAGACCACCCGCCATAGCGAAGCTACCCCAGGCTGAGGTATGAGGTCCTGGATGGAGAGGTCCTGAAGCGATGCTCAGAAACTCCCTCTCCAAAGTGGGAAGGACAGAGGAGGAAGGAAAGAAAGGACCCTTGCTCATGCAAACACCCCACTCCAGCCCCTCCTGTGAGCACTGCGTATGAGGAAATGTGTGAGCACAAGAAGTCATTCGTCCCTATGTGGTAGCTGCCACAGCTCTTGGGAAGGACTCAGAGGCAGCTTTATGGATCAGCTGCTTTTCCATAAGAGTCACCCAAGGTGGCATATGTGCTATACTACTTTTAAGCCAAGATACTTTGTTTTAGGTCCGTTATTTTGGGAGCATAAAACAAATTCTGTCCCCCGCCACTCCCTCCCCAATATATGAATGTTAAATGGCAAAACTGGTACAAGATAACTTCTGATCAGGCTTTGATGAAGGCCCACCACCTCCACTGCGGTATCATTTTCTTACCAATTGTACTGTTGATCGACTATAAGTTAATCATTCACAACATATTAAGTGCCAGAAGCATACCTTGCTGACCAAACACTTGAGGCTGTAGGGCCAGGCCCACAACCTGTGTACGCTGCCATTGCTTCAAACACAGCTAATGATGCTGCACTGACAACAGTCAGGGACGGGAGCCTCAGACCACATCCACTGAAGGTAAAATAAATTGTTCTGTGCAACTGTGGGGTTTGGGACTGGTTGTTTGTGCTGCAGTCAGGACAACTCTTCTGAATGTGGGGCAGAAGTTTTGTTTACGGTAACAAGTTT
>JAWLRI010000261.1:377889-415497 GCA_034781795.1 Crypturellus tataupa | reverse complement strand
ATATTTCCTCAGAGGAAACACCGCTTATGTGTGTATGTTCATTGCAGAAAAGATTGCTAATACCAAGTTGAAACTGAGAGGTCCAGCAAGTAAAGGAAATTCCAAAGATCCCAAAGTACCTTTTGCCACGATTTGCCATGGCTGCACATTCCCTTCCTTTGAACTATGCCATTTAGTGCTTCAGGAAGCAAAACTAACACCTGCTATGTCATGTTCCCAGGCATCACCATCAGCTAGAGTTTGCCCAACATATTTATTCATTTTCCCTCCTACTAATGGAAATGTTGCCCCCAGACTAGCCACTCCACACTGTTAAAGCTGATTGTAAATGTTAAGAAAACAAGGACTACAAATGACATGGATTTTTTTGAAAACAAGTTGATACGACACAGACGACTGTTATAAGACGGGAGATTGGTCAAGTTATTTGGATTTTCTCAAATCTGATTCTCCTTCAAAAGCTTCCTAGGAAATGTGACTTTCAGTCTTTTACTGTAAACAGAGAGCCAGTGAATAATAATGTTGGAGATACATTGGAGATAATAATAGTGGCATCCACCATCCAACTTAGTTTCAGGAATACCTCTACTCCATGTTAAAAATTTCCTGGGCTGTTGCTGATATTAAAATGAAATACTTGTTTTCTCCCAGGGTATAGATGTCACTCCCACTGTGTCTGCTCACTTTTCCTTTCCATGGAGTTTATGAGATTTGTTTCCAGGGCAAGGCGCTGCTTTTTCAATTTGCTTCAGTAGTTCTCAGTACTGGTAACCTTCTTGGCGAAGATGACAGCTTTCATGCCAACCTTTCCTGCTCCAGCAAATGTATCTGTTAATAAAAGAAACGCAATCAGCAGGGGAACAGGTGTTTATTTGCAGCCAATCATGAAAGGTTATAATAAGACAGAGGGAGTCTGTGGAAGAGGAGAAAAATGAAAGAGAGAAGGACTAAACTGAAGGGAAATCCAGTGGCAATAGTTATTTTCCACTACTGTACTTGCATTAGGCTGATATTAGGGCCTGCTGATTTTACTATATTGGGGTAGGGTATTGTTTTGGAAAAGCATTTGGCTATTGTATTCCTCACTGTTTGCTTAAAAGGAATTCTAGAGGGATTTGTGTTCTCTTGTTTCATGAGCCCCACGTTTTCACACTGACCTAAGTGGATATGCACCAGCTGGTCACGTCCATCACCACAGCCAAGTCTGAGAATTCCTGATTATACTTAGATCCCATAGACCCTGCTCAGTTGTTAGCGCACGAGCTTTTTGTTAACACACCATGGTCTAAAATGAAACGGGCAGCGAGCGTTGTTCCCGTTGCCTGAAGAAGCAGTCTGTTTTTCTGGATCAAACATGAAAGACCTCCTGAACATCCCCCTCGTACCCATCTTCACCCTGGCAGCTTTCAGCTTGGCTGAGAAGATTCCGAAAGGTTTGTCAAAGAGTTTTCATCTTGCTCTGCTTTTGCTTATTGCTAAACAGATTTTACACGAAAAAGGCATCTCTGGCAACTGTGGGGTGGGCACTCTTGTAGCACTCCTAAAAGCTGCAAAAAATGTGCTGCTTTCAGCTGTATCTGCCTAGTGGTCACTTTCTTGTTTTTAGAAGGATATCACTGAAAATAATATCATATTTTTGTCACACAATTTTGTACTTGTTTGCCAAGGAATAGCTTTTAGTCCTATTATAAAGGACAATGAAGACCTTAGTGCAGTCTGTGTGGGATGGATATGTCTCCTGCCAAAGGAATCTTACAGGTTTATACTGTGGAAAACACAGTTTTGAGGAATTCAAAGAATTATTATTTATTACTCTATATGCTTATGTATGTTTACAAATATATAAAGTTTAAACATGAAGCAGACAGGAAGCAAATAGCTTTAGCACCACTTAAATACCGTTACTGTGCCTAAATGTATAGAAATAGATGTTCTTTATATCTACTGCATAAAACATATGATTATTATACCAGCTTCCTTTCTAGTAGGTGTGCAGGCACACACACATACACGGAAACACACACACAGATGTACACCCTTTCTAGCCAATAGAAGAACTGAAAAAAGGTCTGTTCTGAGAAGGTTTTGAGGTATAAAGTGCAGACATATTCCTCTGGATTTGCCATATGGTAACCCTGTGGACATACGGTTCCATCATACAGAGATTATCAGGCTGCCAGAAAATGCACAGCTTCAGGAAAACAAAAACCAAAAATTTCAAGAAGTCACCTGTTAGGTCAGCATCCTTGCTATTCACTTGCTGTGTTACAATTAGAAGTGAGGCTTGACTCAAAACTGAAAACAAACCTCTCTTCTTAATATAAAGCTTCTGAAACCAAATGTCAATTTTTAAAAAAGTAGTAAAGTAAGTTGGGGAACCATGCTCTTTTTAAAAGCTCTGATGAGACAGGATTGGAGGGTCAAGGAAAACAATGAGGAATGGGAGTGATTTTTACCTTGTGGCATTGTACCAGGAAGATTTCTTCCTTCAAAGGAATTCTGTGTTGAATACATCTCAAAAAATTAAAACATGGCTCCTTTGACATGTTTCCTGAGAGAGGCTGAACGCACAAGTTCAACAAAGTAGTGTCCTACAGAGGTTCTGCAGTATTAGCTGGACACATTTGTGAGCAGTTTTTAACTGGAGAAGCTGCAATATTTCAAAGCATCTAACATGCAGTGAAGACTGACTATTGTTTTTTCCTCTTGGCTTCTCCCATTTTAAAATCACAAATGAAAAATCACAAGCCAAATTATATGGTTCCTTTCGTGGGTTGAAGGTAGAATAGAGCTTGGTTTTCCCGCAAGAGTTAGGCAACAATTTAGTTTGTAACTGGCTATGGCTGATTTTGTTATATCCAGAAACCACAACAGACATTCAGAAAAATAGTATTTGAGCAGCTTTACAGATTTGTAAGTGTTTTGATTTTCAATATTATTTAAAGCCACAACATAACCTGAAGTTGCCATAGAGCCTGATGAATATTGCACAAAGATCTTGGGTCATCCGTGAACAAAATAATAAAAATATCCGTGTTTGTTTTGATTTTATCTTCCCATGTTACAATCTGGTAATACAGGCACCATGAGATTTGATTCCTTTCCTGGGAGAATAGCGGCTGCTGCCAGTAGCTGGCCATTTTTGATGGCTCATTACAAAGAAGCCCCATCGTGGCCATTTTGGGGTTCCGTCACTGTATTGTAACAAAATGGCAGCATGCTGCCCTGCTTACTGTGTTGTATCGGTACACCGCGTGTTCTGGGTTTGTGTCCTTTTTCTCTCTCTGTGTAGCAAAAGGAATAATTTCTTGCCCTTCACTGCTCTCCCAACATTTAATCATAGCATGGGAAAAGATAAGGCTGTCAAAGAATAATTACAGGATGCATTGCTGTGGCTGAGGAGATTATTCTTCAAGGCTTTCTGTGAGCCTAGGCGTGATTCTGCGTCAAGAGTTGTGCTCTTGATCTCAGGCGATGCCAGATTAGCCCTCAGTGGACAATATTACCAAAGATAATCCTCACATGTTGAACTAAAAGGATACCAGGAAGATCCTTAACTACTCCAAATGAATGTATTTACTGTAGAAACTTGAAAGTCTTTGTTTGCCCAAATAATAAGATGCAGTCATTATATACTTGGCATCCTGGCTTTTAGTACAAATCTAGCTTTACTCTTTGTCAGAACAGCCATTCTTATTGCGACCACACAGTTATAAAACTGGTTGCTTTCAGTTTGGGTTACTGTATGAATTTACATTTCTCAGGGTTAAAAGAACACTCTTCAAGGGAGATCAAGGCATGTGGACAACCGCAATAAAAACATCATATATAAAATGAGACCGTAAAATGCTATTTCAGTCAGACTTACTTCCATCAAAACCTCATAAAAATTGTCATGAAATAACAGCAGCCCCTTTGAAGAAGATGGGATAGCCACTAATGGAGGTTATTCTCCAAAGACAGTTTTCACCAGCAGGTAAATTTAGGCTTTATTGACTAAGTGGGATTTATCCCAGGTGCAGTATGCACAGTCAGTATCTTCTATCTACCAATAAATCAAAGCCTGATATATTTTAAATCAATGATAATAATCCTGACACAGCCGTGTTTTAATTAATTTTGTGTAACATCATCGTGCTATCTTAGGTATAGCTTTAAAGTCTTTCCATATTCATAATTACTATGCAATATGAATGCACATAATACAAAAATGGTCTTGACAGATTCATTTAAATTACATTTCAAAGGATCTTTTACATAAATTTGATAGTTAAATTTAACAGTCCATTTTAATAGACTAGCTTCATTTACAGCTTCATTCCAGCTGCACTCCAAAGAGATTCTATTTTTCACTCCAATATAAATGAAAACAAAAAGAATTAAGGTAAATGCCTTATAACTAACCTCAGTAATTTATGTTGGAGTATCTTGTTTTTGCCAGTTTTGGGTATGGAATGTGCTGTTTACTGTTTGCGAACATTTAAATCTGATTGAACAAAGGAGATTCAGCAGATATTTTGCAGGCAACCTTTTTTTTTTTTTCTGTGAAAAGACACACAATGTGCCAGATAATGCTACAGTAATCAAAACATATCCGGTGATAATTTACGATGGGTAGGGCTTTTTTTTTATTGTGAAGAAACAGGAAGATTCATACATCCGTTGCACATTTTCAAGGTGGTGTTTGAGAAATGTGGTATGACACTAGTTCATCTAGGCACAGCTGTCAATGAAATCTAGTCCAGCCAATGAAATCCAGTCCAGCAAATATTGTATGTATGTCCCTCACAGCTATACATTCAAAGTCATTCATATATCTTTGGCTGCAGTAGCTGCAACGCATACCAAGTGCCCGGAGAATGATTTCCTAGGAACACCCTTTGATCCCTTCCATCCGTGCTTGTAGTCCTTTACCCTTGTGGTGGAAAATGCGCTTCTAAAGATAAATTCAAAAAATGTGTGATGACAGGTCTGAGGTAAAAAGCATAAGATACAGTTAGAAGGCTTTTTAATTGGTGTTACTTGGTTAGCGAAGATGTGGAAAAGACAACATGTGACCTAGGCAGGCTATGAGTATGGAGGCCTTAAAGGGCCTTTACAAGCCTTCCAGTGAAAAAAGTTGTGTTAGATTTTAGTTCCAAAAAGAAAAAAAGGTGATAAATTCTAATCTCATTTGTTCTCATTGTGCCCCCCTCCTGCAGCTCCATTTATAAGCACCCCTCTGGAAACTGTGGACGCGCTGGTGGAGGACGTTGCCAAGTTTGTGTGCGTTGTGGAGTCGTACCCGGAGCCGGAGATTACGTGGACACGCAACAGCATTCCCATCAGGTCAGGAGCAATCTGCCCGTGGCATGTAGGCAGATACTGTGAGGTGGCTGGCATGCTTTCCTGCCAAAAAATCCATATTTTTTCTTCGTGGTAGAGGCAGTATCTGGAAAAACCTGAACTGCTCTAAGGCCAGAGGGACAATGAATGGCTGTAATTTCGGTCAGACACTGTGTTTCTTAAGGAGTGATAAGAGCACATTGGGGAGCGAATAGACATGCAGTTGGTGGGAACAGAAATAGAAAATGTTGGTAATACAGAAGGGCACAGAATCTGACCTCTTGCTCTGCCCTGTGCACCCTTAAACGAATGTGGAAAGCCATTTTCTTGGAGACATGCGCTTGTTTTCATGTAGGTAACCTACCACGTAGGTTACATAGTATGTGGCCTTTAATGTTCTCCTGGTATCACTTTGGGTTTTGTTAGAGGTAGCTGCCCTTAACAACCTCACGCCCTTGAGCTTGGGTAGTGTCAGATTCTGCTGCGAGCTATGCAAAGAATTTGCTTTCTGGCTTCAAATGGTGCAATTCATTCTGTTCCTCAGTTTACTCATTTACAAAGTGGGATAATGTTATACAATAATTAAAAGCAGCATTGCCAGACTTGCTGCCTGAATAAGTGCCGTGCACTTAGAAGTTTTACAAGGAAGGAGTGATACCATGCAAAACCACTATGCTTTTTTTCTGCATCTAACAGGATAAAGTGCCTTTTTTATGCTATGTGCTGTCAAACGTAAGTCATCATGTACTTGAGGAGTACGTTGGAAGTGTGTTCTAGAAGTTGCTACTATTGCTGGAGCTTTACATCGTGTTGTTATGATGTAAAGTAAACCAGATCCAGTCTCGTAATTTTGAAATCAGTTTACACCCACCAAATGGCTTTACCCTTTCTTGATCTCTGTTGGTGAGTCTCTCTGTAGTGGAAATTTACAGAACAACCTTTGTGCAGTACAAATAAGGGCACTGCTCAGTGGGAGACTTCTGTGTTAGGCAGGTGCACGTGGTTTCCCGAAGCATGATTCTTACTGCTAGGCTTGGGCATCCAAATCACCCATGAACTGTGGGCTCTTCAGACGCTAAATAAATCAGCAGTAGGAAGAGAACTTGCTGCTAGGAAGGCCACATTAAAATTAACAAACATAGAAAAAAATCCCAGAACTGTGTCCTATACATATGCATGGTTGCCTTTAGAAATCTTATTTCATTGCTTACAACAGAAGATCAACAAAAACTTGGTCTTAATTCTCTGACAGGGCTTGATATTAGATGGAGGTCTAAATTTCCATGGATGTTATTTGCAAATTAGGTCACATTTCTCCTAATGCTTTCCCCATAAGTGACCCCAAGCCTAAAAATAAAAGCAGGCTGAGGAAGCTATTCATATAGGACCACAGGGGTTGCATTCTTTTCTCTTCCCACTGTCTTTAAGATCCACTCTCCAACTCTAAAATCCTATGGAAAACAGATCCTTTCTGGGCCCAATCTCCATTTCAAAAAGCCCATTACAGTTTTCTAAAAGGCATTCCATTCTCTTTTAGACACAGCGCCTTTTTCACAACATCAACCGAAAGAGAAAATACTAATCCCCAAATACTAATCTTCTGGTGAGGCCAGAGAACTTGGCTGCTGTATTCCTTTCCTTGTGCATCTGAGGTAGCGATCGTACCAGCAACTAAACTGATTTCCCAAAGCTGTGTTGGCATTAATAGTCAATGCTGCTGAATTCAAAAATTTGGAGCACAGGCAGGAAAATAGATAAGCTGAAACTACTTCAATTACTTTCCAAGAGCATGGGTGAAAGCATTTGTAAAATGGAAAAGGATCAAAACAGTGGACATTTTTCTAAAAATGTATAAATATATTTATGTGCTTGTATATGTGTGTAGCAAACTTCAAGGAGTCTAGTTATTGCAGGCAATAAATAACAGTTGTTTTATTTATGAATTTTTCTTCTCTTGCCAAGATTCAGGCACCCTGAATGGATGGCTAACCTTTGAAACAAAACGATATATAAACATTCAACTTCTGTGAACTTCTGTCAGGCTATGGTCAGCATTATTTTTCCGAAAGTACCATTTCAAGTTCCTTTTGATTTTGAATTTCTTGACAAATATACCACAGTTATTGGCTTATAACTGTTCGCTATGGGAAAATCACTTGCTCCATCTTTTTTGACTGGAAACTGATAAACCAGTCGGAGGTTACCAGTCTCTACAATAATGGTGTTTGGTTATTTTGTGCTGTATGTAGATTAACACATGCAGGATAGTCTGTCCAATAGTCTGGAAATTTACCCGTCTAGATAGATAGAAATAGACCTGTCGGTCTATTTTACTAATGTTTGTCAGAAGTAACGGCCAATTGCATGCACCTACTTCTAGAGGTTATCAAAACGGGTGTGAAAGTCAAACTCTATGGGATTTATGAAATGTTGTGCAAATCTTGATATGCTAAATTGATAGGAAGATTTGCCATATTTTTCCAGAGTTAGAGCTTCCAAACTTCAGATGACTTGATTTCTTCCGCATAGTCAGTTCTTTTTTTTATTCATAAAAATAGCACTATATAGTTCTAAAGAAACAACAAAACAAAATTAAAAACAAGCAAACAAACAAACACTTCTAAATGCAGACATGAAAGAACGCGAGGGTTTTGGCTTTTTTTTAATAACAAGAAAGAAAAAATCCAGAAAATTGTCCATCTAGGAAAGAAAAAACTTAGAAAAAGTTTCTTTAAAAATGTTTCAGCCAATTCCCATCCCAAAGTCCTTCCCCTGCACTTCATGATTAAACCTAAAATAGGAGCTAGCTGGATTGAGATCACTTGTGCTCACACCTTTCTCTTGGAGTCAGGAACCATATTTCTGTGAGACATATTCTATCAATATTGCATTGGCAGCAGAAATGCTACCACAGCAGTAGGAGTTAAGAATTGTGTGGTTTTATTAAGAACCAGAACAAATCATGAAGCTCATCATGACACTTTTAATGAGTTTCCCTATCTTTACAGGTTAAAAATAAAAATGACCAGATTGCCTTTTGTAGTGCCACGAGCAGCTCACAAATACCAACACGGTTTCCTCTCTGTGCTCCCTGTGCCCTGTGTGTCCTTGCAGGCTGTTCGACACCCGGTACAGCATCCAGAGGAACGGGCAGCTCCTGACCATTCTGAGCGTGGAGGACAGTGATGACGGCGTGTACTGCTGCACGGCGGACAACGGCGTCGGCACGGCTGCACAGAGCTGTGGGGCTCTGCAAGTGAAAATGAGTGAGTGCCACAGCAAAACTCAACCATTTCGGGGACAGAAAGTGGCCTTCTCCCCAGAATTGCCTCCCTGTTCCCAGCCCATTGGGGAAAACGACAACAAAACGAGCACAACCCATCTTTTCTTCTCTATTTTTGCACATCTCTTTGAGTACATTAGGTTTTGCATTTGGTTCCTTTATCTGGTCAGCTGGTTGCATGTGTGCTGGGGTCATTACAGATCCGCTCGTGCTTTATGCTTTACGCATTAGACTTGCTATCAAGTGGGTCAAGGCCCTGCTGCCTCGCGCTGTGATGGACGTTGCTGGCCTCCCCTTCCATAGCCCCGCGCCTGCCCCTTGCGGAGTGCCTCGTGTCCGTGCAGCCTGCTGTAGCGAGGCCGGGTATCACAGACACGGACAGTGCCCAGGCTGCTGCGCCTGCAAGAAGAGCTCCGAGAGGCACTACCATAAACTAGAAAAGTGCAGCCTTGCGGCTCCTTCACAGTCCTGCATCTGTGGCCAACTGCAAAGGTGGGACACGGTCTACCACATGGTCCGGACATTGCTAGTGGGGAAGTTGTTGCTTTTGTAAGTAGCCACTGCAGGAGACTTCCAGGGTGGTTCAACACCTTCATAATAAGGAGTTCAATTTTACATACATGAGAAGAAGCCAGGCAGGTAGGAATCTCTTCCAGGTAACTATGTAATAAATTGGGTTTTAGCCAACATTGGAGCCCATACCACCTACAAAAAGTGAGCCAATGTCCTCTCTGGGATCCGGCTTGCCCTGCTGTCTTCAGGTAAGACCCATATTTTGTGTAAGAACTCAGGGCCCTTAAGACAATTATGCGCTAGACGAAGGGTCCAAAGCTTACATGTGTTTACTATCTATATAAAGACAGCCTTCTGTATTAGTGTCGATGCCATATTTTAGTCATGTAAGAATTTAATTCTTCACCAGTTTACTCAGCTATTTGCTTCAGGTTGGTTACTAAGTTTTGTTTAATTTCTATTTTTGTCCTTTTGCTGCCCTTGAGCCTGGAGGTCCTCTGGAATAAAGTTGCACAAATTAATTATGGAGTGGTCGTATAAGTTAAAAACACTACGTCTCAGCTATTCCATCATGGCATATTAGGCATTTTTTTAACTAAATATGGCCTGATTTATCCATGATTATTCATTTTGAATAACAATTCTGCTAGAATCACAGGGACTGTGTAGCAAGAATAAAATAGACCTTTTGAAGAATCTGCTTTGTATGAAACTTCGTAAGCATCACATTTTGATAGATTATTCCTTCATAGCAATACTATGAACTTGCTGTTTAAACATAATAATTCACTAAACAGATTTATGCTTGAGCGTGGAGAAACCATGCATATTCTATTCAGCTTTTCTTAATAGCAGTTTTGAAAGGCCTGGAACATCATGACATAAATGTAGCCATCCCACTTTAAAAACAGGGGCCCAGTTTTCACAGATGTTTATATACATGACTAGCTCAGCGAAGCTGGATTTATGTGACTACAGCTATTTACATAAGCACTTAAGTGATCTTTCTAGATGTATACCCATTTAAACATCTGTTTATAGGAAGGGGTTTGCTTGTCCTAATGAGCATGATCCTCTAGGCTTGCTAATTGCTGGCTCCTCCAATCACCTGATTATCTGCAGGTGCTGGCCAGGAGGCGAGTGCTCCTGGAAAGCTACTCTCCTTTGGGTTCCTCACGTGAGTTGGAGGCCAAGATTCTCAAAATGTTGACATGAACATGGATTTTACTCCCAGCTTATGCAACATTTCTCTTCAGAGAAAATAAATTTTAAATTTGCCCTAAATAAATTTCAGATAAGTCTTTTTTTTTTTCTTTAAGGACCTCTCTCCTTTTCCTGACCTTGTCATAAATCCTTCTCTTAGTGCCATCTGAGTTTACATATCTTCTTGCTGAAATAAAGACAGCCTGAATTAAAAACGATTTCAAAATCAATTCACTCCAGACCTGAGCTTGTACACAAAGTACTGTTTACGCAATGGAGAATGTCAAAACTGGGAATGCAAACATTCTTAAATATTGGAAATATTCTTATCTGCATCTGTTTTTAAGTCCAGGTCCTAATTAAAATTGCTGTCAAACTGCACTCCTGAACTTAATGCAATTTAGTTGTTTTTGTATCTGTAAACTGAAACTTGGAAAGCTTCGCTTGAGACTCAAGATTTTTCTTAACAAGGCAGCTCATAATCTACCAGGAGCCCCTCTATTTTTCAGCTACAGGAAAGTACATAAAAAATACAGAAAAAGTTTTTTGTTTTGTTGACAAAGGACATTTCATAATTTACACCTCCAGTTCAAGATTATTTCTCTTGCCCTTTTAAATTCTAGAACCCAAAATAACCCGACCTCCTGTAAATGTGGAAATAATAGAAGGATTAAAGGCTGTTCTTCCATGCACTACAATGGGGAATCCAAAACCTTCTGTTTCATGGATAAAAGGAGAAACAGTTGTAAAGGTGAGTAGAAAATAAAAACAAAATATTGCTAGCTTGTTTGCTGAAGGTATTGTGATAAAACATAAGCATCATTCATACTATTTGAAAATTTTTCTTTCTAAAAAGAAAGCATTTCCAGAAATATTGGGCTTATCTACTAAAAGTTATCATTTGAAGTAATTCTACATAAAAATGTGTTCCTGTATCTCATTTATTTATTAGTACTAGATGTGGTCAAATGGTGCAAAATGAATTTGTGAGTATTATCTTAAATAAGAAATAACAAACTTTCAGCAGCTTTGCTAAGGTTCATGACATTTTTAAAGATGTAATTCATTGATTTGCAAAAATAGACACGAGTAAGTGCATTGTGCCAATGCTGACCAGGAAGAGCTGGACTCAAGTTCTCCCATCTCAGGACAACACAGATCATTGTTATGCGTGTAAGCCCAGTCATTTCAAATGGAGATTTGGTACAGCTCATGTGTAGTCTGCAAAGGATGTTCTTTCCTGTCCGTTAACTCCATCCCTCCCTGTTTTGGCAGGAAAATGTTCGCATTGCTGTTCTTGATTCGGGGAATTTGAGGATCCACAACGTTCAGAGAGAAGATGCTGGGCAGTATCGATGCGTAGCCAAGAACAGCTTGGGCACAGCCTATTCCAAACCCGTTACAGTGGCAGTGGAAGGTGAGTAACCCTGAATACGGCTCTAGTTCTGCACACCTATCTTACAGGCAGATACTTCCCCATTAACTTAACAAGAAACATCATTTTGACATTAACAAATGTATCTCAGAGGTAACCCACAAGGTAATAATGAAAGAGATGGAAAAGAAAAGCTGAGCAAGAAACAAAAGTTGGTTCACACTCATTGGCGTCAGAAGGAGCTATCAGTGGATGGTCATGCCCCACAGCTGCTTTGGCTCTGGCATGAAATTTGTCTGATTATGTTCTTAATCCATTGGCTTTTTTTTCTGATTGCTGGTTTCCAAGTGACCAGCTTGTTTTTTGTACAGAAGGTCCTACTACACCACTGGGTTATAGTGTTTGGCTTGTGGAGACTATGGAAATTTCTCAGAGATAAGTGTGCCCCAAAGAGCCTGAGTAGAGACAGCTGCAGCTCCAAATGGTGCAGCTTTCTACAGTACGTCTCTCCCTCTTTCTGATATTTCATCTGAATTAGCTGATTCTTCAGCTGAACAGAGCTGTTCTCCTTGCAGACTCACATTTTCTGCCTGCTGAGCTGAACACTGGCTTGATTTTTGTCTCTGATCTTTACTTGCTCAGTGTCCTCTTTCATTTATACAAAGTATTTGCTCTCTGGTATAAATCACCACCAGTTTCGAAATGCAGAGACCTGTGGGCTGCAGGGGAACTCGAGTGCAGGCATTAAAGCACTCAGTGTTCCTGGATCCTCTAAGAGAAGCTGGAATATGTGAGGTTTTGCAGAGAAAAAAGGAATACTTTTTATTGCTTATTCAGAATAGAATCATCTGTGCTATAAAAAGTGGGAAAGGATCTCCATTCGCCGAGCAAGCTTCAGAAGACTGGTACTGGTTACATTTGGTCTGAGAATATCAGAGGTTATTTAGGGTACAATCCCATTTCTAAGAGAACCATTGACTTTCTTCTGGGAGCAGGATCAGGTGTACTAAATCCAACTGCAAATTACTGTAGGTTTGTTGTTTGCCTAAAAAATGCATTCATTTTTCATTTTTAAAAAATATTTACATGTGCAGACTTCAAGTATGTTAGACATTTCTTAAATAGCTTTAAAACAGAAAGGTGGCTATTCCTAATGTAGATTCAGAGTTGCACCTCTTTTGAGCTCAAACTGAGGAGCCAAACTGAAGATATGTGTATCAGGTTCCGGACAGTCTGAGTCTTGGGTTTTGGATTGACCCCATTGTAGAGACAGTGGCCAAAGGCTGGTCAAGAATAAACTGAGACAAATTCTCAATACTAAGCATACATACAAATTTCCCATCACTGCAGAGTAGCCTCAGGCACTGGGATTTTATTGCTCCGGATCTACCAGACACTTTTAGATTCAGAGAATCTAAAAGTGGGTTGGAAAGGTATCAGAATAAGGGCAGCTTAGATTAATATCTTGTTTTGTCCTTGTTTCTAGAATTATGCAGTGACTGTTAATTTAAGGAACAGCAAATTAATCCACAAATCCTCTTCTTGCAAAGGAGAGCTTGTGTGTTCTCTTTTTAAAACAAGAAAGATTAGCTCTTAATTAATCAATGGGAGCTCAGTGCTCACACACAGACTATCCCTTCAAGTTCCCTTCATGTGTGGGGTGAAGAAAGCGATGCTGTTCTCAGGCTTGCCTGAGGTAGGGCACCCATATAGTATACCTCATTTGAAGCTGCCACCCAAACTAGACTCATGCATGTTTGTTTTACGATTTGGCATCCAAAATCCAAAGTAATAATCTTGACTACCTCTTGCAGTGCATACAGACAACTTCTACTTCCCTTAATTTATGTTAACTCTTGTAAACATTTAACATATACCCACATGCATATACCTGTTCATACACACATGCTCCTCACACAGCTGGAAGATAGCCTGGTTCAGCCAGGTTATAGTTATTTTTAGTATTACCTTAGTAGCCCTTGCGTATCATTGCTTTAAAATACCTCCAAGTAAGTAATAATCTAAAATGTCTTGATGCAAAAAAGTGACATTTTGGTCAGCCTTGCCTGAGTATTCCCTGGCATCTTGGGTTCAGAAAACTAATGAATATATGTTCTTCGTTACTTCTCCGTAGTGACACTATACTATTTTTCCTTAAATCTTTGTGCTACCATTCACTGGAGTTACTGCCCTGCATAGTTTGGCTTAATATTAAAATAAAATGACTGAGCATGGCTGGTTAACTATGAATATTTAATTCCAAAGTAAATGCCTGTTCAAAGCACAGTGCAAATATTTATGCCTAGCTAAATCTAGATCAGGCGGGCCCTGATTTCTGAAAGAGGTTTCTAATTTTCTGTCAGAAGCATCCATTTTAATGGGTTCTACACTAGCGTGGCAGCTAGTTTCAGACATCAGGCTCAGTATGGACTATCCAGTTGCTTGAGAGATTAGCCCTCTGCCTCTAAATGCAGTAATGGTGTTTAATGCAAGAAAAGTCAGACATGAAGCTGAAGATGAGCTCTGAAATAATTGCAAATCTCTAAAACATAAAATTATTTATGGTGGATCCACCAACTCAAACAACTGATATGTTGGCCTCAGCATTTATATCACTGAGGCTTTTTATAGTCTTCATTCTGATTTGGCTTTAAAATCCAAATTTGGCTTGTCCAGGACAAAATAGATTGAAAAATGTTATTTTTTTATTCCCCCAAATGCATTTTTTTTCTGTTTCCCACTTTCCTTACCATTTATAACACTGAGCTCTGCTATTCACTTATTTTTGCAGAGAAAATCAGAATAATTTTTCAATTCTTTCAGGTTTTCATCAGTGAATTGGAAAGAAATAAGGATTCAAAGGAACTAGGATTCTCTAGGCCTTGCATCACACAGCATACCCTGCATAAACCATTCCCTCCTCAGAGTAGTTTCCTTCTTTCCCTAAGGTGAATTATGGGGTCCAAAGTCCAGGTGATGAACTAATTGACTTTAATCAACGGATTGAACTTTAGTACCCAGAACTGGATCAGAATTTTAACTGGAAGAATTAAAAAGTCATGTTCCCTTAGACTGTGATTTTTCCCATCTGTACCAAGTTCAGGGGCAATGCATGCAAAAATTGACAAATGATGATAAAATAGATTCTCTTTCTAAAAGACTTAGTTCTTTAGGGTTGGAAATATGATTTTGGCAGATTTGACTACTGGGTCCAAAGAAAGAACCAGGATTTTGTACCACTACGATCCACATCAAAAGCCAGCATCCTGGTCATTTTTAAAAGGAGAAGGGAGGAAGGTATTTTGGCTTTCAACAGCACTGAGCACAGGAGAAGGTTCCCAGACCATGCAGACGCTGGAAGCGGAAGGACTGGAGGGGGACACAAACCAAGAGTGCGTTGCAGGGGATCATGTTGGGTGAGCAGCTGTTGTGCCAAAGGAAGGTTGCGTGCTATTTTTATTGTCATCATTTTTCCTGCACCAATAAAATGGTGCTGTGAAGAGAGAGACTGGCAGCAATACCACTGTGTTAGCTCTTGGGAGAAGCCTTGACATAGTGGGGCCCACTCTTGTTGATGCATGCTGGGATGGCGTGGCGTGGTGATCCTTCACCAGAGCCCAGGTTTCCAGCAGCGTTAAGCTTTGGTCTAAACGCTTTATGTAGCAAGGTGGCTTCATCTCTAGGCAGAATAGATGAATTAGGAGCTGTGAGTGTCCAGGGCCAGCTCTTCCCTTTTGTCCTCTTAGTTATAGACCTTATAGCTTTATAGCTGTAGACTGTAAGCCAGTTTATGGAAGAAAGGACTACTAACAGTCCTGAGGCAGGGGTAGGACAAGCAGAAACAAGTCTTCTGCATGCAGCTCTGCCCATGTTCTCTATTCTGTTTCCTGCTGACCCCTGTAGAGTTCACTAACCATCTGGTTTTTGAGGACTGTGGTAATCGTCACCATTCATCTCTTTGTGGGTAGATACTCTGTTATGGAAGGACTACTAAAATTGGCTCTTCTACCACATTCAGCATGATCTAAGGACCACAACCAAGAAATACAACATTTAAGTACATCTCCCAATTTAATCACTAGTTTAATAGGCAACTGAAAGAGCTGAAATCAATTTATTTTATTGATTTAGACAAAAAAAGAGCAATAATCAGTTTGCTGATTCAGTTAAAATTAGCGTGCTAGAATGATGTTGTGCTCCCTGTTTATCTCTGGTTATGTCCATAGCATATAACATGTGTGCTGGGATAAAGGAACATACTGTTACCTTGACTAATTGTCTTGAAGTGTCTTTTTAATTTCCTGAAGACAATATTCCTGACCAGCAGTTCAGTATACTTTTTCTTTCTTAAGTCTTTTGCTTAATAGCAGTTTAATTGCTATATTATTAGTTTTGATAATGAACATATCTGCTAACCCTAGGAGAGAGAGCATATATGTACTCAGTGACGTAGTATTTTGCCAAATGTTTAGTCAATACTTTTTCACATTTCCTGTTGATAACTGTGCTGATGTCCAAAATAAATCTTTGAATGGCTCCTAGATAATTCCAAGAGTCAGAACAACAGAGGAATATAAGTATATGCTTGCTTACCTGATTTGTATATCATCCAACTGCCTGAAGGATGATTTTTTTTGATGTAGGCTAAGAGTTTGCGTCCGCTTTTACATGAGGTTTACTCTGTTGGAAATTAGTATGAAAGTAGCAATTGCCTTTAGTAATAACCAGAATTACTCTCAATCAGTGAGGATTACTGCAGAAATCCTCACTGATGCCAATGAAAATTCAGAGCAAGGTCTGTACACTAATGCAGTCTTTGGTCCTTGTCTAAGCATTTGAAATCTAGGGGGTTTGCATGACAGAAAGTTTGAGAGATTCTCAAGACAGAAAGTTGAGAGATTCATCTGTTCTTTCCTTCATGCATTATACAGCTCTTTGTGTAACTTATACTCTAGAATAGGAGAAATTTTCAGTTTTCATTGGCGTTTGCAGGAACATTGATCCAGGGCATTGATAGGACCTGTTCAGCAAAAGTCATGCAAGTACTTGTTAGGTTAAACTTGAGGAGCAGTTGCCTACAACTGTATGCCCTCTGCATTTCCCAGGGCTTGACATATACAGTCATAACTATGTTCTTTGTGGCCATTATGTCTAAGAAGTAAGATATTGAATGGATTAACTAAAAGCCATGAGCTGAGCTCATGCCTGGTAAGAGGTATGAGGATATTCCAAACATAAGCACATTTGTCTCTCAGGCGCACAGAAACTATAGCAGAGTATTCGTTTTCTTTTTTTTAGTTTGCAGAATAAATTCCACTGGATGGTTTAGCTTTAATCACTTGCTGTCATTTGCAAATGTGCTACTTAGAACGGATATTCAAAGCACATACAATTCCCCCATTAAATAAGAAACCTCTGCCACAAAACAGAAGTGTAACAGTATGTTGAGATAACTTACAAGCTTGATTGCCTGGCCTGTGCTCTTGTGTTCTGACAGATTTTTTTGCTGTGTTGGAGAATATTTTCTCAGAGAAAACAGTGAACTACTTTAGCAATAGGCATAGAATAAGGAACTTTACTCCTGTCTGACATGGGTCTTCATTCATCAAAATGAAAATCTCACAAAATTGGAAGGTTGTCCATGGGTTTCTTCACAGTTTGGAACAGACAGCTGTCTAAAATGAAGTACAAAAACGTGAAACAGATGTTTCTTTATCAGACTAAATCATTTTAATAGCACCAACTTTGCGAAGCATGTTTTCTGAAAAACATTGGACATTTGTGTTCAAATGTACAATGGGTTGTGGTGGGTTATATAGTTATATAATTCAAGATGTTTTTTTTTTCCCCTGGGAGATGTCCTTTCTTTCAAAGCAAAAAAAAAAATGGTGTCTGGAAGTTCTTTGTTATGGGAAGTGCATTTGATTTGTCTACAGTACTTTGTAAGAATTATATGGTAGGAATAGGTGTGCAAAAATCTGGAAGATATTTTTTCTTTTCTTGAAGATGGAAAATAACCTGCCAGCTGCATCTCTCTGAGTGTTCTGGTTACCTAGCAAAGCTTCCAATAGTTCCAGTTTGCCCAGTAATGAATTTTCAGTTGGACATCCTCAATAAAAGAGAAGACCATAAATCTGAACTGTAATGGAAATGGGAGGAGTACAAGGCTGTAGTGTTTGTTCTTGCTGAATAATTCAGTGAACCTCCATCTTGTGATTTGCATGAAGTTGAGCCCAATCTCCAGCCTGTGGCACCAGAGAGTTGTGGAATTGAAGAGTTTTGGTGTATACTCTGCAGTAATGTTTAGTTATGAAGCCATCACTGCACAAAAACATGTTGAGAAATGACAAGTCTGCAAGGAAACTCACCAAAAAAAAAATCAGGCAGGACAGGTGCTGGAAGATCTGGCTCATTCATCAGAAAACTAACTTGGTTCTCCAGGGTTTTCATGTTTTTTTTTTTTTTGGATTAAATCCTTTTTGGAGTTTCCAACTGGCTGAACGTGGGTATTGATTGAGAGCTACTTATCCTTCATCCAGGCAGTTTCATTCATCTGACCATGCATCAAAATGTTCCTACTCCACTTCCTCCTTTGCTACTGTATGACAGCACAAATAGCAAAAAATCAAAACAAGAATAGAAGCAATGACTTAGATGTTATTTGTTTTTGGTGTTCCATCCTTGGTAGACAGAAGTCTTCTCTTGCCCCCAGTTTATTGCTTATTACTAGCTACTAAAATACCACTCTGCCACAAGCCACAAAAATGTTCCCCTACAAGCCATTTTGAGAACTGCCTTGACCTTAAAAATAGGAAGGGCTTCCTTGGAGAGCTCTCCATTCAGAGTATAGGATCCCAGAAGCACACAGGTGAATCTGCACAGATTTTTTACATTTTCTGTTGTTTCCCCATTTTTCCAGTTACTGGAGACGGTGAGGACGTAGTAGACTGGGAGGTAACAGAAGGCAGTGCCTTAGCTTTTTGGTTAACACACTGTGGTAATAATTTGTAAATCGTTAGTTTCCTTCAGCTCTTTTGTGGTCTTTTAAAATAGTCCTGGGAAAATCTGCGTCACAGATAAGTCAAAAAGACATGAAAGTCACATAGTAATTCAGGTAACAAGAATAAGTGTGTATATTAATCCTAGCTAATTGGTCAATTTGTTTAATTCCAGAGATGAATTTCATATTGAATGAAAACTGAACTCCTATCTTTTGTGTCACCATTTCTGTATTGCAGAGTACTCTTTGCATAGACAAAACGGGAAAGGGAGATGCTAAATCACCATCACGGTAGCCTCTCAGCATACTTAGGCTGATCCTTCCTCCTTCCCCTTGGATCCTTCTTCCATGCCCACGGATACACTCTCCACGGTGTATCTGTGCCATCCACCAAGGCAGGACCTTTTGGAAGGTGGAAATCAATCTCCTGTGCCACGTGCTCTAGGTGGCCCTGCGTGTGCAGGGGGGTTGGAGATGGCCCCTAGAGGTCCCTTCCAACCTTAGGCATTCTATGATTCTACTGCCAAGAAGCAGGGTGACAGAAGGAGCTTGTGATTTTGTATTTAAGTGCAGGGCTGCTCCCAAGTGAATTATGGATACTGAAACTGATGGAAAGGATTTGTTTCAGTCCTGAGCAGAAGTGAAAACCCTCAGAAAGGAATTTGTTTCCTATCTGTGATGGTGTTGAGGTATACAGGTCATGTTTTATCACAGTAAATAGAGTATTGTAGTTTTTTGTTATATGTTGCAAAGGGCTATGACAGTGAGGAGCATTACAAGAAAAGTACCAAATGTATTTAGTTGGACTAAACTTGGTGGTTTGGGATGGGTATATCTGAAAGCCACATATATATCTATTTAATTTTCTCCTACTGAAGGTAATCTCAGTAGTCATCTAGAGGCTACATGATGCTTCAAAAATTATAACAGCTGTAATTAGAAGACATCAGGATAAGCTGCACTAGACATAAAAGAGGTCCAGACCTTCAGCAAGTGTGCAGATGAGCATAAACTCTTGAACTTACTCCTGATGCTTGCTCTGCTGTGACGTAGGCATGAGGCTTGACACTTCCACTTAAGAGAGGGGCACTCTGCCTGCAGGTAGTGATCACTCTGGAACCTCCTGTACGGAAAACTGCAGTCTCAAACACAGTAAGGGGTCATGGTTGTGTTAAACTATGGGTTTCCATGTTCTAGGAAAAGTGGAGTGTGAAGAGCTTCATAGGAGTCTTTCCTTCAAAGAAGTCAAATGCGTATACAAGATTAGTACTGACATGAAAAGAATTTCCTTATTCATTTCCTTGGGAAGTAATCTGAACACCTTATCCTCAGTTGTCCTTGAATCTGGGGTTTGCTCTGTATATAGAAATGAACACTTGTACTGAACAAGTTTTATATAGTTACACAGGATATAAGCTATCTACTTACATTTTACTCCCATTTATTATAGCTTAGCATATTTGTGGAGCCTGTTTTTAGGATTGCAGAGACATCTGCATGCAATGCAAAGTCTTTCACAGCTGAGAAATTCCTGTGCCAGTTAGTGCATTTACCATTCATGGAGTCCTTCCACCAATGCAAATTGTCCCAGTATCCATAAATCTTGGAGCTCACCCTAGAATAAGGTTACTTTGAAAAGCTATTGCCTTGCTAAGAAAAGCTTGCTTTGATATTAGACACCACAGCCTAGAATCTGAAGGGATATGCTTCAGGATGGAGATCTTGCAGTTTCCTCCATCTTCCTTCCTCACAGATCTGGATTTATCTCTACTGTTCATCACATCACAGGGTTGTTGCAGAACTTCATACTCTGTGCTGCATGTGTAAGTGTCGCTGTGCTTTTTGGCTGATTGACCTGGGCTGCAGAGTGTTTTAGTGGTGCTGTAAGCCTCAGACCTCCTACACCATTTAAGGAGCCAAAAGAGATTGGAGATTTTGCATATTCTCTTATGAAATCTGCTGTGAATGGGATTCAGAGAAATGCTGAAGAAGCCTAGAGTTGTTCTGGAGCTAGAATAGCTATGGACCCTTCAAAGGCCCAACACCTACCAGACTTCCAGACCTGTTCCTGGAGAAATAAAACAGTGGTTGTGTGTATTTCCTACACAAACGGACCTTTTTTTTTTTTTTTCTCTATTTGGTAGTCTGAATTCACATGGTTCTCTGGCAATAAGCATATTTTGGACAGGGATTAAATAAAAACAAGTAAGAAATTTGATAGAGATAAGTGAAAGTGTCTTTTATCAGCTTTGCCTGCAGCATTTTGCTCCCCTTCATAATTACTTGGTTGGCTTGCAAAAAGAAAAATCGTGCAGTTTTGATAATAAAAACACAGAGATTAAAGCAAAATTGACCCCACAGTTGTCACTAGGTTTAATTCTTTTAAGGAGTTGGAAAGGTAGCCCATTGCGAGCAGAGGTGAAGGTACAACGTGAACCATTTCCATAAGGCGAGCGGTGGTGAACCATACGCAGAGTCTGCGTCCGCCGCAGGAGAGAGGTTGCTGATCTAGTTTACTAAAGAATTTGTTTGCTCCCTGAGCTGGGATTCAGTCCCATCGTGTCAGCTGCGGAGACTGTGCCTCTCTTGTTCAGCTCTGGGTGTTGGCACGAGATAAATTGCTGCACATAGCTCAGTGTGTCTGTCTCTGCAACTGCTGATCAATGAACGTAATGTGCAATGGGCTTTCAGGACTGGTATTTCAAGAATTGTTGGGATTTTGCATGGATTAATTTGAAAAGTCAGAAAATACAAATGTTGCAACTTTTTAAAATACACATATATTTTCCATTTCTCATACATATATCCCCATTTATCTAGCTAATGGGAAAGAAATTCTGGCCACTGTGCTTATTATCCCTCCTTGACCATTTGATTTAGATTTCTCAGAAAGAATGAAAGGATGTGAAAAGAATGAATCTGAATGGAGATTTAGAAAACTGTACTTCTTATTGGCAAGGATTGCAAACAGATTGACACAAATTTATGGTGCTTAAGAACGTACTGGTGGCAAGCATACATGATTTTGTACAGATTAGTGAGCAAAACGCAGCTCTCGAGAAGTCCTCTGTTAAAAAGGAGTCACTTCAATCTGTTACACTTCGGGGTTGAAAGAACCACCAGAAAATCAGCAAACAAGATTAAAAAAAAATAAAACAATTTAGTTCCTAAATGCTTACACATGAATAGTAAACAACTCAGAGGCTTTGACAGGGTATTTATATCAGGACATTTTCCAAGGCAATATGTAGCTTACCAATTCTTCCTCCAGTCTGGTTGCCCCAGTTCTCAGCATGACATGTTATACCACAGAAAAACGCATATGGGACTTGCCTTGCCTGCAACAGTGTTTTGCAGGCTAGCCGGCTTTTTTTTTTTAACAAAAGACCCACTCATAATCATCCATCATTCATGATAAAAGCATAATCATGGTATGGAAATGCCAAATTTGGCTAACGTACTCAGCCTGTTTCCTGCAGGGTGCATATACTCACTGCTGCTCAGTTAGCTGCAAACACGAGTTCAGGCTTCGGTAACCTCATCTAGATCTGGATCATCAAGCTTGCTTTAAAGTAAGCCAGGACTAGCGGAAAACTACAGCAGTGCATCTACATCGATGTTTTAAACTGTGTTAATTCGTGCACATTGGCAAATGTCAGTTGTGTTTCCTGGAAGTCAACTTCCAGTCCAAGTCAACAGTGGCAGAAAATCTACAACTCCAGTGCTAGGCAGGACTTGATCCATGAAAACCGATGTGAGAACTTGTGAAACCCTAGACAGAAACCGGTATCTCTCTGCTGGGGCAATGCTCTTGCCATGTCCTGTCTCCCATGGCAAGAACCTTGGAGCAACATCCCAGTTTGCCTGGGCTTCAGGAGAGCGGGAAAGAAGGGAGAGGGGCGGAAGGAAGCCTGGGCATCGCTTTGGGTTCCTGCCTAGATGCAAGAGGCCTAGTCTAGTCCTACCTTAACAAAAATCAGGACATTCCCAGTCAGAGGGTGGCATCTGCAAGGTCAGGGTCAAATTCAGATGCAACACAGCTCCCTCAGAGGGCAAGGGGAAAGCAAAGTCACCTGGAAAGAGTTATCCGTTCAAACTGGGGGAGGTGGGGGCACTCTGCTTTAATCTTTTTATAGTATAAAAATTTCGTGACTGTATTAAAGCCCTACTGTTTGGACTGGATGATGTTACCTAATTCTCAGAAACGAGAGCAGCTGGCCTCAGTACAGATACCTCCTAGCAAGCCCTGCAGTATACAGTACATCATTTAGCAGGGCTGTAAAAGAAGGGACATTTATTAGGGGGCTTGGAAGTGAAACTTTACATACTGGCTTGGTTTTTTACTGGCCAGATTTCATTTCCAGCTCCTATGAGTGAGGCACTCTGTTTTATTTTCCACTTAAATAAATAAATAAATAAAGCTCTCATCTCCCACCTTCTCCACCTCCATTTTAGCATATCTTTGTGTAAATCCCATTCTGAAATGCTGGGAGTCTCACTGTGATTATTGTTAACTTTGTGGCAGAATGTCCACCTAAATAGGTAAAGATCCTGACAAAATCCACATTCAGATGTATCTAGAAAAGGAGGACAAATTGTGAGGATGTAGAAAGTCATCAGATTGTGGGGAATTTTCACTCTGAAGCAAAATGAAAACAAAAATAAACTCAACAATGTTAATATTATAAATATTTATTGGCATTTTTTGCTCTCGCTTCTTCCCGTCCTTCATCCACGTCTCCTCTTGGTTACTTGTGCTGGTGCCATGAGAATAGCCTTTCCTTTTTCTCTATGTCTCCTTTTTGCTTTCTTTCTGTCTTTTTTCTTTTGAAGTCAAAGAGACATAAGTGACGACTTTCTAGGAAAGTTCAGCTTAACATACGGGCAGGTTTCCTCACTGACAGGGGAGCCAACAAGAAGCTTGACCTTGTCCTGATGATATTACCCCATGTGACAAGTAACTGGTGCATTGAAATTCTGTTGGGATCAAGGGAATCCCAATCCTTTGTCCTTCCTACAAAGTATTTATGATTTAAGAAGTGAACAATTTAAGAACAAAAACTGTTCCATTCAGAGTCTAGAGTTAAGTACTTAAAAAGAGAACTTCAGGGTATTAAAAAACACAAACACGTAAATGTAAAAGTACTTTTGAAAATGAAATACTTATGAAAATGAAGAAAATTTAATACTTTAGCATGTAAGGTATTAAATTTGTAAGATTATTTTCAGAAGTGCTGAAAATGCAGACAGTGGCACTGCAAGTAGAAAGATTTTTGTGTTTGCCACTTCTGGAGATCAGCTTTGTTTTCTTGGTGGGCTTCATTTTGGAAATTCAGCGCTGAAAACTCAATCCTAACTATGAAGTATGCTGGATAATACACCTACTGTATTACAGTACACCTACTGTACTTTGCACACACAGAACTGGTTGCAGGAAGGAAAGTTAGTACTGAGGTACTAATCTGCAATACGGAGAAGAAAACCTGTCCAGAGGGAAGAAAAATGTGCTGCTAACAATACGAATGTCTTATTTGCTTTAGGAGAAATGGACATAGAATAAAAGAGAGAAGGAGGCTTAGCGGCTAGTATTTTTTTCCACCCATATTTGGGTTTTAGGCTTGAGTGATCCAATACCTTGCCTTCCATGTGGTAGCAACTCAATACCTAAGCCAGCAGCACTTGGGGCAAGTAGAGTGACTACCATGTCTGAGGGAGCTGGGTTGAGGATGTGGGGCCCCCATAGACACTGTGTGTGAGCCTAAGCAAGACGCTTAATTTCACGGTGGTTCTGTTCCCCATTTGCAAAATTATGATAATTTTTGTAGGGTGCTCTTTTTTTTTGCTTGGCTAACAACCTTTGGCAGATTTTAGGAAAGTAGAAGATACAGAGAATGGAACACATGGTTGTATCTGGCACTGGCTAATGGGGTGCTATTAATGCATTACTTCAATACTAAATAAGCTGGACAGGATCAGAACAGCAGAAACATCATGTGAGCACAGTCCCAGTGGCACACTGTAAAAATCACGGCAGCACGAGAAAAGCATTAAGGGCCATATTCTGGCCTTGGAAATTAATGTGCTGGCTTCAGTGGGAGCCATGTGCATGTAACCGCTGCCAGAGGACAGACCCAAAAGTTTAGTATTTCTCCGAATAAAGTATAAAAGTAATTATGAGCTTGGCCCATGGTGCTTGGGGTGGAATTCATAACCATCTGGTGTTAATGGCCTGGAGTGAAATCTCAGGCAAAGCTTTCGTTTTGCTTATTATTCTTCAGAAAAAATCTTCGCCAATGACTGCAGGTTTCCTTATTGGCAATGGAGCTTCATACCTGCTGCTACTCTGAGAAGCAGTGGGATATGACAGTCCTAATATTTAAAGTAGAAACTTTAAATAAGCAGCATGAGCTTTGACAGTGAAGAATTGCTCAGAGTGCATAGCAGAATGAAGAAATGGAATATAATACTAATCTTCCTACCATTTTCACTTCATTGATATTAAATCTAATCTTCACAAAAATTCTGCACAGGATTCCCTTGAATGGATCTGCCCCCAAAATGAAAATCTTTCCATGCTGAAATGTATTCATAAGGTTACTTAACAACAAGCGAAATGAAAATTGCTTTTAGATTTTGTGTTAATACAGTTAAAAGACAGCTCAGTCTTTTCCCAGGCCAGGACTGAGTAGGAGGAAAGTATATGTATTCTTATTCTGTCTCTCTGATTTTGATAGAAGATACTCCAGATAGCAGGGACATGTACTCAGTTTCCGAAGAGACCTCCAAGATTACCTCTCCTGTTTGCTACTACAATTTATAATCAAGATTTTTAGTCATTGCTGTGCAGTACAGAAGGTAGAAAGACAGTATTATTCATTAAGCATGAGAAGCTGGAGTAAGAAATGGCACAGAGCTACTCAGCCTGCTTCTCTACAGACATTCAGGCATCTCCATTAAAAATTTTGGGTCAAAATTCAAGTGTTCCACGTGGGAACTGTCTCTCTTCTCTGCTTTCGTCTGTGTGATCCAAGTATTGCAGCTGAAATACAGCTTGTGGAGGCCATCAAGAGTCATGTTTCTGGATTGAAATGCATGAGGCAAAAGCAATTCAGCATAGTCTTTTAACTTTTCACTAAAAAGTGAGTATCTGCTAGGGCGAAGGAGGCCTTGTCTCCAAACTCTTGAGTAATCACATTGCTGCAAGGAGACGAGATCACTGGAGTTGAAAAGACATTTTAAGAACCCGCTTTCCCCTCTAGAATCTCAGCTCCCAGAAATGCCTGCAGACCATTCTCCTAGGCTGCTGCTAGATACTCTTCCTTTATGACAAGGCTGTCATGGCATGGAAAATACCAAGGTTTATACGCAGTAGGTCATAATCAATGGGATCATACTGAGCAGCTCATGAGACCCTTAACCCTAACAGTATGTGGCTGTGCCAGTAGTCATGAGGGTTTAGAACAAGCATCATAACTTGCCTTGAATCTACCTCAGGTTTTTCCGTCTGCATATTTTAGATGTTCTAGATACATATTTTAGAAGTTAAACCTTGTTTTTGCGCATTATTTCTCTGAAGTATCCAGCTCAGGCTGTATATACCTTTCCAGAGGTAAAATTTCGGCATGTGATATGCTGCTCACTTTCTTTCCTCTTGTAGCCCCTCTCCAAAGACTGTCATCTTATTCACCAGGAAGCTTGTTATTTTTGCTAGGGCCTGTTTTGCCATGGCCTATTTCAAGATCTGCTGAAGAGGAAACATCCCCGAGTCAGAACAGTGCCTGAGTCTCAGCTTTAAATATCTGCTCAACTAGTATCTTTGTCTTCTCCTACAGTTTTTGCCAGAATCCTGAAGGCTCCCGAGTCCCATAATATCACCTTTGGGTCTGTGGTGACGTTGCGGTGTGCGGCAACAGGCATTCCAGTCCCCACGGTCACCTGGCTGGAAAACGGGAAGGCTGTAAGTACCTCTTTTTCATTTCTTGGGCCCACGAGATCTGCGCGCAGACGGAAACGCAGCTGAATGATTAAAACTCAGGGCCGGGAGCCAGGACCTGTGGGTTCTATTCCTGTCTGGTTTCATGCCTTCCTCTGCAACCAGATCGCAAGAGCCTTGCTGCCGCGGTGCAGCTTTCTCCTCTGTAAAAAGTCTTTCCCCTTTCCCTGGGGGTCTTGCACAGCTTTATTTGTCAATATCTGTGAAATGCGAGATGAAGGAAGCCTTAGAGGTTTACAAACTTCCTTAGAGACAGGATGTTTAGCGCTTCCTCCTGGATTTAAGTATTTCTGCAGCTATCTCTCCTGGCTTTTCTCTTAATGAAACCTCTATGAAATATAATAACAATAACATGAAAAATACTATTCATGTGGCAAAAATAAAACTTGAACACAAAATGAGGCAGTTAAGTAGGGCAAATGTCTTGAGGCAAAATGCCTTCGAGACACCCTAAATGCACAGCATATTTCCAGATAAGCAGATCTGAAGTTTTTGTGACTGACCCATGTAGGGCACTAAAGAACATCACTGATTTATTCCTGGCTAAAAGCATGTTCTCAAGAGAGGCGGGTGCTTTCCCCTGCAGACACCAGGACATGAGGAATCTACCAGTTCTCCCAGGAAATTATTCCACAGATTAATTATCCTGACCATTTAAAACTTTTATACCTATTTAAGGTCCCTGTGTAGGCTATTTCAATGCCTTAGCTTCAGCTAGACAGAAGACTCACGGAAGAGTGTCCAATATTGCCTTCCCAGAAGTGAAACTGTAAACCACAGTCAAGACGTCTCTCTGGGAACTCAAATCAATTGAACCATTTTCAAGCCCTTCTCGAGTGGATTCCCTCTGGTCTTCAGATGGTTATTGTAGCCTCTTTTTATATTTTCCGTGTTTTTTCAACATCCTTTCGAAAGTCCCAGGTTACAATGCTATGAAATCAGCCCGAGCAGTTACTGAGTGGCAAAATGCCTCTGCACTTTCTTACTGACCCCTGTAAACTACAGGTCCTTCAACCTGGTCCTTCAACTGGCAATGGCAGTTCCTGTGGACTTGTTGTCCAATATGATCAATAAATTCTTTTGTTACAGTTCCTTACTTCAAAATGCTGCTCCCACTCTGGTCTATCTCCTCTTTCTGTGTGCTAAAATACATAGCAGTGAGCCTAGACTAGATTGCCGTGTGATTGTCGTCTTTACATGTGCTAAACCTTATTGAATTTACCAGTATTATTAGGGGAAATCTCAGTCTTCCCCTGAGGAACTAGGGAAAGCAGGAAAGAGTAAGATGATCAGTCTCTGCAGAGAGCCATGGATCCTTACGAGTCTTCAGTAATAATTATTTTTAGAGAACTGCAGGTGTTCATTCAGGCCTTGCAGGATGGCCTGATTTCTCTTCCGACTGGAAGAGAAACCTTATTATAGGAGGTTCTGGGTATTTGCCAGTGCAGTTTGCTTTAGAATGCATGGCATACCCTCCCAAGCAAGGTGGACTGCTAGTATCAGACAACCATCTCCCCAGAAGGCTAAATAACAGCAAGAGGATGTTATTTGGTGGCATGGATGGTGCCACAAGGTCAGCTGTAACCATGATTTTTAGGGAATCCGATGGCGCCTGTAAGGGCAGTACCACCAGGCAGTGTATTTTGGGGGCACATCTGCTCACACGGACTCACAGGCTCAGAGGACTCACAGGCCTTACTTTGTGTTTATCCTCCAGATAAGAAATCTCTGCCATATTCCTCAGGACATGCATGAGCTCGAAATCTTTTTTAGCTTGCTCCACTAGTTCCTAGGCCAAAGATCACGCTTCTGCCCACGTGCTGCAGAGCAGCTGACAAAACAACAAAACCACAGAGGTCACCGCTCGCTTTCCAGAAGGATGCTGAAAAGCAGGATTTCCATCCAGCCACTCTCTGAGCGCGCCTCAAAGTAGCGGGACCCACAAGCCGGGATAATTAGAGCCTGCTCTCCACCTTCCTTCCTTTTTATGGCTTTATTTCACATGGAGGATCAGGGGGTCTGTGGCTGTGCATCGCTCCGATCAGTGTAGCCCATGCGTGTTGCTCATGGGTTTGGCTCTCACCCAGGGCCATCACTGGCCAGATATGGTCTGTGGCATTTCTGCCTGCAAGACAAAAGCCCAGCCCAAGAGGGTTGTGTTCCAGACCAAATAATTTTAAATATGGCAAGGAGGCTTTAGTTTAATTACAGTCTTTGGAGAAGTTAAGGCAGGATGCAGGTGGAATGGAGCAAGCGAGCGACAGGGAGTTGCTTGAGAATGTGCGCCCTGCGATGCCTCTGTGGTCTTAGAGTCCCTGAATGCAGTCCTGAGCTTTGAAGAGAGGGAAACTGCTGTGGTTGTTAAACTTCCTTTGAACAGAAAAATGCAAATTCCCCTAAGTATCAGCTATCTTGTCTGCTCAAACAAAAATACAATGGTTTTTCTTCCTGGTGTACATTATAGCACACTGTGTAGCTTAAATTGTGATTTTCTGCACCCCAAAGGATAAATAAGCCAAGTGTGAAGATGTGATGAAGTCTCATCTTTGGTAGATGCTAGGATGGAGTTTCTAAGGGAAAAAAAAACTCAGGTAGAACATTTGAAAAGCAAAAGGGATCAGTTAATATAATGAAGAGGTCTCGGGTTCCCAGCAGAAAACAAACAAACAAACCTCCACAAAACAAACAAGGAAACAAAACAACAGCCAGTTTGGAAGGTCTAAGCTTCAGCTACCTGCCATTTTCATGAGCTACATAAGGCTTTCTTACGTGATCCATGATGATTTTCCATACTGTACGTGGTACCACATACTGCTCATGTTTGCAACTATCTGAGCCAAGTGAGCCAGGGACAGCTTTCACTCAGGGAGACCTTGGGCTGATCCTGGCCCTGATCTTGTCTTGTTGTCAGCTGCCGTATATTTCCTCATCCCCATGAGCTCTATCAGCCGACATGGCAAGCAAGGCATTTTTCATTGTGTGGTCCGGGCTAAGAGGAACAAGCGTAGCTCACAGTGCTCAGACTTCCTATCTGAGGGCCATCCAGCTGTGCAAAGCACCCCACAAGGACCCAGACTGCAACCTTGGCTTTAAAACATTTTCTTGTGGAATTAGTAGAAAGAAGAACATAGGATGAATGGAGGTCTGAAACACTTCAGACCACATGTGATATCCGACTGTGAAAACCAAGTAGCTTCACACCTGGGTTAGAGATAGTGCAGTGGTATATGTTTGAAGCCTGAAGCGGCAGGAAGAAAGAGGAGATGACTAAAACTTCACAATCTGCTCAGTTTTAGCAGTCATCTCTCCCAGGTGACTGTCAGAAAATGGGGTGTAAAGAAATTTCTCCTTTCCACCAGGAAGAAATCAACAATGTTTTCATATTTTTTAAACTAAATTTCTTTGTAAGAAAATTTGTAAAAATAAATCTGATTAGTTGTTTAAAATGGTAGGCTTACAAAAATATCTCTTGAGTTTCCATCTGTCTGAACTGACTTTGTGGGAGCCAAACCAAAAATATCCCCTCAGCCCTGCCTTTGCATGATGACCAGCATATTGTGCATCCCCGAAGCATAATTTGCAAGTGTGTTGGTCAAGCTGGTGTTAAATGCATCTCCCTTTGCCACAGCTCCAAGCCAAACCTTTCTGAGGTGGAATAGATATATTATTATCTGCATTTTCTTTCTAAAGAAAAAAAAAAACAATCTACTTACTAAATAAGTGATAAAATGTTGCTGCATCTCTACCTGCTTTTTCGGTTATCACTGTTGATACTTTCTGTAGCATGCGCAGGCCCCATCGAAATCCTACCAGCCGTCCAGGAGGTCAGATTACCTGGCTAACCTCAAAGCTAGATTCTTAGGCCAAGAGCTTTGTTGGGAGACAAAGCCTGGCCCCAAGCTTATGCTATGCTTGGGGCCAGGTACCCAGGTACCCCTGGTACTAGGATCCAGAAATGATCACATCTCACCTCATTTATCCTTGATGCTTCTTACTGATGAGAAGATAGTAGAGGCAATGCTACTCGGTGCTATTCCCTTTGCCAGGTAGAATCTTGATGTACCTTGTCCCCCTATGCCATATGAATACTATATGAGTGGTAAAGACTTGAGTGTAAATTTAAGCCACACTGACAAAGCCCAGCAGGATCCAATCTTACCACATGGGAATTTCTGTTATGAGAAACTGGCGGGACAGATTTAACACATTTGCCGTCCCTTCAACGTTTCCAGATGTTTATCAGGTATTTCTGAATATGGGAGCAGGAATTCCTGTTTTGTTCACCATGACCCTAAGAAAAGGACAGTGGTTATATTAATACAGAAGCAATGAATTCCAAACTTACTTCATCTTTACAGTGCAGTTGGTCCATGAAGGCAAGCAGTGTTATTATTCCCTAAGACATAGATAGACAAATGATGTAATAAGTAGAGGTCCTGGAGCAATTATCCAGCTTGATTACATCCGTAAAATTGAGAATACTGTCCTCTGGAAATGAAAATTATTGTAAAAATATTGCTAAAGTGTGAAATATGAAAAATCTTTAGCGTTTGTTTTTATCCATGAAGTCAGCTGCTATGAAAGTACCAAAATAATGTGAACAGCCTTTAACTATATATCACTTTCATCTTCTTGCTACAAATTGTCTGAGAATTTCAATGCTTGGAGGTGGATGTCTCTTTTTTTGTTGTTGTTTTGCTGGTTTTTGTTTTATTTGGAAACATGGCTATAGCTTTTCGTTCTCCTAGGTTTCTGCAGGGTCTATCGTAGAGAGCGTCAAGGACAGAGTGGTTGACTCCAGACTGCAAGTGTATGTCACCCGGCCTGGCCTCTTCACTTGCCTGGCCACTAACAAGCACAGCAAAACCTTTGGTGCCGCAAAGGCTGCAGCAACCATCAGTGTTTCAGGTATGCTGGAAATAAAAAGGGCTTTTACTTTTTTACGCTCGTGTGGCAGTTCCACCTTTCTCCCAGGGCAGGAGGAGAGGGGTGTGGAGGCAGATAGGAAGCCTTGGAAGCTAATAGTTTGCAGAGGGCTAAATTTGAGTACCAGTGCATCCCCTGCTGGGATGCTTTCTCCTGTGCTTACGCTGTGGAGACACAGCTGTCGTTTCCTGCATGCTTGATGCTGCCCTGTGCTGAGCGTCCCAGGAGCCCTCGGTAAGTTCATCCCTGCGCAGGAAGCGATGGCCGCGGCCCAGCGTTAGTATCACCTAACAGCAAGGTGAAAATAGCCCTTGGGACATCTGCAGCTTCTCAGCGGGCTGCACACAGAAAGCAAGGCGGTTTCTGTCGGAACAGTTCTTCCGGCTCGACAGGCGGTACCAGCTGCCTTGCGCATGTGGGGCATCTCCCAGTCAAGGAAAGGCGCCTCCAAAGGGGAGAAATACTGAGCTCACGGGTTGTGTTTACCACGCAGGCAGAAAGGGGGCAGTTTGTCCCCGCTCTCCTTGGAAAACGGGCATGTCGGTGGCTGAAACTGGAGATAGTGTTTGCCAGTTGGGCCGATCCCAAAGCATGGGAGCACAGGGTTATGGCACACCAGCCTTCCCTAGTAAGAGATGGAGGCAGTAATTTATTTCCTCTCCAAGGCATCTGGCATAGTCCAACTTTTCCTCCTTGCTAGAAGATACTAGAAGTCCATTTCAGGCAGATGGCCTAGCGCGGGGCTTTTTTTTGTCCCCAGCTCAGAGGGACCAATGAAATATCACTGATGTCTTTTCCATTTCTTCTTTCTCCTTGCTCACTAAAACTGCTGGATTTGGTACCTACTCGGCAGAATGGAGGTAAGAATTATTTTTATATCGCTGTTTGGGAAATTTCTTTGGGCAGAAAAGATGCAAGTGGAGAATAATGGAAAACTAAGAGTATTTTGTTGACTTTGTTTAAATGAAAGGAGAATGTTTCTGGGTGTCAGGAATGCAGATATGGTTCAGCTGCAGGAAATGCAGAGCTCCTTTTTACAGACACGGATAGAAGCTGGGCCCAGAAGCTAGGTGATATCAAGCAAACTGCGTCAAACATCTGTAAAAGTGGTTAAAATGCAGTAGTGGACAGAATACTTTGATGTAAATTCTGTTCACAGTTATACATCTGCAACTTCCCTGACCTTTACAAGCAAAAAGGTTAGCTTCCTCTCTATACATAGTCAATAAATATGTTTTGGGGCAGTGAGCACAAGGCAAGGGCAAGCGAAGCTCAGGTATTTGTTACAAGCAAAGCCGCTCGTATATAACCAGGCATGCACTTTTGTGTAGTACTTTCTGGACTAGAGAAGAATGTCGTTGATTCTTTTTTTTTTTTTAAGAGTCTTGACATTTTTCTGCAAGCCTGGAAGCAAAATGGAAGGGTTAGCCTGGCAGGAAGGATATGATCTATCAATCCTCAGAGCAAAAAACAGCTGGAGAAAATCGTAGGAAATGACTTTTCTACTTTGCCAACTCAGGCTCCCTGTGAAGGTCCTCACCTCATTCACAGGGGTTTGTCAGATTCATTCAGGAAGTTTTTAAGTGATTTTTTGGCCGTTGAATGATAATGGCAGACACATGCTTTGCACTTGTGCCCACATAACTGTAGAAGACTTGGAAATGGTTACCAACCTGTTTCTCCAGTAGTTGCTCTCAGCATTTCCCGTCAAAAATTTTCTTCCAGTGTGATAAAAATGTTACCGGTTCTTCTCCGTCATGGCCTGATCTATGTCTGCCCGTGGACTTTAAAAGAAACAGAGAAACGTGGTGTTAATACTGGTGGCTCTTGTCAAAACATTTCTGTGTCCCATTAAGCTCAGTAGCAGAGTTGTCCCGTGGAAATCTGTGTGGTCTCTTGTCACAAAAGACACACATTTTATACCCACCGAAACCGCTGCCATCAGGGACAGCAAGGCCTTGGGGTAACCAACAGTCTGTGCTAGGGCAGGGTGGTGCTGTCATGGGCAGAGGGACCAGTGTGGGATGCTGGGGAGCAGCTGGTGTTGTAGGAGGATGTCTGCAGAGCCCAGGCGCTCAGGCAACTCTCACAACACTAATACCTCGAGGAATCAGTCTCCTCTTGTTTGCTCTTTTAGTCTACCTGAAAAAGTCACTGCAGAGAACAACAACAACAACAAAAAGTTGATTCTGACCCCAAAAGAGTGCAACCAGAAAGTTTATCCAGAAAATGTAGCCTGTTTGCTGAGAACAGCATCATAAAAGTGGGAATTTGAGCTGTATAAAAACTTGTTTAGGCATCCTGCATAAACTCTTTCAGTGTAGCTCCAGATTTCTTAAGAGAAATAATAAGAACCCGTGAGCATTGACAATGGGTGATTATTTGGACAGAAGAAAGAGAGAAGAGGCGAGGATACAAATAGCTCCACTGGCTATTCCGAATGGCTGGCGTGTTGTGAAGTGAACTGCGTGACCCCTGTTAAACTGGCTGGATGAGCAATGGGGACAGCTGCACCCGGCGCGGCTCCCGCTATGTCCCTGTCATTCCCGCGGGCGGGAGCGGCCGTTTCCCCAGGTGCTCCTCTTCCCTGCCCCTCTGGCATCGCTTTCCACGGCTGCTGGAGCCAGGGGCACATTCTGCGCCCGCGCCTTTCTGCTGCCCACCTCTCCATGGGGCAGCGAGAGCTGCTGCGAGCGCTGCTGACCTGTGCGTGCACTCGCCCTTCTGCTCTGGGGAAGGAGGGAGGAATGACCGCCGCCTCTGGCTGCATGCAAATTCATGGGAAAGATAAATAAGGGGCCCAGAAGGAACAGCCCATGTTGTACTTTTTATTGCCTTGGCGACTTTTTATTGCCCTGGCGTATCTTCTGCTCCCCTGCGTGAGGATGGGGCTTTGCAGGCTGGGCGATGCGGTGAAGAGGGGAGAGAAGGACCTTGCAGGGGTGAGCGCAGTATGGAAAATTCCACTGCCTCGTGTCTTCTGCCGCTGCACGTCTCCCAGTGCAAAGTCCTCGCTCCGCTGGCAGCCAGGCAGAGTGAAACATCTGCTTGAGAAAACGAGAAGGGAGTGCGGGAGAGACGTGGAGCCGTGAGGGGTGCAGAAGTGGGAAGGACCGGGAGTGGGTTTTGCTGATCTCACCTTGCAAAGGGTTTTCTGGAGAGCTTTGAGCGGAGCCCACCTGGCACCTGCTTGCCCAACCTTTCCAAAATTAAACTATTACTTGTCAGGACACTAAATGAATGGCCACAGGTGCAGCAGGACTGCTGATCACTTCTGCAGAGGAACAAAAAAATCTAAACTGTTTCCCATCACGGCCTGAGGGCTAGCTGAGGAACTGGCTAGGGCAGGATTATGCATTGACACTCAGCTGTTTTGCCCACTGCTAATGTTAGAAATTAAAGCAAATTCCTTAACACCCAAGAGATCTCCTGTAGATCCCTGTGCTGACCCTTGTGTTTGTCATGATGCTCTATTCTTGGGTAGTACTACCTCATTTTAGTGGTTAGGCGCCCTCTTCAGCCTTATGGATGCTGTTTTGTTCAGAAACAATGCCTAGGCATTTCGATATTTGCTCCGCAGGTGTTTAGGATTGTAAGCTTACTGTATGTGTGTGTTCCTGCCCTCAACAGCAAACTATACAAGGGTGATGCAGGCTACTGCAGCACGTACAGAGGTGAGGTGTGTAGTGGTATCTTGTCGAAGAATGCTCTTGTTTTCTTCAACTCCTCCTATGCTGACCCAGAGGAGACCCAAGAACTGCTTGTTCACACTGCCTGGACTGAACTGAAAATGGTGAGTTCATTCTGCCAACCAGCTGCTGAGTCTCTGCTGTGTAACTACATCTTCCAGGAGTGCAATCCCTCGGGAGCAGGGCCAGCTCCAAAACCAGTGTGCAGGTAAAGAAAAAAAATGCTTATTTTCATTTCATGGGGATATGTAGGCAGCAGGGGAGTAGTGAGGGAGAGTTTGTCCAGATACGCATTGAGTATTGAGTGAAAATGACCGCTTTGTGTTTGTATGGGGTTTTACTTTGCATCAGTCTTTGCCTTCCCCGTCTTGTGCACAAGCAATCTTGCTCTGTCTGAGGTCAGTACTAGAATTTAAGGTGACCTTCAGGCCCGAAGGTCTGTGTAGTGTAAGGCTTTCCACAGCAAGCATTGAAGCATCTCTTTGAGTAACAGAGTTGACTTAAATAATTAACAAAGATTATTAACAAATCAATGGAAATTTTTGATAAAAACAGATGGACCACATGCAGCAAAATCTGGTCAAGGCGATATACTAATTGCTGAATGTTTCCCACCATGATAGCAACAAAATGACAACAACAAAAGACTACAGACACTGCCTGCCTATCTGTACCTGCTCAGCCCAACCTCCTGTATGGCACACATGCCATCTCCTACTCAGAGAAATGTCCATTAAAATAGGGTTGGCAGGGACTCCGAGGAGTCCAAAGCACCTTCTGTTGCAGCTAATCGATTGCTGTCAGGTGTCAGTGTATCAGGTTCAAGTCCACTGCTCCCTGCCCATGCAGCCTACGGAGCAGCCCTCCCTTCATGGCTTCCTCCTTCATGGAGGAGAGTTTTTTTCCTGTCTCTTTTATCAAGTCTTCCTCATTTTCTCAAGGTAGAATAGAGGCAACTTCTTTCCACACTGTCCTCCTAGGTCTTGTTATTTAGACTTCTGGAGCCCCTGCTGTGCATCTTAATCCTTAAGTGTTCCCTGTCTCCAGCTGAGGATCCATTAGTGCTAACTATAAAGGAATGACAATTGCTTGGCATGTCTTGTGGAGGACAGTCCTGTATAGACATCCCAGGGAGAAGTTTTTTTTTTTCTTTTTCTTTTTTCCCTACACAGCAATCTGACACAGCTGATTCATGTTCATTTTTAACCTTAGAAGGATTCTTGTCCGGTCATTCCTCTTCTTATATTTGGGGAGCTAGCATTCCTGCTTAAGTGCAGTACTTAGTCCGTGTGCTCCCTGAACTGCACCTTAAAACAGATTATTCAAATTAGCGTTTGTCAGGAGAGCAGACCCAATTCTGGTGTCTCAACTGAAATAAAAGACTTGTCTGCAGACACAGCAAGAGCAGAGATACTGCTCTGCCAGCTGGACTTGGGCCAGTTCTAGTCTAGTGGCAATTATTTTTCCCATTACGGAGGAGCTTTTTAGGACAATCAACAGGACATCATCTTGTAATCCCGGCCTCCTGGGTTGCTGTTCCTCAACTGTCCGTAAGCAAAGGCATGCAGGAAGATCCCAGCGAGAGGCACGGCAGGGCACTGTGTTCTTTGTTTGTTCTGTGCTGTATTCCTGGTCTGCACAGTATTGGAATATATCCTAAGAGACACATGTATAAATATGCACAGATTACTCCATTGAGTAGGACTGAGCCTTGCTGGTTGCTGGCAGACACCTTAATGTTCTGCTCTTTGTCATTATACCCTTTCGTATATGATTTCCCTACCTATTTTCATAATGTGTGACAGTATTTATATCTGAGCTATACATTCACATAGTGCATTTGTCAGCTAAGGATTTTGCACAGTGCTCAGTGAAATATTTCAGCAAGGTCTGGGTAATGGTCTCATGCCATTTCCCCTTGTTCGCAGACAGTCCTACAGGAACAAAACTCTGGATCTGCACTTGTGGGACACACAAAATTGTGCACTGAAGTCAGAATGACATTTATCAGCAGCCTTACAGCACTTGCTGAGGATCTTGACCTAACAAGACTAACATTTACTATTGCATCTAAATCTTATTGGATTTATGTTAGGTTTCTTCATATGGGTCACTCTTTGGATAGGTGCACATTCCTTCCTTTCCTTCCTTTCCTTCCTTTCCTTCCTTTCCTTCCTTTCCTTCCTTTTTCCTTCCTTTTTCCTTCCTTTTCCCTTCCTTTTCCTTCCTTTTACCTTACTTTTCCCTTCCTTTTTACTTCCTTTTCCTTAATTTTACATTCACTTTTCCTTCCTTTTCATT
>JAWLRI010000261.1:329627-347005 GCA_034781795.1 Crypturellus tataupa | reverse complement strand
GTTTAGGGGGCCATAGATCTGGAAAGACATGTATGCCAAATTATGATGCATATTCAAATCACAGCCACAGATTATGCTGCCACAAGGGAAAAGACAGCACAGCATATTTTTCTGGGAGGAGAATGAAATTAGAAGAGCCAGAAAGGCAAAAGTCATGAGGTGGGAACTCACTCAACATTGTTTATCATTTCCTTCAGCCGTTTTTCTCTGCACATTCTGTAAGGGAGACAAAACTAACTTATTTCTGAGCTATCTGATGCTGCTTTAAGAGAGAACCAGTAAAGGTTTAGTGCTTTAATTTCGTGATTTTGTTCTGTATCGAAGTTTTCTTTCTAGCATGTTATTGCGTGTGTGTATGTTACAGGCAACAAGCAATGTCTGCCAGCTTGAGAAGGTTCAGGCCACATGCAGCATCTGTGGGCTCTCAGACATAGCAGGCGTTGCTTTTTGGAGGAGGGAAATAGCTCATAAATATTTGTGAGACTGTTAGTAAATGGGATGCAGAGCTATTAGCAAGATGGTTCTGATCAAAATATGGAAGATGGGTTCTGCATGCCTGGACAAATCTAGTCTGGTGATTGCCTACTGCAACTATCCAGTAGACAAGGGAAGCTCCTTCTACCAAGCAAAGAATTAACTGGATGCCTTGATACAGGACTGCAAAATCTAACACTATTCAAAATGTGATCCTTAAGGCTTCATTTCTTGAGCTGTATTTACGCAGCTATCAGTCAGAACTGCTTCATCTTTAGAAGGAGCTGAATAACTCCTCCTCTTCCCTCCCTATCCTGTGTCATTTAGGAAATGAAGTACATATGTGAGTTTAAATATAAATAATCTTAATAAATCTTATATGCACAGAGTCCCAGGCTCTCATAGACCCAGTTCCAACCTGACACAGATGCCCCTGAAGATTCCAGGTCACTCAGAGGAACAGGCTTCCAGTGCAGCCCTGGGCATGAAAGTGAAGAACTAGAACTCTCTTGCCACTGACAGTATTAATGAGGGTGTCCAAAAGAGCATCAGGTATCCTGACTGGTTAGTCCATGGAACTGTCCCTTACACTGATACCCCAAAACATGGAGATGCTGCCTTGCAAGGCACCTTTTCCAGGGAAAAGTACTGGTCCCATTTTTCCTTTTGAGTAGGGTAGTCCTATTCAAAGCAGACTAGGGCTGCAATACTAATGTCCTTATGTCTCCAACTAAAGGTTTGTTTCTAATCTCTCTTGGAGCTCTCAGTGACTAGACTATATCGGCAGGCATTAAATCATGTCTCTGAAGGTCACATTGACCTTTACAGAACCAGAAATTTGTTGCTAGGAGCTGGTGCAAGTCTTGTCTGAGGGAGACAACTTCTACCCTTGCAGGATAGGCCCCTAGAAAAAGTGGTATCTTCCCCAAAATTTAAGTGGTCATTTCTTTCTTTCTTTTCTTTTTTTTTTTTTTTTTTTTTTTTTTTTAATTTTTAAGGAGTAACAGAACTTTTCAACGTTTAGTTAGTGAAAACTTAGTTATAAAAATTAAAAGAGATATTTTTAAAGAAAAACTGGTTAAAGAGGCCAAGAATTTACAACTGCAACAAATTCAGTTATAGAACGGACTTGAGATTATGGGTTGGACTGCTCTGTCGGAAGGATAGTCGTAAGGACACCAACAGTTGCAAGTCAGTGGCTTTCTCAGAGGTGGAAAAGTTTGAGGTCTGTTAATAATGCATGAAACTAAGGATCACTGTCATATTTCAAGACAGTTTTCTCCTCTTTTCCTTAATGCGCTTTTTTCTTTGGCTCAAATTGCAACATCAAGCCAGGACATGTTGTGACTGACCTATTCTGGGACACCTTCCCCTACATAACACACTAGCTATATCCCTGGAATACATGAAGGTCTGTCCACAGATTTAATGCAAGGTGAGAGCCATGAAGGCAAGATTTCTTGGAGAGAGGTTATCTCTCATTCTGTGTTTACATAGCACTTAGCTTAATGGAGTTCTGATCCAAGTTAAGGCCTTAGGGCATGGGGGTAATGCAACAGTGCTGGAGTAGCAAACCCTTGGTGTACATTGTCCATTAGGCACTCACTGTGTAGAGTAACAACATCATGGATCTTGTTCAAGAAATCCTTCTTTTGGTCCATCTCGAAATAATCTTAAGTCCTGCTCTTTGTGCGGGTTGTTCTGACTGTCTGTGGCAGCTACGTTCAAAAGCAGGAACAGGAGCATCTTTTTTTTGAAGTTTCCTTGTGGCTGTTGTTAAAGTGACAGAAATTCAAAATGCTGGAAGAGGTTTTGTGGTGTGCTAGGAACAAAGACACCTTCTGAATGAATGATGGGAATCACGAGTCCTGCTTAGTTTAATAGTCTGGGAATTGCCTGGAAATCAACTGCAAAAATGTGCCCCTCTTAGTTGCTTCGTAACGTTCAGGGCAGGAGCAAGACTAGGTAGCTCCCCTCAGCAAAGCATGACGAGTCTCTGAGGAAAACAGGAACCTAAAATATTCTTGCATAAATAATTTATCTCTTAGTAGGATGGGTATGGTACATCCTGGGTACCACTTCACTAAGATGAGTTATACCTGGCAGCAAACTGGTGAGGACATTATAGTTTCTGGGAAACAGCCATCTGCAGGCACTGGAGCAGCCAGTCTGGGTGATTTGGGGAGTGTTGCCATGTTTTTCCCCTAGGGAAAGCAACTTACATGCTTGTCATGATAATGGTTATGTCAGAGACCAGGAAGTTCTCTGCTGCCAGAATGGAGAATGCAGATACAGGAGATTTTCCCCAAAACACCAATAACATAATCCCACTCCTTTTGACTAACCTTGTGATGCGCAAAAAAAATCTGGCACTGACAGCTCTGTCCACTCTATCAGACTGTACATAACGGAGCATCTGCAGGGCTGAGCAGTAACACAGTGAGAGTGACAGCGTGCCATTTCTGTCATTATCACCACGGTTAACCCTAAACTCTGAGCATGGCTCTGGATGGCATCTCACCTCCTTGCCTCTCCACTGGAATCCTCTTCTAGAAGCTGTGTGCGTACGCTGCTCACACTGATCTGGTGGTGGGTAATAGAATCCGAATTGATGGCACTAGCAACCCAGTACTAGTTGGCATGAATGGGGAAGACATCTGCAACCTGTGACTGAATGCTGACTAATGACTGCTCTTTAGGAGGTCAGGAGTCTCCAGGAGAAAAATGAAGGATGCCGAATGATGAGACAGTGGCTGTGGCATGTTCCTTTCACAATTCTCTGTTTACTATGCTTTATACTATAAATTACGAATGACAGGAGAACAATGAAATAAAATGCTTGATAACCGATTTCTGAGTTTGAAGTGTAACTCTGTTATTGCTGAGGATGAGGAACTCTCCAGTGCTACCGGGCATTTCCCATGTCACCTGTGCCTGAATTTCTCCACTGAGTCCCATCCAACTGCTTCCCCATGGCACAGCAGCAGGGCTATTAACCCTATTAACAGTAATATGCCCTAGAATTGTGCAAATCCTTCCTTGCTCAGTCTCTGAAAGAGGAATGCCTATGACAGTGCAAATTTAAAGCATTCAAAGGGCAGAGCAAATGCCACGATCCCTCTAGTGAAGGCTCTAGATCCCTTTAGTATCCTAGTAAAGGCTGTATTTTGCATCAGGCTAACTTTATTAAAAGAGTTAAGAAATACTGAATAGAGATAATGCTCCCTAGGGACAGCTTGGCTTCACTAAAGTCAGTCTTCAAGTAATTTGCACTGATTTCTCCAAACCAGGCAAAAATCAGAACATAATTAGTTGTCAGACAGTGCTTTCTCACAGTTAAATGCTAGTTACAAAGTACAGAGGCATGGTCATTTGCTTAAGAAACCAAGAAATCTTGGTTCTGGGCTGCGTTTCTGAATAAAGTATCCATTACAGGTCATTATCTGTGCATAATTAGCATACATACAGGGCCATGTTTTATCAACTGTCAATAAGCCTCCTCTCCCTTCAGAAAGCTGTTTATCCACCCCCTTGTGCTTCAAAAGCCATTTCATCAAGTTCCTCCCAGTTCCTTTTTTTCATTGAAGATGCCATGGGATTTTCCAGCTCACCTCTTGCTACAGGTGAAAGATAAATATTCTTGTCTGAAAATGTAAAACAAGTTCTTCATATATTATTTAGAATAAAAAAGAATGTTACTAAATCCCCTCTTTGTTTCCTTTTCTACTCCATTCAGGGCTGGATTTAATTAAAATAAGCCAATAAACACTGGGAAGTTACTACAATAGAGCCTGTGTCCCACAGCAATAACATGAAAACAAAATCGCATTAGCTTCATTATTAATAAGAGCAAGACCCCATCTGAAGCTGCATAGTGGATTTATTATTTAACCTGCAACTGTAGTTAGTACAGCTATATAAACAAGCTAGGCCTAACAGTGATAATACTACTGCTGCAACGACTGGCTAGATGTTTGTCTGTGGCTGATTGGGGTATGCAGACATGCATGCAAGCTACTAGCGCCTTCCCTGCCAAATGCATGAAGCAAGGGAGCAGCCCTAGGCACCACAGATGGAAAAAGAGCCCTTGCAATTCTCGCTCTGCAGGTCACACATGTGGTGCGAGCAAGAGCCATGGTGTAAGAGGAGTCTCACAGTCTTTGGGACACGGCAGGCCTCAAACACTGGGGACAATGCCTTTTGTGCAGAGGAAGCACAGCTCCCTAAGGGGGACGCGTATTATGTTTCACACTACAGAAAATGGAAGCTGTTACAAAGCGCTGGCTGCTCAGTTGCTGAATTTTCCAGCCCTGGAAGCCCCATGATTCAGCTCTCCAACTGCTGGCCAAGATGCTGGTGAACAAACAATTAACTAGTATTGTCGGGGGGGAAATTCTGCAGTCGTTCTGTAAAACACTGTGGTCAGCTGAAAACAAAATAAGGCCGGATCCCTGGCAGGAGGTGTTCAGGATGCTGGAGGCCTGAGGCCTTGCTAAGCCAAAATAAATCCCAAGGAACAGCAATAAGCCAGCAAAGGCTTCACTAAAAGCCAGTTTCCTTCAGTTTATCTCCTCTGTAGATTTGCTGCTTTGGTGTCCTAGTTCTGAAGACAGAACTACATATTTTTTCTGAGCGATTAGAGGTCAAAAAAGATTCTTCAGAATTAATAGGCACCTCTTCACCTCTCATAGTACTTAGGACCACACACAATCTCCTTTATTACAAGCGATGGGCTTGCCTCCAAAGACAGGAGAAGAAAGTTCCAACAGTGATGTTAACCATAAATTTTAAAACTTTGCCACTATCATGTTAAAAACATAGCAATAAATGTTATATCTGTAAGATACAGAGTAAGGTTAGGCTAAGTCAGTGCATTAGGGGAACCCTCTTTGCTGCTCTCTAACAACCATGAGGAATGCAAGGATAAAGACAATGCAGCCACAAGCAATCCTGTAGAGAAGGGAGTAGGAGAGGTGTAGGAGAGTGTAAAAGCTAGTTCTAAGTGATAGGTTGGGGTTTTCAATGCAATTTACTGTGCCTGAGTGCCTGCAAGAAGGAAGGGATTTGAGGTAAGCAGGGATTAGGTGAGGTAGAGCTTGGAATGGAGAAGCCATTGCTCCTTTCTCCTGGAAAAGGGGAAAGTCTCTTTCTTCTGCTTCTGGGGCAGGTAAGAAGTGCCCCTGATTTGTTCCCTCTCCTACAGAAAGCTGCTCACCTCTTTTCCAACACAGTTTTGGCAGTCCATTTGATTTGAGGTTATGAATTCTACAAGTCCTGGTGTTTTTTTCTTCATCCCAGAAATCCCTAGGATAGAAGAGAATTACAGCATCCATCCAAGACTGGAAATGAGTTCTCTACCTTTCTGTGGCTGAAAGACTTGAATTTTAAAATTGAAATGGAGCTGGAAATGAAAGGAAAAGTATTTAAATATGCACTTATATTCTTGTTAGAGGATCAAGTGATTCAGAGATGATAACATTAAGTTCACTTTAAACTTGAATATATTAAATAATTTTATGTTATGCAAAAAAGTAGAAGGACATGTACTCAAAGCCAACGTAAGCTGCTAGGCTTATATTGAAAACTTGTGTGTTAAGATGAAAAAAAATGCAAAAATCAGGAGCAATAAAAATTCTTGTAGGGCTACCACAGAAAACCTTGAAGAGTTGAAATGACGTTCTTGCCTGAAATTCATAGACATGAGTGTGCTTGAACCTGAGCATGTGTGAGACTTTGAGTTGAGAAAAGCTAATTTCACAAGAATCTGTTCTCAGATCATTAAATTTTTAATTTTCTAGTCTTAGTCATATGCAAGTCTGGAAAAAAATAGAAGAAAATGAGTATTTTAATACTCAAGCCAGTACGGAGTGTGGGAGCTGAAAGTATATGGGAATATGGGGTCCATATTCCTGCAAAAATTGTAGTCCAAACCTGACTTTAAAGTCAGTCCTGCTGCCATTGAAAATGGCATGTGTCTTATCTTCTGCAGATGTGAATATGCACAGGCGGAGCACTGAAATGTATGAAACATTCCTTCCTCGTGAAGCTGGAAAATAGTTTAAAATCTTTGCACAAATTGAAACTAATATTCTCTCTTTCCCCTCTCTGTTTCTTGCTTAAAACCAAAATAACACAACAATCCAATGAACAAATAGATCCTTGTTCCCTCTTTGAATGACAAAAAACACAAACATCCATTATCCAGAAGGGCTGACTTAAATGTTAGAGGAGTCAACAAAGACAGCCAGGGACAATTTTTGAAGACTGTGTTACAAAATAATAAGATGAATGCTTTAAGCAGCTTGGGAAACTTCACAGTTGGCAACCTCCACACAGGAACTTACCACGTGTTTTCCAAGAAAAAAAAAAAAATGAAAGAAAAGAAAAGAAAAGAAACGTATCTCTCACCAAAAAAGCCAACAGCTTTATAGACATCTGGCTCTGTTGCACTGAATCTGCATGGGAATCTTCCATACCCGTTGTTCTGAAATGCAACTTTGTTTTACATTACTCCTTCTCATGCAAAAATGCCGAATTAAACGGAAGAGGGAAAGTAAAATCCAGAGATAAAAGTAAGGAGTGGAAAGATATGGAAAATTAATGAAGCAGAAAGATACTGAGAGGCCAAATGGCAGGACTGTGTCATTCCACTGGGCCTTGCAAGGTCGCAAATGGCCCAGACGCTGCTATTTTATTACAAGCAGATCACATGCAGGGGCTGGAACAGCCATCCTCAGCCGTCTTGTGCTTCACACGCTTTGGCCTTGTCTATGTTGAAGATTTTTTTTCCCCCCTTCAAGTTTCCTTCTGTTGCTTTAACTTTTACAGCTCAATTTCTGTCAGGAAAACAAAATAGGTTGGCATATGGCATGTAACCACTGTCATCTAGGCCTCCACTCAAAAGATTTAGTTAGTTGCTATCTTGCCAAATCCCAGCCCCTGCGCCAGCCTTTGCTGAAAACCCCTCCATCACCAACGGGGTTCCTTCTTCTATAGCAGCAGTATCACTGCTGTGTTAATCTGAGCCTGGTCATTGCCTAAAATGAGGAAAAAACGATGGAAACTAGAACAAACTTCTCTTCATTAACCTTCTCCAGAGTATTTGCTAATAACCTAAACTAAAATGCAGAAAATGTGATTTTCTAGTTGCATTTTGGGGTTTTTCTAGCTTCCTAAGCCAGATTATTAATACTACCCTTGCTGCTTTATTTTCTGCACTTTCCTTTTGTGAAGATGGACAGGTCTCTTTATTACAGAGGAGTTAACAATAAAGCAAGATACATTTAATGAGTTAGTCAGAGTTCAGATGCATTTTTCAGGGATGGGTCAGGTGTTTTTGCCATGTGGAAGAGTGTGTGTCTGCTCACGCCTCTGTGCCTGGCAAGCACCAGGTCTTGTCCTTCGTTTAAGCCTCTACATTACTACTTGCTGAAAGTGTTGCCTGCTTTCCAGCACCTCATGAACATATAGCTAATTTTCTGCTCCTTAGTGGGAAAAGAAGTCCTGTTTAAGAATAACAAAAATACTGAGAAAGATTTTGCCCTTCTTCATTGGTGTAAATTGTATTTCCCTTGGGAAATAGCTCCTTTGAAATCCATGAATTGTGCCATAAACTCCAAGCAAATAAAGGTAGGAGTGGCTCATCCCAATACAAGCAATTCTAGACAAATAAAAAAGGTTTAAATATAGATTGCAGTTTTTACTGAGATTCATAAATAATATTCTACAAAAGGTTCAAAAGATTTTGAACAGATGTTCGAAAGATTGTCTCAGTGACTGTCAATGTATTTTTTTCTCTACTCTTCCAATATCTGTAAAGTACCCTACAAAACGCACATAGTGAAAATATACATATCTGCCACTAGAATTGCATAGGATAACATGATTAGATTTTCTGTAATTTACAGGTCTGTTCAGGAAACTGGTGAGTGATTTTGATGAGACTGTCCTAACTCAGAAGCTGAGGTTGCAGCCCTGTAGAAGATCTTCATTACGAGTAATGGATACTATTCCTAAAAGAACTAGTGATTTCCTAGAGTTTTAATTTCAGGGATGTGACTTGGTACGATGTCACTCTGTTTTTTCTTCTTTTTAGAATAATTTTAAAACTTTTTTTTTTCCTTTTTCATCTGACTGTACAATTTCAAACTTTAGAAGTTCCCATATCAGTTATTTGTTCAGCACATTTATTTTTGTCTTAAGGGCCTTAGTGACCAGCCAAATAATTCCTCCTAGAACAATTTCTTGGAAATCAGTTTCCAGCAGAGAGAGTTTTGATTTGTTAACCTGACTGCTGATATGTGATGGACTGCAAAGAGTCTTGAACAGACTGCATGCAGCAAATCCCAAGCAACCAGTGTTACTAGAACAGCCCCTTTGTGCTCCTGTCCTTCTTTTCTCTGTGACTTCAGGGATGACTCCTTAGTCGTGGCGGGATTCCTCATCCACATCTCACCATTAAAACTAGTACAACTAGTACAACTGGCCAACAGAGACTAGAAGACCAATTTGAATGAATCTGATACACATTTATATTCCTAAATGTGTAGCTTTCTAAATTTTCCTTCTTTGCTGATCATATATGGCTACAGCAGAGGAAAGTATAGCAAATAGTCAGAAGGAAAATTTTGCAGTGCACCGGCAAAGTGAGCAGACACTGGGGGAAAAAAAAGACAGGAAATGCATATCTATCATGTGTCTTCTCACACTCACATTAACTGCTCCCCACAGTCCTGATTTTGTTTTTTTCCAGCAAGATCATTTCAAGTTGTGGAATCCAGAGAGCATCAGAAAACATCTTGTCTGATTCATATATTCACTGATCCAATAGACAGTTTTATAACTGAATCAGTGTCCTTGGAGGAGCAATTGTATATTTGTCCAAAAGCATTTTAAAGGACTTAGCAACAGATTGAGACAGAACTTCTTACGTGACACTCCACACCACCATCAAGTATGCAGCTCATGAGTTTAACATACCATTTCTCTGACAGAAGTCTGCCTTCCTCTGCTTTAACACAAAGGAATAGGAAGACCAGGGCTTCCCATATACTTCTTTCTGCAGGGTGGGTTCATTTACAAAATGTCTGTCTTTTGCCATGGTCATTACACATGTGTAAAAACCTCCATTTCCTCCCATCAGAGAAAACCTTAATGACTTTTACCCTAGCCCAATATATCTGAATTTGCTGTAAAGTTCCTAGCAGGGACTACGGGTACTCAGTAAAGATAGGAGTTTTTGCTGCTAGGTGCTGTACAAATAACCACAATGCCATTTTTGCCCTACATTACTGGCAACATGTAAGGACAAGGGCAAGGACAGAGAGAAGAAAGTGAGATAGCTGAGGGTAGCTCACCAAGAGCTGCCATAGTAAGGTGTTATTATGCAGGCATATGATGTCTCTTCCCCTTATGCAGGACCTGGAACTCAAAAAGTTGTTCAGAAGTTACACTGTGAGTATCCAGAGCTATGACCAAATGTTTTTTTCACACAATACCTGAACTCATAATGGGGAGACTTGCATCTTAAGAGAAAGTCATGACAGATATGAATATTGGCTATTGTTTCATCTTAAGGTCCTGTCCTTTGCGGATGGGATGGCTCAGACATGGAAGAAATGAGCTAGCAACATGAGACACCAAGGAGCATCAGTCAAAGCAGGTGATGCAGGTGCCTGCATGAAACAGGGACCAGATTCGACTGGCAGAGCATTCCAAGCCAGGAAGTGCCTAATGGGTAAGAAGCATAAGAAGCATGGTCAAAAAGAGAGGAGGAGAAGGAGACATTGGTATGGGCAGTCAGAACCGAAACAATCTGAATCCTCAGCTAGCCAAAAAAAAAAGAAAAAAAAAAAAAGAAAAAGAAAGAAAAGGAAATATCTTTATCTGCTTGCCCTTATTTATAAAGAACACTTTGCATCTGGTCAAGCTACCTTTTAGCTGCCTTGAATTTTTTTCCAGACAGGCAGGTTTCCCAGATCACCTCTAGACATTTAGGGGATTAACTGTGAATTAATAACGCCCTTTCTCACAAGAATCCATCCTACAAAAATTTCCAATGATCCTTTGGCCACTGCTTAGCTGAAATATGGATTTTCCAGCTGTGGAAAGAGACTCGTTAAGCTGAGCAGCCCCACACTCTGGGATGGCTTTTTACAATACAGTTCACATGCCTATGGTGCCTCACAGAGTTTCCTCCAGCGGCACATGTTTTGATTCACATTAAAGTAATTTAGAAGATAGACGATATGATTAATCTGCCTTTTCTGGGCACAGAGCTAAGATATGCAATGTTAATGGATTTCCAGATTCCCTTTTCTCTATGGAGACAACAGCTGTGGATGAAGAGATCCTCCCCTATCTCCACACAAGGTCTGCTGTACTCCTCCTAAGGTCAGCAGTCATTATTGCCCTGGTGGTATGAACCCAGATATGCATTATGCAAACTGCTTTGGCTCCCTTTGGGATCTGGGATGCAAGGCCTCCTCAGTGTAAGAGGGTGACATTTGCACCTTGCTACAGTCCCATTTCTCTTTTTTCTTTCAGGTGCATATGGGCAGATGCATGCCTGCCTTTCCTTCTCTTTAATCTGTCAGTACCTCAGTTTTCCGATGGGATGATAAACATTTCCTAAACACTCATATTGTGGTTGTGTCAGCATCAGAGTTAAAAGCTATTTCCAGTCCCATGTTAACTAATGAATGATGCTTTCATCAGAATGATACTTTTCATCAGAAAGAAGGTCTTTGTACTGTTTTTGCTGTTTTCCTTTACTGTAGCGGAAACTGGCATTACTTCTCAGGAAACACAGCTGAAATGCTGTTTCCACTTTCTGAAATGTCAGTATTTATGTTTATGGCTTCTTATTTGGGTTGGATTTTTGGCCTTGCAGCCCTAGAACACCTTGCGCAGCCCAGATCAATGCAAGCACAGCCTCCTCTAGCAGCCCTGCTGAAGATCTCGCCTCTGCCCAAAACAGGAGAGTTGGGGTGAGGAAGGACCCCAGTCTACTGTTCCCAGTGTCTCTGGGTGGTCAAATCCTTCGGTTTCTTTCCAGGTACAGATGAATACCTGAAAGACACTGGCAGTGCAGCTCACATGGGACACAACTATCACCAGATCTGTCCTGTTTCCTCCCACAATGAGAGCAGGAGACTTGTGGATGGCAGCTCACCTGCCCACTATATATGTAGTCTCTTGCCTACCCATAACGATGTTCTGGCTCTCCCACTTCCCCACCTGCAGCTGTTTGTACCAACTCCTACTCCAAACAAGACCCATTTTCAGATAAATCTTCACAAATGTAATTTTGGAAAGGATGGTTGTATCATGGTGGCATGATCAGTTTTGACTACTTCCAGTTTTCCATTTGTTTGCTTTTCTTTTTATTTAATGTCAGAAAAATCAATATGGCATTTGGATGTCTTCTGTAGGCAATGATCAAATAATAACCTTCAGATTGGCTAGGTAAAGGTATTTAATTACATGTTAATACATGACAACACTTTAAGGTGTATTAACCTGTCAGCTGGGATTACCGACATAATATTTATTTCAACATATTGTGTTGTTATGCTTTTGGAAAGCTGTCATGCCTAATTTGTACAAGAGCATACCAGGAAAAAAGTGGAGATCTCCCAGTTCAAATGGCCTGTTGCCCGTGTGGATTTTCACTTATTCATTTCATTGCAATGCCTGTGGTAACTTATCCGGTGAGGGCATTCATTTTTCAATCCATTTCTGCATCTGCAGGGCATGATCTGTATGTCAGGATTTCAATTACAAAGATCAAAATGTATAGTAGATTTTACATGACCAAAAAGAGACTCTCTGCAAATGAGAAATGAGCTTGTCCTCTGGCTGGGCCCTGGGACGTGAAAGCTCCGTCCTTGCTGGAGATGGCAGAGGAGTTGTTGAGAGCATGGGACATGTCAATGCGCTGTGACAAATCTTAGTACTTTGCCAACTGATTGATATCCCAAAGTAATCCACAATTAACAGTCTGCTAGGATTGCTCATCCTGAAAGGCTGCTAGGATTTATGAATAACATGTACAAAGTGGAATTGTAAGGGAAGGATGTGCATGAAGCAGGAGGAAGAATAACATTTTTTTGGAAAATGCTGAACTAATCATGTTTGACACTGAAGTTGCCCCTTACTCTGAGACTGCTTGCATCTGCTTGCTATCTGCTGGAAGTGGTCATCTCGGAGCAATATTTTGAGGGTAGTTCAGTTGTCTTTGGCAAGCTGAGGGGGAATGGACTGGAAAAATATCTTGTTGCTGTTGGAGTTTATGTTTGTGAAAATCTAGCTTTTGTAATTATTAATGAGGATTCGTAATATATCACCTACTATGGTTAATCTGAGCATGAAAGAAGGGAGTTTAAAAGTGTCTGGCATTTGCCTTTTTCTGAAATGTCTGAGTCTTTTAGCACTAATCTCAGAAATAGCAGAGGCAAGGTAGTGCTGAGTGTTTTTTTCTGAGGGGGAGAAACACTTCTGAAAACACGAGGAAATTATTTCAAACTATTGTTTCTGAAATTTATTTACATGGGTGCAAATAGTGCATGCACTGTGCTGAAGCATCAAAGACCACAGATCTCAAACCACAATCTTCTTGGTCTGTGCAGGCTCAGCTTTCAGCTTATTTTCTTCTTCACAGCCCCGCACTTCCTTTTTCCAACAAATTATCCCTTCCTGATGTTAACACCTGTCAGTACTGTGAATGTTGTCATGCTGTCCTTTTCCTTAGAGTCATCATCCATCCTATCCAGTTTTCCCTCATTGATAACTTGCACTCATTCACAAAACAATAGCAAAAGCAGTCAGTACAAAGAGGAACTCCTGACATGCTTGTGCTAATGCACAGTGGATTGTTTTGAAAGATATTCAGCAGGAGAGCCTCATTTCATCCACATTATTATTTTTCACCCTGTCAGAGTTTCCTCTTTTAATTTTCCAGAGGTTGTACATTAGGGACAGCCACAGGGCAGATCAGGATTCTTCATGCTCCTGCTCCAGCTATAGATGGGAGAGAAACTTTCTGGAATTCACAAGGGCTGATGATAAGCTGAACCATGCCTTGCAGCTCCCAGGGATAACCCTTGGAGGTCAGGAACGCTAGGTATTTTCAACAGGCGTTCCCATCTTTGTGACTGGAATTTTGAGCATTCCCCAGCTGTACAAGATAGTTGCATTTGGCCCCTAAAGCAGAAGACAAAAGCATCCCTCACAGTTTCAAATGCAGTGATAACCAGGCTTCTTCTGTACATTCCTTAAGCTTTCCCCTTGTCCCATGATCTCTGTTTATTACAAACATCACAACACAGTGAGGATTTTTGCACATGAGTGAGGGAGTTGGCATGTCAGCAGATGGACCTTTTGAGAACAGCCCATCACAGAACTGAATCTGAGGCTATTTGAGAGCAGGTGAAGAAGTATTAAAGGCTCAGTGTTGCTTCTTTATTTCTGTCTGTCCTATTTTTGCTTTCTTTTGGATACCTCCAAATTGCTTAATTAATACCATTATGTCTACCAGGTACAGGTGGATACCTAGCTAGATATAATCTGCCAATATCACATCAGAGTGTAATTAAAATTTAACTGCGCTATAGTTAGCCTGTAAATAGGTGAAATGAAAGTATTGTAGTACAGCTAGGGATGGAAGAAGATGCACATGTACTAAATAAATAAAAGCACAATAGTAGATTTGTAGGAGATAGTGAAGTCGATGAGAATCTTTCTCTGAAACTTACTTGCAGACAGTTTAGGGTTCTGTGTGATTACAAAAAAGTTTTTTATTTTCCTCCAACATTAGCCTTAGTACTATCCACGATAATGGTTCAAAATAATGTAGAATGCTTTTCTTTGGATATCTCAGCCATTTAATTAATGTGATTTTAAAGAAGGATATGACCTTCACATGCAAAAAAAAAAAAAAAAGCCCCAAAATGAAGAGTTATTTTTGGCAAATAGGACATCTAGCTTTTTCAGTTCAAGGTCAAGGTATTTGGACTTTGTGGTGCCCCCAAGTTAGGGTTGCTGTAGTCTTCCATTCTCTGATCACTTTCAGAGTGGAGATAGCTCAGAGACTCAATACCTGTCCTCATCATGTGAGCTTTGTCCCTGACCTGAGTAGTGTCTGTACTTCAACCTCTGTTTTTATGTTTACGAAGACTGCAGGGTTTATAAATATGATTTGTCTGTACCAAAGTTTAGCTTTTGTTTGAAAGAAAGTGGGAGCAGTCTTCCTAGTTTTATGTACACCTGGAGTTGGTTTTCTCACTGCAGTGTGATTATTGGATATTTACGACAAAAATGAGACAAGATCATGATGGGTGGGTATCTTTCCTTACATATTATGATTCTAGAAGAAAATCTCTTCCAGTGGCTTCAGTCTTCTCAATCTCAGATGCTGTAGCAGCTCTATTTTTCAATAAAGTTCCATCTGTACTTGCAAGGCAAAATCTGTGCTACCCTTGCCTCATGTCTACAAAGATATGCACTCACTGATTTCAAGCAACTGCTTTACATTTCCAGTCCCCATGTCCTTCAGGTCTGCAGTGCTTGTTTGTTTCAAAAAAATTCAGCGAGATTGTTTCAGGTTAATTATCTCAGCAAAACGTGGCTATGGCCGTGGCCTTGGCTTTGGTTGGAGAAACAAAGGACACATTTCCAGGTGTCACAAAGGAGAGGAAAGAAATAAACCTAACTATCCCCAACACAACAGGAAACACAGGGGCTGGCAGCCAGATGGCTTGGGCTCCATCCTGTGCAAGATCTAATAAAAACCAAGCCCAGAGCACCAATGACTGGCGTACAGAAGGTCAGTCTGACATGGTCACCAGAGCTTTTGTTCTAACCAGGTTAAGCTTTTCATCTTGGTATTTATAAAGGAAAGCTCTTAGTTACCCCAGGGGAATTGCCATGCATGAAAAGGCCCATTGGAAAAACCCAGGGAACATCTATAATGGTATTTTTTTGCAGAGTGCTGTGGATTTATGTTCCTGTCCAACGGCCATGTGACCCGCTAGTGAATTTGATGCAGCAGATAGCAGCCAAAATCCTCAATAATGCATCTCTTGTTGTTGGGTCACCCTGCTCTAACAGAGATCGCTCTGTGTGGCAGCAGTATTTGGAGATCCGTGGCTCTGCTCCTTGTTTGTCTGGCAGAGCCCACTCCCGCGGAAGCCCCACAGGCTCACCTTGAGGCAGCCCACAGCTCCATCCTCCTTCGGAACCTCCGCCTCCTTCCTCAGTGGCTGTGAGGAGCCACGTTTATCTGAATGACAAAGTTGCTAACTTTAAAGCATTACAGGCTTTCCAGCCTTTCCCACAGCCATTTCCCGCAAGATTTCACTTTAATGTTCTCTTTTTAAGCGAGTATCACTTCTCTTGGTGCCTTCTTTATGCCCAGTCCTTGACAAGATCAGACCTTAACAGAATTGCAAAGGTTAAGTATGCAGGCTGATTAGATTCCTGGCTAAGTTGTTAGTCCAGCTAAGTTGTTTGATTGCAAAGAATCTTTCAACTTTTCCAGTGAAGCTGAATCCGTTACATTTACTTTTCTTCTTAATATATTTTTCTTATTGGTTTAACAACAATGAACAGCAGATATATTTTGCTTTCTTCCTTTGTCATTAATTTTTGGTGTCCAACACATTCTGATGTAATTCCTTCTGTCTGCTTTCCTGTCCAAAGACTTTTCCAAAGAATGAGGTAAGCGCATTACTTACCAGCTCACCACTGAATTGAGAGTGAGTCAACTCAGTGACTGAATTGCTCTACTGAGAGACTGTTGAGTCCTGCACCAGAAGTGGCCTCATTTCCTGCTGGAAATGTTCTTGTGTGGAAATATTAATTCTCTGTTCTGGTCTCTCTGTAAATACATTATAAAGGGGCATTCCCCATATTGCAGAATTCACAAAGGACAGGGAATAGAGTCAGAGAACAGAACTATTGCCCTTTTTTTTGAAATGGAAAAGTCGGACCAGGAATGCGAATTGCTCAGTCATATGCAGCCTGTGGCAGGACAAGGAATCATATCTCTTATCTCCAGAGTCTTGGCCCAATATTCTACACAGCTGACTGTACTGCCTCTCTTTGCGTTTATTGGCTGTGTGCTGGATCTCCAGGTTAGAAGCATAAACAGAAGCAACAGCTATTTCCGAGTCCCAGTGCACGCACTGGGTAATTATTTTCTAAGCTGGGTGCCACGTATGGGTTCCTGATGTAATGTGGCTGCACCAAGTGTTTACAAGAGTAGCATCAGTAGCATCGGACAAGCCCCGGGAGTCCTTCAGAAGCGCTGCCTAGCTGGTAGTCCCATCAAGGAGCAACTGGGTGAGGTGGGTGGACTTGGGAGTGGAGAAACATCCCCGCTGTGACCTGCCCTCGCAACGCCCTGGCCGCTGGGTGCACCCGTGGACACATCGCAGACCAGCAGGCAGCAGCAGGGGCTGGTCTGCAAGGGAGGGCAGTGGAGGAGGACAGTGGAGCAGTCAGACCTGCAGCCATTGGGCAGGCTGAGGCACGTCCGTGCTGCAGGTTGGCATCTCCTGAGCCGGGGAGAGCCCTGGCGGTGGCTTTGGGCAGAGATTTCTACCTCCTGGCTGGGGTAGGGTCAGATGTCTGCACGGTGTCAGCATGGTGTCACCTGGGGAGGGCTGTGCCAGTCCCAACCATCACGGTTCATGTCTGAGGCTCCAGCGCTGGTTTTGGGCACAGATTGGACCAGCAATGGATCGAGGCTGGTGAGGAAGCAATAAGGAGGCAAAAGCCCACCCAGTTTCAGACTGTCGTTGCAAAGGCTCATATTGCTTTATTGATGCGTGCTTCTTTGATAAATGAATGGACTTGCTTTGTTTTTCGTCATTTGCTTGACTTGTGCACAGTGTTAGCTAATG
>JAWLRI010000261.1:309789-322073 GCA_034781795.1 Crypturellus tataupa | reverse complement strand
ACATATCAAGGTGGTTAACACTGTGCATATTATGGTTTTATAATAAAAATTTTTTTTTTTTTTTTTTTTTTTAAAGCAGGAAAAAAAATGAACAGATTCCTGAGGCTCCCACATATACTTCTGGTTATCAGAAGTTTATCACAGGCAAGAGGGAACTTTTCAAGGAGGCCCTTGCTAAAATGCTGGCAACATATCAGTGGGATGGAGTTCCTTATACTACAGAAGGCAGAAGATACAGCAAAGATTTTCTTGGAAGGGAGAAAGGAATAGCTTTTCTTTCTTCTTCTTTTTTCCTGAGAAAGCAAGGCTGAACAAGCATGAGATTTACAACACTTTACAGTGTCTGTCTTTTGAAAATGGCCAATCAAGCCGTGAAACCTGTCTGATTTAGCTGAAAAACTGAGATCACAATTATAATGACCCTCTATGAAGGTTAATATATGTACAGTAGAGGCTGATTGCCAACTGGAGCTGCTGATCAGGAGAAAAACTACAAATAAACTTCTACTACGCTGCAAGGAAACAGCAAAGCTCTCCATGGCCTTGTCTGTTCTCCACAGAAGAATCTGGTAGCTCTTCCACTTGCAGAATTAGGATTAAATGAAAGAGCCAGCCCTTTCTTAGTACTGGTTGTGTTTAATCCAAACAACATTAATTTTTATGACTTTTACTGAAGGCTGTTGTATGTCTTTGGGATGGCAAATCTTAAACACACAAATGTAGGATTCCAGATTCAGAGCTTTTCTATGCTATCATCTTTCAACCTAGTTTAGCACTTCTAACTACAGCAACTGTAAATTTTAGCACAGACAAGCTCCTAAAAAGACCACAAAGGAAAAACATGTATTTGAGTTTTATGATGTTATTTTTGCAGCATTTAGATAAAGAACTAGTCCATTAAGCCTAATTTCTGCCAGCTCCATCCCATTTCACAATTAAAAGGCCTCAAGGAAATTATAGGTGCAATGGGAACAGAGTCGTGCCCCAGCACGCAGTGGAGCATGCATCCTGAAGAAATGCATGTTTGTCAGCTCTGCTTCATATCAGTTTGACTTGCTTTGATTGAAAGACAAACTATATGTGCTTTTTTAAAAGCCTCTCCATTTAGTGGCATTCTGTTTAATGCTACTTGGGAAAACAATTTGTTGGGAAGGATTTTATTTCTTTAACAGAAGAATCAATGTGGATTTTTTTGCACCTACCTCGTGTAGTGAAAATGGACAGTGCTGATGGTGGCAGGGTCAGGCAGAGAAACCCTGGATGAGTTTAGGCTAGATGATAAGCTTGGTAGCATATTTCTGGGGCAGCATCAAGCACAGAAGATGCCATAAATGTGCCTCAGAAATTAGGGCCACCTTGGACTAGCTCATGCTTCAGATTGCTGCTGGGGTTATGCTAGCAGCCAACCCTTCTCTCATGCTTCAGACTCAACCACCACGTAGGTGCATCCCTCAAATTTTCCCTGCTGGCAGTGGAAACAACATTTCATCCTCACAAATTAGGAGAAATTTGCTATGATATCCCTAAACTGTGCTCAAGAAGAAGCACAGCTTAAACATTGCCTACAGAAATACGTTCTTTCTTATCTGATGCACAAATTCCCCAGGCTCAGCTTGATCATCACGTGCCTGCCCTTTCTTGACCTGTGCCAGGTCTTTGATGCCAACTTTTTTTAAACAATGCCATAGAGTGATTAACTGGAAAGGTCAAAGTTAAAAAATGGTTGATCTTGGTACAACTACTTTAAAAATCACAGTTACTGATGCATTATGGGTATGCTTTTTTTTTAGGAAGAGGTGGAAAGGTTTATAGTTGGCTATCTGCTACTTCTTGGGCTAGCTTTGTGCCCAGCTCTGACCAGCTCCGAGCAGCCCCGCTAGCAGCCGTCCTGAAGCTGCTAGGAGATCTCAGAGACCATGGAAGCAACCAACAGGGTCGGCAATAAATGCAATACATGCCAAACAGAATGTATTTTCAACTTTTCATGTAAATGCTGTGATTAACAGCTCCGAGGACCAACAGCTCACTCAGCTTCTCTGAAGTCCAATATGATAGATAAAAGGAGTTAAAAGTTCAGTAAATAACCCCTCATCCAAAGGCAACCTTCTCAGTAAGTTTCCAGACTCATGCTGCCATTGAATAAATGAAATAATAAAAAAATTTTCTTTGACCTGAATTAATTACCCATTCATTATCATTAATTATCCATTTTGCTTTTACTACATGACACCCACCACTACAATTCCTGAAACAAATACCATTACATTTGAACTTCAAGAGGATTTACTTGAACAAGAGGTGGCAAGCTACAGAAGAATTTTAATGACTGTGGGAGGATTGCTGGCATTTTAAGAAGTCTTCTAAAACCTTTTGTAGGATTTGAGATAAGCAAAAATAGGTGGAATATTTTTTTCCAAGTGCTTTGTCTATGCTTTCACACTACAGAAGAGAGTTCTACAACTGCACAATGAAGCTGGAAAATCAGAATGGAGAAATAAAAACTAAAAAATGAAACCAAATGGCATGGTAACTGCTCTAAAAGGAAATAGAAAAGAATCACTCCAAGTTGCTGTTTTCATTCTCTTTACTCACAGCAGCTTTAATTTCATTAGCTCACAGAGAAAAATGCAACAGATCAAATTTCTTAAGAATATAAGGAGATCATTTCATTAAAACAAAGCACTAATTACACTTTTAAACAACAGCCACATGCTCTGTTAGTTCCTCTGGTGGAGTCTTACAGGCAGTTTTTGCAACCTCTTACCTTTGCTCTAGAGCCCTGTGCTTCACCTTTTAGAACTAGAAACACGCACTGACGGAAGTGCTCCTGATTAATCTACCTGATGAATGAAAGTCAACTGTCATTAGAAGAGCAAAAGTTTCACCTTCTTGAGTTGCCTAGTGCCTTCCTGGAGAAGGATATGATCAATGAATATGGGCAGAAGTTGCTTCTTATTCTAATTAAAATAATAAAAAAACTTGCGCATTCAGCTTCATGTGGTACCTCTGGACCCATCTGTGTGCCACAAATGATCCCACTCCTGGTTAATTCCTTCAACCACTGCTTCTCCAAAAGCGCTATCCACTTCCAGCACAGTAAACTGACATGAATGATATGCTACTGTTTCTTAACATCACTCCCCTACCATGCATATTCCGGACAAGCTCTGTAAAGAACATGCTTGCAGCATTTAAAAGGACACTAGGAAAAGCGATTCTACAATGACCTCTTTTTTTTGTGAGGAAAATGGGAACAAGAAGTGTCCCAGTTCCTCTCCTGCATCTGCTTTTCTCTCCAAAAGAAACAGCAGGGAAGAAAGAAACTCAGCACTCTCAAAAAATGGCATTTTTTAATTTGGAGAGATGACCTTCCTTACTGGAGGCACTTCTACCTTCCAACCCCCTGTCTTCTGAACGCTCACCTGCATGTAGCCCTAAAACCAGGCAGACACTAAGAAAAATTATGAGTGCCTTAGCAAGCAGATACTAAATATATATACATATATATATATCATACAGACAGTTCTCTTTTTCAAATATAGTTGAAATGTGAATGAAAAAAAAACCCTCTGGATTTACTTTCTTTCAAACATAATCAGTAAAACTTCTCTTTTGTCCGAAGCCAGTCTTAACATTCAATACCATGGTCAACTGCCAGAAGATATTTGGATCATCTTTCACACTTTGCCTACTTCACCTCTTTAGAGTGGCCACACTAATTAGGCTGAACAGTACAGATGAACATCCTAGTTTTACTGGAGTCAGTGGTAGATCTTCCACTTCATTCATTCCGGACAGGTTTTGTTCACCTGCTCTTCCTTCCCCAAACAAGGAGCTTCTTTTTTTGATTATGTTTTCCTCACAGTTTTAAAGGGGATTTTACAACCTCTGCCCTGTCCAAAAGGGAAAATGTTGTCCTTTAGGTCACCTTCTAACTCAAAACACAAACTGATACACCTCATTTTTTTATTAAAGAAGCATATAACAATATGGAAAATGGTCTTAGGATTTTACTGTTGATACATTTTACATTGTTAGGAAAACACTTTACATGCATGCAGTTTCCCAGAGAAAGGTCCCAAGTTCTTTATTTGCAAGATCCCATCTTTGCTCACATTTATTCCTATCAAGGAATTGTAATTAACATCACTGATTCTTGGGAGTTGAGATTCATATGAGTGGCATTTCTCTTCCAAGTAGCCACATATGAAAAAATCCATATGCTAGCATAACTTGCCATAATGATGTGTGTGTGTGTGTGTGTGTGTGTGCATTCCATCTAGAGTTGTTCGGTCACCGGCAATGGACTATTATGTATTTGGTCTTGATATTACCAAATAAATTGTACCTTGGTTCCAGGTAGTCCACTGCTTTTGACGTGAAGGGTAAATAATTTAAAAGATACCCTACAATACCTCTCAGTGCAAAAATCCATAGAAGTTGGGTTTTTTAATTACAAAAAAGTTCCATAAAAAAGTAAACATTTTTCACCTAAAAAATCCCCTTGCACTCCATCATGAATAAAAATCCCCTTGCACTCCATTATGAAGAAGAATAGCATTCCAACACCATAAATACTTTTTTTTTTAACTTACCATCATGACTGTAGCCCTTTAAGAGCTTTAGAGATGTATCTTACTTTAAGAACTTGTCCAAGAAAAACCTGGGACCCCTTACACATTACATATTTCATACCACACTTCAAAGAAGAACGTTAAATATCTTTTGACTAAAGTATTGTTTATTTCATAATCTAAACAAACACTGGAATACAGTCTATGTTTTTCTACTTTCCTGCAGACTCTACAATGAGCTTTTTTTATATATATAATTAAACCTTCTGCATACACACAGAACATGCATGCTCTCTACCACCAGTAACGAAGGTAAGAAGTGTGTCAGAATTTCCATCACTTTCCTGTTGCTTCTATTAGAAAAAAAAATATTTTTTATGGTAGTTAGGGCAGTGTGGCTAAGAGTATGAAGACTAGAGCACAGTTTTACTCCCTGCACAGCGAATGTTCACCATGAGCATGCTGATGGTGATAAATATTACATATCTATTAAATGAAAAGCTTACTTGTATCCCCTTTCTCGTTTTTCCCTTTTTTTTTAAAGAAAAAAAAAAAAAAGACTAAGTGGCTACATGTAAATGCAGTGAAGCAAGTATAAGCTTAATTAATCAGAGCCGATTCCGACGGGCACCGGAACGCAGCATGGTCTGGCAGAGTCTACTTAGCGCCGTCTAAACAAGGCCTCCCGGGGGCTCCCTGTGAGCGAGCCCCCTTGCCAGGGGCCACTTTCTGAAAGCAGACATCACCGCGCTTTAGCACTCGGCCCGTCCGGCACACGAGGCGGGTCCTGCGGGAAGGGAGGCCCTCCCGGAAAGAAAGAAAAGCGCTGTAGTCCATTAGTGTCTCAGAAACAGCTTGTGAGCGTGTCCCCATCCGTCATCCCCGGCACCCATCCCTGTGCTTGGCGCATCCTGCGCTGCCCTTCCGTGTGTCTGTCGGCAGCAGGGATGGGCCGGCATGGGCATTCCTTACACCACGGAGTGGTCGTTGCTGTGCACACCGGCCAGGATGGTATGGTTGAGCGAGGACGCAGAGCGGTCAGAGCCCTCAGCAGGGCCGTTGGCGCTCTCGCTGCGCTGGCAGCACAGGATTTGCTTGAAGGTGGCGCTCATCTCCTTGTCGCGGTAGGAGTAGATGATGGGGTTCATGGCGGAGTTGAACTCGGCCAGGAGCAGGAAGAACTTCTCGTAGGCGAGGACGTTGCACTGTGGGCAGCAGACATCGAGGAGCAGCAAGACCAACCCCGGTGTCCAACAGATTATAAAAGCACCTAGGAAGAGAAAGAGCAAGCACAAGATAAAGCTCACGGATATGGCAACACGTGAAAATACACTGAAAACATCCAACTGGAAGCATAGTAGTTTTACGTCCTTTTGCAGAGCATCTTTCCCACACTATTTCTTCACTGACCTGAGGAGACAGCTGCCTTTTAAAAATCCATAAATGGTTGTGGGCAGCACATCAAAAGAAAAAGACATTTTTCCCTCTCAAACATTCACAATTTGCAATTTTCCCTGCTTGGCAAATGCATTTGCATTTAAAGTTGGTAATGAGGAACATTTTTCCCTTCAGCTAGGGGCATCTGACAAATCAATCTCTTGATCGAGGAAAACAATGCTGCAATTTACTTCTCCAGCTAATAACAACAAAGAAAACCTTTCTGTTAGTGCTGTGACAGAAGCACTAGCAATAGAGAAAAAAGTGATGCAGGCAGCAGTTCTCAAGAAAAAGAAAGTCTGGGTCCTGTTAATCCATTTCAGTTCCATTATGTAATGGAAAGTCCTAAACACACATCCTTACACTGAAATGTCATCTGTCAACAGATCTATTTCTTTTCTGAGGGCTCTATTCAACAGAAATTCAGAGGCTCCTCGGTTTTCAATAGTGTAAATGCCACAGAGTCTCAGCCTGATTAAATGTTTTCTCCTTTTTCCTATACTTTGCAAAACTTGGAGGGAATAAAGCCCAACATGAAAACTCTATGTTTAATGTGGAGATGAAATCAAACATCATGTCAGTGGGACTACTAGGCTAAACATAGATGCTCACTTGTTGAAAGGTTGAAGATGTTTAAATATAAGCACCACAGAGAAAGCTCTTACACATGGCCTGTGGCAGAATGAAGATGGTGCTCCTGAGGTTTTCCAGGCTGACATGCTTGGCTAATGTAGAAATCAAGGTCTTATCATCAGTCGTGAGGCCCAGTGTTGGCAACAGGAGCCCAGAGCTTACTAGCATCACCCAGTTAAATTTCCTTCAAACAGGTTGCGGTGTCACTGTGGCATTTGCTAAAATATTGCCTCTATTTGTTTTTTTTTTTTCTTGTAGCAGCAAGGTGCTCCACAAGTTTAGCAGCTTATGATAGTCAATCAGCTCAGTGTGCAGCAGACAAGAGGCTGCCAAGAGGCTGCCAGCTTGGGCAATGGCAGCACTACGGACGCTTTGCGGCATGAGGATGCCGAACTCTCACTGCTGAGGCTGCCACCAAACGAAGTCACATGTGAGCGGCTTTATGAATACTCAGGTCTGCAGACCTACACCCCAAGACCAAGCACTCAAGGCTACCAAGACAGAAGCTGACAAAACCAAAAGGCTTGCAGAGCTCACAAACTACCCTTCCAGAGGCAGACTACAGCACCAAGCTGTAGGATCCCTGGGAGGAGACATGGCCCGTAAGGAAGCCAGACCTAGACCACATGCACTGCCCCTTATCCTTGCGCTAGAGATGACGTGGTAGCTTCCATAGCACAAAATCCAGCAGCTTGCTCTCTTTAGCAAGAATGAACAGCCCAGACTCTGCACAGGACAGAATCCAAAGAGGTATCAATAGATCCTTCAAAAACCGTAAGACATCAAAAGTAACTGAGAGAATTAAAAATCAGTGCAGTCATCTGCACTTTTCAGAGCACCAATCAGGCAACCACACATACAGTCTTCTGCACACCAAAAATGTTCCTAGCCTGAGCTTGTTTTCCACTAGCTGTGTCTCTGTGCCATTTGATGTATATCACTTTGCTGATGAACAAAGCTTATAATGGGAAAGAAGCTGAGAGGCAAATTGCCAGCTGCTAGTACAAAGCATCGATTTGGCCAAACGACTTGTTTTAGAGGCTGGCAGCAAATTTACAGAATAGGCCTGAAATTCTCCCACGCTGAGGTGCCATCAAACACGTGAATCCACTTCATAGTCTTTGTCTGCTGCTCTTTCATATTTCAATGGTCCTCGAAAAGAGTACTTGAACCCCAGGCAAAGAACTATAGTCTTTTGTCCCTTCCTTGTACCTGTTCCCACAGAAGTAGAAAACCGCATCTGTTATTTGCAGAACTGCCTAGCTTGGTTCAGAGGCTGCCCTTCACACTGAATAAATCTGATGAACTGGTTTCTGCAGAAACCAAGAGAATCTTTTAAATTCAACCAGTCGCCTGCAGAAACTGCACATTGTGTTCAGTCTCGTAACTACTGAGGCAAGGGGGAACTTTGTTTCAGCTTTGCTGTATATTTTCTTCATTAAAGACTGCCTCTGGAGAATAACATCAGAGATGGGAACACTGCAAGTCATGGGATCTACAGTCCCATGACAAAAGATGATGTCAGTATCCACACCAGGCCTGTAGCCGAAGAGTGGATGTGAGAACAATGGAGCTGGCAGGAAAGCTCTCCTGGGGTTGTTTGGAGCTGCAATTGAAAGCTTCCAAATTCCAAAGATTTTCTATGTTTTTATTAAGTCTTTATTAAGTCTTTTGCAGAGAAACTAAGTAAAAAAAAAAGTCCTCTTGGTGTCATTTTTGGATATGCTGGCAGCAGCAACAACAAGAAGGTGGTGAGACATTTTCCCATTTTCCCCTTGAATCTCTGGTAAGAAGCAACACGCAGCCTACCAGCCCACTTCAGTGAAAACCATTGTCACATAGAGCTTCTGAGCCTCTAGAAGCTCCTCTGTATCTCAAGTAGGTCCAATAAACTATAAGATGAACCATGCAAGACTTGCAATCAGGAAAAAAAGAACCATGGTCCAATAACTAACTATATGCACTTCCTCCTTCCATTTCCACAGCTCCTTCTACTTTGAGAGAAAAAAGTCATCTTCCCATCTAACTTGAGAAGTTGATGGTAGTCATCACTGCCCCTTGTCACTCTGCCAGCCCTTGGAGCAATGCGAACGCTGCATTGATAGTAAGGGTGTAGAGGAGAAGAAACACATGACAGCCCATCCAGACCATTGGACCTGTGGAGATCAGGCTTCCCATTTGGCTATGGAGCCATGAGACCACAGTGACTCTTCCAGATGCCTGTTTATTCTACACAGCAGCGGCTCTACACAGAGCATCCATTGCTGACCCTTGTGCAAAAGGGCTAATTTCAAGCTTCTGAACAGACGGCTCATTATTACTGGGAAGCAAAGCCATTGAAGCCAGCTCCATTCAGTCTCCTAGTTTTTGTTTTTCTTTAGTCCCTGGGATTTTCCTAGCAAAACTTCCCACCACGCAAATGGCTCCTGCGGCTTATTAAGTTAAGTGCTTGCAAATGGTGACACAAACAATGCCTCAGGTTTTCTCATTTGTTATTTAACTTTCAGTACCCTGGAAAATACTGGAAAGCATCACTCATGGTAGGGGCTTATTTGAATTAGGAATCATGCAAGGAACTCAAAAATATTGGACTGCTGTTACTTCAGATTTCGGAAACATCATTTGTATTAATGTGGAGTTCTTTCTCTGGAAGGAAAATAAGCCTGAAATTTATTTTTTCTACTTCTAACTTGGAATATTTATCAAGGTAAAATGATATTAAGCTAAAAGTGAGGTTAAATTCTTCCCTTTTCTGGAATCTCTTGTGCATTGCTTTTGCCAAGGATCAAGATCTAAAAATATCACATCTAATAAAACAAAAAGATCCAAAAGCTACTTGTTGTCATGTACCGAAATCCTCAAGAATACACCAAATTCTTCATGTATTTTCTGCTTAGAAACTGTAGAGAGCAGCCCAAAGTACAGCATGAGCGGCTTCCAGGCACATCTGTTAACATTTTACAAATCCACCAAAACTCATGTTGCAACGAATATACAGAACAACTTTATTGCATTTAAGAAATCAGATCTCATCTTCTGAATAGATGTGTTGTCACTGTCCCCTGGAACCTGGAAAGCTCAATTATGCATGGATAAAGTTACCTATCCTTGGAAGGGGGATGAGCAGACAGTTCCCTGTGAGGGTAACACTTCAGACCACAGTAGTCCTTAGAGGGGCTGGCACCAGGAGAAACCACAGGCTGGCATGGCTCTTATCTGCACCATGAGCAACATGCCGGGGGTGCACGCCACGGTTTGTCCCATGGGTCTGGGAGGAGCAGGCCTGGCAGTGATGAAATGCCTGTCAGACCAACAGCTAGCTGTGAAACAGGAAAGCTCTGGGGACCTGGAGATGTCACTGCATTGAAGAGAAGCACATTTTACAGCAGGAAATCTGAGTAACAATGAACTAGTCATGGCACTGATTTCATATCTTCTGGAAGCTGCTGGGTGATACCCCTCACTCAGGGCCAAAGTTCCAGCTCTTTATGAATAATCTGTCCTGTTACTAAGTGGCAAAAGCCCACGGAGACCTTTCCGATGACCACAGTATAATTACTGCCTGTCACGAACTCCTGTCAGATTCATCAGCCTGGGCTGTATTTCCCTGCCTGGAGACTCCTCAGTGCGTAGCCGGAGTGGCCTCAGAAAGCTCTGACTGCAAGAGAGCAAAAACTCTAATGGGCAGTAGATGCATGAAACCAAGCATGATAAATCACAGAAAAATGAGTGACTTCAGAAACAAAAGAGAAAACAACTCCTAAAAAACAGCAGCGGAAAAGAAACAGGCTGCGTGAGAATAAACAGCGACAAACTAGTAACTCATTACAAGCTCTTCGGGTCTCTCAGGAATGTTTGTAAATTCAACAAGACAAACTACAGACAGCACAGAAAGATAAAGTAGGAGAAAAGCATATGGAGAAAGAGTTTCCTAAAACACAGCAACGCTAATTTAAGACTTTATTTGAATGTCAGATCACCTCTGTGCTATTGCAGCCGACCAATCCTGCTAGTTCGGTTTATCATCAGGAACTAACTGTGCAGATGATTTTTTTTTTCCTGCAAGTACAGACTGTCTGAGATAGGCCTGTATTTATACAAACTTTATAAGAGCCAAAGAAAGAAAGACTCCCTTTTCTAAGAAGCAGGCATAAGTGGAGGATCTGACATGCTTAGTAGAAAAAAAGGTGGTAGAGGGGGAGAAACATTTTCAGTTTGTATTATGGAGCTTTGTTTTACTTTCTGAAAAGCCAAAAAGGCAGACACCAAGCAGATCCAAAACAATGCTGGATAAGTGAATTTCAAGTGTTTGTCAATCTATGTGCACAGCAAGAGCATTTGGTCCAATTTTTTCCACAGGCCGAAAATTAGATCTTTTTATTGCTGCTACAGAGGAAAACAGAGCCTTGTTTTAGCTGGAAAAAAATCAATGGCGATATATTTTTGCATGGGCACTCACTCTTGAGGAGGAGGACATCAGGGGTTCATGAACACCATCCTCGCTGGAGGGATGCTGGCACCTTGCTGTGCTCAGGGGCTGCTGCGGCCAGCCCTCGTGGTGGCTTCGTCCTGTCTGGCCAAGGCGGCACCACGAGGCCCACTGGCCGGCCCTCTAAACCCCAGCCACTCCGCATGCACCGCTGGCCCTTGGCAGCCCCCGGCGCGGTGGAGTCCCTGCACAGCCCCTGTTCTGCGCAAGGACAGGGTCAGGGACACAGCACAGCGGTCTCCAGCTTCCTCCAGGGTGATATCGCCTGGACGCCAAGGATCTCCATGGGGTCAGCGCTTACTTAGCAGACTGAACAGCTACTCTTAAGAATACACAGATTAGGAAATAAAGTATTTTCTAAGTAGTACTTTTTTTTTCTTTTTTTTTGCCTTGGACAGTGTAAGTTACATTTATTCAATGAGCATTTATTTTCCTCGCAGCTCACAACGGCAAAATAAAAGTGCTGCTGATCCTGCCAAGTCACACACCGCTGTTATTCGACTGTTCCTATCTCTCTGAGCTCCCGCGCTTTCCTGCCTGCTCCTTGCAGCCTGCTGAACCCCACAACATACCAGGAGGGGAGTACCAAGTGCTCTCACAAGTGAAAAGAGAAAGTGAAATTTCCACTGGAAAACCACAAGGCAGAACTAGGTGGGAGGAGTCACGAGGAGAGAGGTGTGGTTGGAGCAGTGCAGGGAGGGCGAGGGGCCTGTGCCCATTCCCCCGGCCCCAGCCTGGAGCCCTGCAGCCCGCGCGGCCGGCCGTGCTCTGCCGTGGCCCCCGAGGACACTATGGACAGGGGATGCCCTGCAAGGCCGCCAGAGCTGCGCCGAGTCACCCTGGAGGAGGGGAGGCCGAGGTGGATGCGACCAGCGCGACGGTCTCTGCTCACGGGGTGCCAACCAGGTGCCCGGCGCCAGCCGCCCCTTATGCCCTCGCCCGGCTGTGCTCTCGGCTGCCGCTTTGTGATGTCCCCGCGGCCTCATAGTGCCGCAGCAGGGGCTTAAGAGGGCCGCCTGTGGCCCTGCCTCTCTGAGGGTTCGCGACAGGACCGAGAGCAGCTCCCACGGGCTGTTAGCGCTCCTGAACCCTCTGCGCTTGTCCAGCCATGCTGGATGCGCCGGGGATGGCCCAGCACTTCTGGGTCTTCC
>JAWLRI010000261.1:274612-308638 GCA_034781795.1 Crypturellus tataupa | reverse complement strand
GCATTTTGCAGCAGACTAGATGTGACTTTTGCAGACTAGAAGAGCTGACCAAAGCGGGTTCCATTTGGTTTTGGTTGAGAGACAAAGCAGAAGGACAGTGGTGCTGAAATCCACGAAGAAAGCAAAATGGCAGAAAATATACACTGCTGCAATAATAGTAGCTGCAGGCAAGAGGTAAACTGCCAGCTGCACATCTCTCATGATGGAGGTGCACAGGAAACTGCTCCTCTGATGAGGTACCTGAGGTGCACTTCTGGTTTAAAAAAAAAAATAAAAATAAAAATGCTCCAAGAAACAAAGAGCTCTAGTTATGTTTAACAAAACCACAACCAAAAGGCGTTAGTGAAATGCCTGGCTTTTTCCACATCCCAGTACAATTGTAACCTCAGCTGGGAAACCCACTTGCTATGCTAGCAGAGGAATAAGCTCATCAGCTGCAAGACAACTGCACTTCTTCACACCCTGGCCATCTGTAAGCTGCATCAATGAGCCTCCTTATGGCACTGCGTACTATCTTGTGCATAGCATGAATGGAGATAAGTACCACATGAAATAGGGTTTATTTATAGCTAAGTATTGTTTTCCTCCAAGATGATATTAGAGAATGCAATCTAAAATGAGTGCTAAAATTTTATATATGTAAAGTAACAATGAACACAGTTTATTATTCTCTGAACATACAAGGTTTAGGAGTAATTTTTCTAATTCCAGTCTGACATGTTATTCCCAATTTTTCCCTAAATTGCTACAATATAGCTCACAGTTCTTAGTGAATGAAAACACAATTGTTGCTCTGTTATTATAGTCTCTTCTGGAAAAAGTTAGTTTTAGGTCAGGTTGCCTTCCACCCATGTAATTTTTAATATAAAAATATGAAATATGGCTACCACAAATACACATATCTCATGTATAATTTTTTCCTTTATTTATTTATTTTAAAGAACAACCTGTAAGGATGACATGTGAAATCTGCTACTTTCACTAAAAGTAAACTAAAAATTTGAGCCTAAGCCATTTTATCTATATCCATTTAAAATTCTCAAATCAAAATGTTGTTAATGGAGTTCATCACTGACCTAATGATTGGATGAGAGAGACAGTGCTTTTTTTTTTTCTCCCTTCAGAAGAAGAAAGCAAGCCATTTACTTGTAAAAAGCATTTGGGACAAAAACAGGAAGTCATTAAGTGTCAATGGTCAGGATTCCAACTGATTTCTAAATTTATAAACATATGTGAGACTAATCTCTGATAAAAGGTCTGGCGGTTGCCAAAGCAATTTTAACATTTACTGCTGTGTAAAGACAAACAGCCAGCCCTGTGGCACTTCACTCCTGCCAAAAACCTGACACTGGGGGGATATTTTTGTGTCTTCAGTTTTCAGGGGTTCTCCATCTTTTGCAATCTTTATCCTCCATATGGACTCAAATGCTTGCATAGTCTCAAATCAGTAGTGACAGCTTGGCTGGAACAGAAGTATAGAAATCTGTAAGTATGTGAAGTACCCTTCACATACATCACCGGTCTTTGTATGCAGTTGTGAGGACAGACTTCAGAAGTCGTACTGCTGTGGTGAACTTTCTCAGTGTGGATGCCCAGTGCCATAGCGATGAGCTAACCAGGGCTCTCTTGAGTAGCCAAGCAAACAAGTCTAAGCAAACGTGAAGGCTCACCACAAGAGGTCATCTCAGGCACGGATGGGACAGCTGGCATGCTCCGCGCAGGGCTCACAAACTCGACTCTGTTTCTGTCTGTGTCTGCAAGGTATATTTAGCATGCCTGGGACCTCAGTATTTCAGCCCTTCTGGAGTACCTGCAGTTCCTCATCACAGAAAAATCTTTCATGTTGATGTTGAAATCAGATCTGTGTTCTCAGCTTTTCCTTTGGAAATTGCATATTCTGGTACTTTCCCAGGGATGGTCACAATGCCATATTTAAACAATGTTGTTTGTTAGTATTTAGCATCCAAACATCTTTGTAGAAGAGACTGTTTAACTATATTTTCTTTTGTTGTTAAGGACATTAGGCATTACAGATATTATGTTTGGAGAAGCTCCAGTTGCAACACAGGTTTCCAAATGAAGCATGGAGGGATGCAATTTAATATGTAAGGATCCGCCTTGGTTCTTACATAAGATGAAACCAACAGTATTAAACGAAATAACTATTAGACACTATCTGCTTCCTTAATAGGAATAAAATTTGTTTCTCTCATGCTTGTTCCAGGCTGTGAATAGGAGTAAGTGCTAAGATAGACAGAGATATTGTAAATGGCTATATGATGGACAAGCTCTAGCTCAACTGCAAGAAACTCAACCTGTGTTTGCTGACTTATATATAACCATAGTAGAATTTTATCTTAATATAGATAGCTAGTTAAGGTGTGGTAGACATCCCTGTAGACAATTGCATTAAGCCCAGTTACATCAAACACAATTTTTGAAAGTGAATGCACGCTGACATCTGTGTTCCTCTGGAAAAATACAGATCATAAGATTCAGGGTGAAATGGATAATAGGAACAAAGCTTTCTTGGCTAAGGGGATATCACTCTGGAATAAATCTTCCTGGAAGGCAGCTGGTCTTTTGGATACTTTATCATAGCTTCCTTCTGATCTGAATGTTAGCAAACAGGCAGGAACCTTTAAAGCAAAAGTAAGCAGATTTGAATACAATGCAGCTGACCAACTGCAACGTAATTAGTCACCTGCAAATCCACTAACCAAGCAGTTCTCATACTGCCGATTGGGGAGTGTCAAGGCTGTAAGGACATCGCTCTCGCTATCGGGTTATCACCAAAGATGCCTACGCATTGCAGTGATGAAACAAGAGGGAGGATTAAGCTTCATGATAGTAGATAGACATGACATGGCATTTCATGACAGACTCAGTGAGAGAACAGCTATGAAAGTTTTGCTTTTGTAAGTACATTCAGCTTATCAGGAAGGTAAGTTCCAGAGTTTAGCACACATGGTTCAAAATGCATTCATTTGAAATTGCCTAGATAAGACTGATAATAAGGGCAGAAAATGCAGCTCTTGGCCTATACTTCTACACTGAAGATAAGGTATGATTTACCATGATGCAACAAGCTCTTGGCTGTAACAGAGTCCTATTATACTGTAACTAAGGTCTTAGGCATCAGGGAGAATTAAAGATTAATCTTTTCCAAACTTCACCAATCTCTTGATTCATTAAAAATATCATCATGGAAGAAAAAGTATTAGAATAGTGCAGTGGTAAACTTCCAGAAACAAAATGTCACTTTCTTTTATCGTATAGTAGGTACTTTTTCCTCTGTCAGAAGGGTGTTTACTGTCTGACAGCATATAATTTTGCTGTGGTATCAACAGTATTTCCCATACTCAAAATGGGAAATGCAGTGAATGAGTCTGGAAATGTTTCATGGCTAGTGGTAAACATTTGAATTCCAGTGGCAGCTCCCTTGTAATTTTCTTTGCATATGGCATCGCAGAATCTGTATAAAATTGAAGTATTGAGACAAACACAGAAGATAGTGTTGATAACATTTAGCCTTCATTTCAAACCATAGCTTCAAAAATCACTGTGCCAAATCATGCATTACACTGAAAATGCAGCTGCAAGTCCTTTCTCCCATCAGCACTTTGCTTTTGAAAATCTTGGGAAGACAGCTGTTTGGTGGAGGATCTTTTGCACAGCTTTTATGCCATTGGATCAACTCCATTAGGCCAAAATCAAAGTAAGGAGAAAGTTCAGAATGCATTAGATGCCCCCTATCATCATCAGTGAAGGGACATATCCACCAACATATCCCAACATATCCACCTAAAGCACTAGCTCTTAAAAGTGCTCTTAGGTTAAGTGCAAGATGAAACTGCCAAATATAACTTTCTCCACATGCATGAATATATCAGAGATGTGAGTTCGACTCAGCATACTGAACTGGCTCTTCTGTCCCAGTTACTTCTTGTGAACAGTGCCCTACCTTTGGTGGTATATTCTCCTGTTCTAAATTTAACCTCAATAAGGAAAGTAGAGCACCTAAAAGTGCCCAGGAATAGCTCCCTGTCTTTCAGCTCTCTGTTAACACCACACTCTGCGTCACTGTGGCTCAAAGATTTCTATATAAATAGCCTTTAAAACCACACACACACAAAAGAGTACTATCATACTATTTCGAAGGTTGCTCAATCTTCGGGTTTCTGAGGATGTAACTCCTTCGATCTCTGGCTCATTGTTTGCTGTAGTTTCCTCTTAAAACACTGTAGATTTTGGATATGATAAAAAGCGATTTAAAAAGTGCTAGGTTTTCTTTTTCAGGTTATTCACTGAAATTGTATTGCCCCAGGATGAAGACTATAAACAGCAAAAACGAGTTAATTTTCAGCCACCTTCATCTTTTTCAAGCATGTTCATAAGAAATGTCAGAAAAGGTCATTTAACTCCAACCCCTATCTACAAGGCAAGCAAGGAAGAAGTGTTAATGTTGTGGCTTTCTCTGTGGTATGCCTCGACCAGAGCACAGATTTGTTCTGGGTTTTCTGCTGCTGGAGATAAAAAGCTGCCTCTGTTCCCCAGTGAACTCTTGGCCTCTCTAATGAGATTGCCAAAGTTGACAGTAATTATTTTCTTCTGTCACCTGTCTTCAGAGTAAGGACACATTTCTCACAGCAGCTCAAGAGCTCCGAGAAGGCAAACTGCAATGACAGCCAAGTTCATGTCTGTGTTCATACATGTACCTCTCAAACCTATTAACAGATCCAACTGGGAGAGCATTGCTTCTGCATTGCGAAAACTTTAAAATTCTTTCTTTCTAACACTCTCTGCTTGCCAGAGGTTATAGTCCTCAAGGAATAAGATTTAAATGAGCTTTAACATAAAATCTTGAGCAGTGAAACCATCTGTTAGTTTTCAAAACAAAAACATTTTAAAGAATTCTCGGATATGTGGGCAGGTGATAATTCACATCGCCATTAAGTAACGTAGGTAGTACTTTACTTTTAAAATAACCACTAAAAGTTGAATTTAATCAGATGCTGCAGGTCTGCTAGGTACAGGCCACCAAAGGATGCCAAAGGCGCAAGACACCTGTGAAAGCATTTATTACACACTTGGAAAGCCTGAGACTGCATCTATTGGATAACAAAAGAGTGGTATACAAAAAAATGCAAAATTTGTTCTGCATGCTTTGATGTCTCTTTAGACCCTTCTAATCTTCTCCTACTGACTATGTGCCTTGGGTGCTCTTCCTACTTTTCAGTGAGACCAAATGCTAGGCACAGAATTCAGATATTGGCTCAAAGAAAGGTGGAAACATATAAATAGAGAGAAACCTGTAGAAGAATGGGTCAAGCAACCCGAGAAGCAGCTGCAGAAATGAACAGCCATAACAAGTATGACTCATTGAAAACACCCTCCCATATGGAAACCAAAAGGCTCTTCCACACTCCAAAGCAAAACATGAGAAGCTTCTGCAACGTCAACTGTTCTCCAAAGAAGGTCTCAGTATGTGTAGACCATCTAATATATCATACCTTTCCACAATACAGGACTGCAATCATGGATGTATGTTGCAAAAGGGAAAGCCTAACTAACAGAGAAGAGCAGTTGGTCCCTGAAGGACCAAGACTGCTGCTAAGCCATAAATGTAATTCCAGATGGATTATGTTTGGCAATTGTACCTGTCTGCTGCTACCAAAGCATTTTCTTACAAATAAGTTGAGGAAAAATAAAGTATAATGGTTAGAAAAGTGCCACTGACCTACAGCCGTGAAGAAGATAAAATATACTTCCTTTAACTCCTGCAGCAACATTCTGGGTTGCTTTATATTAAAAAATCCTAGCAGCAGGCAGAAGGGTTCTGCTCACCAGCATTGCTAAATAGTAACAGCATCTGTCCAGAAAATGGAACTTAAGGACACAGGAATTATGTTTTATTGCAGTAACAGCTAATTAGAGCACCCACGCAGTATACTCCTTCTCTACTACATCCTCAGAACAGCGCCTGCAGGTTAGCCTGCACTTAGCATGTGCTCACAGGACAATATTTTAAGTCACATTATTTTGGGATAGACCTACGGGTGCACAAATCTGCAAAATCTCTGCAGCTGTTTTCTTAGAAGGTATTTATGCGTTTCCATCTAAAGGAAGATGGAAAATGCATTAAGCTAGCATAAATTCAAGACAACAAGATCTCTCCTTAGGAATTTCTGAAAAGAGCAATTAGTACTTTATAAGTAAATTGCTTGCAAAATCCTTCTATTCAATAATATAATTGCTTCCAAGAAGTACTAATGCTGCTCTAAGACATGCAGTCTTCTTCCCTACTTCAGGAAGGAATCCAAAACCGTAAGCATTACACCAGGCATTAAGGGAAGCCATACGCAATTGATCTGATTTTCTTTTAAAATGCTTTGCAATGAAAGAAATCTTGTGGTAATGCAAGCCTCTGTGTAGCAAAATTTAGGATGAATGTAGTGAGGAAAAGAGGCCATTTCAGAACTGCAGGAAAAGTCTATGCCTCCAGCTGCTTTTCTTTTAAAGGTAGGCCTTGAAGCCTGGAGATTGATCACAGCTGTGTCTCAAATATTAAAGTCCTAAACCAAACAGCACAACAAGCTCTGCTGGATTTTTACTCATTGCTCTGCAAACTATCTGGTCAAGAGAATAACAAGATTTGCTGTCTGAATCACCTTCTCAGAGACGCGAGGAAGGAGGGACTCAGCTGCTTGTTCCTCCTCCAGTATTAATCAGCATTCTTTTATTTTTTCTGGTACCCTACATCACAAGTAACACAACTAACACAGGAACACCCACTCGGCTTTAAAGGTGTCTGAACTCCAGTACTGTATCTGTGCTACATTAGTGCTCAGTTTACCTGCATATGAACAGGGGATTGGGAACATGGTAATAACCAGAGAGGATTTTAGGACTAACCTACTGCTTGTTTGAAGCTGAACAATCTTTTCTGCTTTTCCAGAGCACATACTTTCCTAAAAACACTCATTGCTTGTATTCTTTATCCCCGGCTAGGTTCACACCTCAAATGGTATTTATCACAGAGGGTGTATGCAAGACTGCCAATCTTTGTCTCTCCTGTTTCTAAAGGTGCAATGTTGGCATGTGAAATAAGGCTAAGCTTACGTTAGAGGTGCATAGCAGAAAACACAGTCTGTGCAGCACAGAGTCTTCATTTCCCACCAGTTTAATAGGCATTTGACTGATATTAGCTATGAAGCAAGCTGAGGTCTTTGCATAGCCCTCAGCATTTGGATGCCAGCTGAGAAAGTTGTGCCAATAACTTCCATGATTCGGTGCATGAAATAACTCTTCTGGTTGTAACTTTGCTGCCCCTTGTAAAGGAGGTAGCCACTTGTCCCTGTATTTTGCTGGCACAGTTTACATACATTGCTTGCTCTTCTTCCCAACACGGGAACAATAAGGTGGGAAAACCCACCACAGTGACTGTCCTACAAGGGCATGCCTAGGAGAGGAAAGGACGGAGATAACGGTGGTGGCGGGAGCACCACTGGATTTCCTTCTCTTCCAAACCCTCCCAGAAACTCTCAGTTTGCCCACAGCTGCTCTGTCGCCAGCAGCTCATAAACAGGATCACAATATCTTTCTTTCTTTTTCCCTCCAGCTTGGTCAAGGAAGAACCCTGGAGATTAAAGCCTGCTACAATCGCCCATGAACTGGCGGTCAATGCTCTGCACTTTACCACAGCTGCTTATACGTCAAACTTATTGGGGAAAAAAAAAAGTAAAAAAGTAAGGCTATCTAATTGAGCCAACTTGGATGTTTCTCAACTTCCCTTTATTCTGCAACACAGATAATACCTATATCCATTAGAGTCACTTTGGGTGAGAGTTCAAGATTAATGTAAGAGAATTTAGAGCACAGCTCTCCCAGGCTCAGCTACAGCTATCAGACTGCTGCTAGCATGTCTGAGGTTCAACGTTGCTATGATCCAAGCATTTTGAGCAGAAAACTCTGTAGTTTGCTGTAGATGGAGTAAGGTTCAGGCAAGAACAAACACATTGCAAAGCAAGAACATGGCTTTGTCTGTAGTATGCAATATGCACTAACAGCGTGCTTTGAGATGAGCAGAAAGGTGATCACGCAGGCAGAGGTGGCTGTATCTGTGCATCAACACACTGGACACATGTTAAGTGTTTAGAAATGCAATTTAAAATTAAGCATTTTTCTCAGAAAAGTTTTGTAGAAGAGTAAAATAAATTTAAGAAAGAGCTATTTGCAACAGAAAAAGCCCACTGATGACCTCTTACCTCTCTAACCTTCTCCCTAGCTGTGTTTTCTGAATTCATGATAAGTACTACTATGAAAAGTTATCCCATGAAACCAGAATCACAAGAGTACAAGCTATTTCCTTCCTGTGCTGAGTAATCAGAAGCACAAATTTGCTGACAAAACCATTCCTTGCTACAATTTTTAGATAATTCTTCTAGGAACATTTAGATTTCAAGGATCAGCAACATGCTAACTGGGGAGAAGAGAAAGCGCTTAAATTAAGGAATTTTATCTTGATGGTAATGTCTCTGTGGTTTATTTAGCATAGTCTTTCTTCTCAAAAATGTGTTATTATTATCACAGAACTAGGAAATATTTAATAATACTGTTGAATGGCATTCATGTTGCTTGACCTAGAGCACATCCAAATGGTTTCTTTTTTCATTCTGAGGAGTGGTGAAAGCAAAAATATCCAAAATATATCCAAGTCCCTCTATACAAAGGGAAGTGCTGATACCTTCTGGGTACTGCAGTGGAGGTGGACTTTGCTGGAAACAGCTGGAGCAGTAGAGAAAAATGATGGCACAGGACTCAGCAATCCTGTAGGCCTCGGGGAGAGCTCACAGACACCCACCTCTCTGCAACTTCTTCTGGCATCACAGAAATCCTTTTGATTCAAAACCTCTTGTACATTGCAGGCACAGCCGCATCGCAACCTAAACCCACTACCTCAGCAACCTATTCCGGCTCACAGGTAACTATTACAACCAGAATTTGAAGACTTGTTTTCCTAATAAAGATCCTGATCTACGCAGAGAAAGCAGTGCATATGACAACACGTAAAGTAGCACTAAAAGTGTAACTTCAAATATTTGTAATAGCAAATATGGAACAACGCAAAACTGGAGGCAGTTCCTGCTAATAAATGACATGCAGACCAAAGACACAGTTATCATCAGCTCTTGAGAATTAGGAACTCTAAGCAAGTTCTGGAGCAGAGCTGATATTGCCACAAATACGGTAACTGTGCAACACTGCTTAAAATAATTAGGGATTTCCTGGAATAACCTCACCAAAAGAATGCAAACTTCAGTACCCATACAAACACACTTTAATCTCTAATGATGAAAGCGATCTACAAGAAACCTCCTGTCCTAAATTTAAGAACAAATCATATACCAAGCAAGTTACCAAGTAACTAAATATTTTCAAATGTTTCTGTTACACATCTCTCATATTTCTACAGGAAGTTACTGAAACTAGTTTAGAAGCTCTAACAGCTCTTCGAAATGTTGGCAATGTGCCTGTCTTTTCCAGGCACTTTTAAAAAAATTTATTATATCTGGAGCATTAAAGATAGAGGTGTTTAAACAATGAAAAAATGCATGCAGACAGTTTTTTTTTTTTTTTGGCAAAAGTAGTCAACCCATGTCACAGAAGGGGAGGAGATGGCTTCAAGATGTAGCGATATCCATCTTTTGCTACACAGATTTACAAGGCACAGGCCTAGCTCCACTCTACCACTCTGCTGCAAATAGCTGCCTGCACAAATGCACATGGTCAGACTTACAGGCAAGTATTTGAGGACCCTACTGCCAATGATGTACATTGTACAGAGACTACTGTTTTTGGCAGTAAAAAAACTAACTCTCTAAAACAGTACCAGAAGCCATGTTCTTTTGCCTGCACTTCTTTTTGTTGGTGTTGTCGTTTGTGTTTTCCAAAAATCCAAAGAGATACTCCTTAAAATGCTACATCCAGCAGAAATTTATCTTTGCTGTTCAAGGCAAAGCACCAAAAAGATACAGTGGACTTAAACTTGGAATAAAAATCCAGATGTTAAAGATTTGCTATAAAAACTTCCAACTGCACTAGTTTTTGGCAAATATAGTATTTTAGGAAGTCCTTTTTGTTACATGTTTGAGTATTACCATTCACTTGTGCAGCATGCAGTGAAGAAATTACATGGATGACACCTTCCAAGATCATCTCTGCTGAATCAAGGATACTTTTTGATAAACAGGGCAAAGCTTATGGATGTGGTAAACCATTCTTAAGACTTCTAAAAGAAAAGTTTTACAGTTTTCAAAAATAAGTGAGTATGAGGGAAAAAGCCTATTGATGTATCATGCCTGAAGTTTCAATATATTAATGTGTAATGTTTTATTTCACTACTTTTTTTTTTAAGGTAAAGGTGAGGTTTTAACATCTGGTCCGTGGATCTGCTGAGATTTCACTCACAAACACGGTGAAATCCTGCTGATAACAAAGGAAAATCCAAGACTCCTCTTTCAACCAGTTCTGGAATCAGTTGCTTCCATAGCTTTAATATAGAGAAGAATTAGCAATTTGAGGCACAATGTCATATGCTCTGTGACCTCCAAAACTGGTTAAACTCAGGCTGAACATTGCTCCCAAAGAGGAATACTTTAAAAGGTAGCATCCTAGCCGTGACTGGCCCTTGTCTTTGTGTAATTTACTTCTTCATTTTTCAGTGTCCTCCTTTCAGCGCCATAAGATCTCCGGTTTTAGGAACTGGGATGACATGATAACTGGAGGGAGGGTTCAAAAAAATCCATTTGGTGTCAGGTTTTCCAGAGCAGTGAAGAAGGTTGATGGTCCTCCTAGAACAAATATGAATTGGGAGAGCTTGGAGGACTCAGAGAGGAGGAATATCTGGGCTATGGGTTTACCAGGGCTAGGAGCCTGAACAAAGGGCTAATATCATCAGCCACAGTAGGGCAATCAGTGCTGACAAACCATGGAGCTCAGCAAAGCTAATTAGCTTTATTTAATCCCACTGGCAAGGCACAGGCAAGCACCCCCAGGCCTTGCTCATGCTTGGCCCCTCGTACCTGCCATGCCAGCTCCGTGCCATCTTGCAAGGCCACCAGAGATGTTTTTAAACACCGTTCATGATGATCGGCACACTGCAAATGCATTCTTAACTAGGCAAGGTTTTTTTTTTTACTTTTTTTTTTTTTTTTTTAAATGGGAGACCCAAAGGAGCCGTGTTCCAAAAAAGCTGGCACCTGGCATAACTTATGAGAACTTCTTAAGTAGACTGCAATGAAACAAATCATATAAATCAATAGTGAAAAACAGAAACAAAAACTACAAAAATAGGCAAAACTAAACTGCTTAGAGTTGTGAGTATATTCACCACTAAAAGAACTACGAGTGGTGTGTAATAATTTTTGTGAAAGACTACAAATACCAGCGGACCACTAGCAAAAGTATCTGAATACCCATGTTCACAACAAATGTTTGCCTGCCTAACAGGCAAACTCACAGGCAAAAGATATTCAGTATTCCTCCCACACAGCTAGTTCACTTCTCAATACCAGATGGAGAGAAAAATCATGAGGACTCAGCGATGAAAATTTAAGGCTACTACTTCTAACATTTCCAAGTGAAAGAGTTTAAAGGCACAGTTTCAAAAGTAATGGGTAAACTGAACTGTGTAACAGCCCTTAAAGAGTCTTGGATGTTCAAACAATTCTTTTGAAAGTGATCGACTTGCAAATATACTGTACGTTTACAAAATCAGTGATTTCAGCAAAAAATGAAAAAAAAAAACCAAAAATTTCAAGTATTGAACCAATTCAGCAAAAACATACTCAATTACAAGTTCCTTTTCAATAATCATACTTGCTTGTAAAATGAAAATCCATATCCACAAAAGAAACTAATAGGCTAAATCCTGAATGTATATTGTTGATAACTATCATTTCAGTTTGATATGCTCTTATTGTTTAAATAAATCTGTATCTAATGCACACTGAATAAGATGAAGGATTGGATGCCGCTGGCAACTAATGCTTCCTCTATTTCACTATCTGGTTCCAAAATCTGGAGGAAAAAAACAAATCCTGTTCATCTGCCATGCTTCAAGCACTACATGCTGCACATTTTTGCCTGTAACAAAGGTTTGCAGGGAGCAGCCACATTTCATTCCATGGAGGGAATACTGGAAACATTTTCATTGCTAGTCCACATGCTCAGGTCCAGCTCAAAGCTGCTAGAGATGGGGCCCACCAGCGCTGCAGAGCATCTGGCTTCACTGGTTATCCTTAATGAAGGACCGCTTCTTAATCCACATGGAGCACAGCAGCTGTACAGCCTATCAGGCAGGGCACATTCCCATTCGCTTTTTTTTTCAACCAGCAGCAGGAATGCAAATGACAGTGTTGCAAGATATCCCCAGATTAATCTCTCTGCCTCTGTCAATCCACAATGCGGCCAGAAGGCAGAGCTGGCTCACGTGGTTGAGCATCGGCAGCAGCCAAGGATCGAGCAGGTCCTTGTGCCCTGCACTTGATCATCACCGCCAGGTCATTGGCCATTGGCAATGGCTTTTGGGGAAAGAAGTTCACAAAAACCTCCCTTAAGGCTGGAGTCCAGGACAGTTCCTCATGCTGTCTGCCAGATTAATGGTCTTTCAGGCTGTCCACATTTCCTCTCCCTAACTGGGGCTGACAAGTTTTCTCTTAAGACCACAGCATGCCTGAATAAGAAAAACGACCTCCTTCCCCTCCCCAACCCCTGTACCTCCCTGTCTTCACAAAGGGTTAAACCCTGCAGGACGCTTTATATACTGCCGCTGGAACAAAAGCATGGCAAATGGAAAGCCTCACTTCCCATTTCCCTACCTTACGTAACCAGCACATATGTTAACATAAAGAAAAAGATCTCATTAAGGAGCAAAGAAAACATTCCGCTGTCATATAACACAAGAGATATTTTCAACAGGCTTTTTTTTGCTGACATACACATAGTTATTCATGGATAAACTCACAAGTTCCAGAAACAACACCAACCACAGTAAGAAGCGTAGATCTTTCATGTACTTTACAATCCACACAATATACCAGTTTCTGTGACCGAGGAATTACATTTCTTTCATTCTGATTTAACTAATTATTTCCCTGACAGCTTCAGAGTAAGATTTTTAGTTAGAATATTTACAGGGAAGTGATTTTTATGTTTCCTAAGTGCACCTTGCTATGTATTGGCATATAGAAAAAAAGGTAAATACTTAACTCCATGCTTCAACTTGAACTTGATAATAGCCACCTGCTTAAACACATTTTGTGAATTAAAAATGAAGCAATATATCTATTTTATTTCTATAAAATCTCTTTTTCATGCCATGGTCAACTTACAGACTTTTTTGTTTCTAAGTCTTATGCATCAACCCCTCCATCTGACACTCACATTTAGATGGGAAGCACCCTCAGTGATCCATTAGTGCCTGTGTGACTTTTCATTGACTTCCAGCACCACAACTTACATTTTGAGTGACTTCTATGAAGTCAGTATTAAGATCCTGGAAAAGCATCTTACATGAACAGTAACTTGTCATGATATGTGCATCCCTCTCAATGCAAACCTTATTTATTTCAACATATTTCACACCTGCAGCTGAAGTAGATTAAAAGTTTTATGTGCTATTAATTTATTTATTAGATGGAGTATTTGGCTTATTTATGGCATAAGCTCCAGCGTCTACAGGAGAAGGGTAGCTGACCAAGCAAGCCTTTTGCTACTCTGACATGACATATAAAACAAAAAGTATGAATAGACCTAGCCTACACATCACACACTTAAGTACGAATTAGTTTGAAAGTTAAAATGGAGATTCAAATCTCAACTAACTAAATGACAGACTATCACCTATTTCCATCACAGATAAAAAAGAAAATATTTTTTTTCTAATTCTCACATGCTGGATAAGACTAAAATATCTAAGAACAGCAGTAGGAGTGCTTCATTACATCCACCCCTTGAATCCACGTAAAATAAAAGCCTCTTGTCTCCTCAGGCGCCTCCTCCATGAAGCATGAATGGAAATTTTCTGAAGCTGCAAACAGTTAACAAGTGTTTAGAAAGTTCAAAAGGCAACGCAAGCAAGAACTCCAAGAAATATGTATCAGTTGCCTTTGTGTGCAGTAGGATGTAAACAAAAGAGCTGCTGGGGCGGCGAGACCGGGTTCAGGTTTTCACTGTAGCCATTATTAGGAAACCCATCCCTCAAAGAAGCTTTCGATTAGTAAGTTGAAGGGTCAAATGTCTCTCTGTGTTAGCATTGCTTCAGAAATCAATCACTGGAAGTGAGTAATATGCTAAAACTTTTCTTTTTTCCATAGAGGGCAAATAAGAGGGCAAAAAACTAAGATTTACTTAATATTCTTTAGCTTTCTTCCATGCAATCCATATATATAGGTATATATATATATATATATATATATATTTTTTTTTTTTTTTTTTTTTTTTGTTGGGCATATACCTTCTTATATGTAAATCAGGGCTCATGATATCTTTGCTGTTTTCAGTCTGCATGACAAAGGCAGAAGAACTGCTTCTGGAATGGCAGCCAGGCAGAGCTGAACTCAATGTACCTGGGACAGTCTTATTTCTGCAGCTCGCTAACATGCTCAAGTTCACCGCACCGAAGCCTGCAGTACCTGGATGGTCAAACCTGAAATGCAGGTAGGAGTGGGACGCAGGGATTTATGTTGTACTCCTACTGTCACAAAAGCACCTAGACAAAAAGGACGGCAAACCCTACAAACTAAACACTACACTAAAGCCCACCAAAGCTAACTCCTGTAATCCCATAAATATTTAAAAGATTGGTACGTTTTAGGACGGAAAGATCTGCTTTGCAGGTCTGCCAGCTCAAGACAGTTTTTATATTAGAAATTTTATAATTCCATTCTGTCCTATACAAGTGTTAGAAACACCAAAAGAGTAATACCCAACCTTACAGAGTGTAGTACTAGGAAAACTGAATTGCTGTACCTTTCTGCTACCAGAAATAAGAGGCTCCTTCAGCCTCTCCCTTGTATCCCTGTCCATGAAGCCTTCTCTTTGTATCCCTTTTGCAAACTAAATGAGAGCAAGGGGTTGAAATCCACATCATCTGAAGACAACAGCTTCTTACTGTGTATTGAAAGAAATACATTTCCCCACAAAACTGCCATACCTAAAGGTAGACATTTCATTACATAAAGAACTTACCCAAATGTGTGGCTATGCGAGTAAACTTTTAAATGTAACTTGTCTTTATCAAGAGTAGAACTTGTAGCATCAATTGCTGATTTGGAGGAACAACATGACTGACTTTGCAACGCAGCTATCAGTCAGACACTAGTTTTCACATTGCATGTTAGTCGAAGAGATGAACCAGAAACTATCCTGTTTATCTGCAGTTCACTTTAAGCTTTGAAATTACCCTTTTTTTCGCTGAACATGCAGAACTCTTCCCTGGAAATCCATGGGAGCTAACTGTGACAGCAGTGGTGTCAGCACCGGCAGCCAGTAATGCGGACTGGCACTGGGGGCCACTGGGTTCCCAATGCGAATCCAGGTGCATGACCACGATTTGCACTGTGCCCTTCTTACTATGTAACTAGGTCAGAGCTATGGCAGATAATCTTACATTAAATATCACTGAATGTCTGCCATTTTTATATTTACCAAAGGTAAACAACTTAATAAACAAAACACATCAGCCAACTAATCTGGTTATGTCTCTAGAGCCACATAATATTTTATTAAAATTTCAGTTTTCCTTTTACTAATAACTCCTTTAAATTCTAGTTTGTTTAATGAAAGAAGACAGCATTTGTTTATACTAACATGCAATACATTTTTATAGTTCTCTCTAAAAAAAAGTCACCCAAGGAAATGCCTCTCTACATTATTCATTGTATGTCTAGAAAAACAGAAAGTCAGCACTTAAGAGCAACTTCAAATGATGAAAGAAGAGAATAATCAATGCCATATGTAAGGACAAGTTCTTGCTGAGGTTACATCAATATCAGAAGATGAGAACCAGCTCCTCGAACTCTTCAGAGAACAAGGAAGGTACTAAGTCCAGGAAGGGGTTTTCATGAAGAGGAGGTAAAAGGCAGGAGCTGGACTGCCTTTCCTGCCTGAAATAGCTAAATTCCCTCTTTCTGCTGTAGGAGATAACTTTCTGTTTGAAGAGGGAAGCTACTTCTGATATCTTAGCAGTCCTTGTTTATGTACGGTTATATTAGCAAGTTCATATTACGGTACCAGTCATTTATTAAAGGCAAAAAAACACAAGTAGACAGAAACACACACACACATAAAAGAAGTTGGCTTTCACTTTCCTCATTTACTTGCAGTAATTTCTTTTCTTAAATTCTGAAATTTTAGTCTATAATGTTGTCCTGGACATACCTGCCAAAGGTCTGTCTGCTGTTGCAGGCTGTTAGGAGAATACCACCTGTGTCTTGCAAGTGCAGTTTGAAATAATAATGTTAGTGCTGTAAGTGTTAAAAAATAGTCCTAAGAACCAAGAGATTTTATGTTCACTGTGTTCATATACTTCAAAGCACTTATCCCTGGTTGTCTGACTATCTCCTATTAGGTAGGTTTAAACTGGTAGGTTTACATACTGGAAACTGAGATTTTCACTTACTACAGTTCACCTAGTGTAAGTCCAGCACAAGCACCAACTCCCATGAATGAAAAAGTTCAAGCACAGAAAAGAAGTGCTTCAAACACAACAACTGATGTCACTGTTTTTGAAGTCTTGTGACACAAACTCATATTCCTTTTATTTGCTTTCCTTTTTTTTTTTGCTCTCTTTCAGATCATGTTTTTTTGACCTTTCTCACCATACAGGATAATAAAACAAATAAAAGAACATATTTCAAGGAAAGCTGAGTTGCTGATGAGTCCATGTCTTCAGAAATAGCAGCTGTGGGAAGCAGGAGGGAAGAGGGGAGACACAAACACATACCCACTAGCAACCACCACCAGCCTTGCCAAGCTGTGGTGCAGCAGTCCTTACATCCTGATAGCAGGAACAGGCAGCACTTGCTTTTCTGCAAAGATCTGATTTTAGCAGCAGCACATGTCTGCAGACCCACAGCTATAGATCCTCTTCAAAACACTAAGATACACAAATCTTCTGTTCATAAGGATGCCTCACAAACATCTTAGGTAAGCCTCACCTAAGCTATAGTCATGCTTAGAGTTTTCTATTTATGAAAGATACTGATGACTCCAGCAGTGGTCTGGGTACAGCAACACTGTTGCTTTTCACTGTATTTTTGTAATTGCCCATTCCTCCTAATGGAAATCAGAGCCATCCTTTGACCAGGGGTATCACTCCTGCTTCCTTGCCTTGTTTTGCAAGGGGGAAAGAGGAGCTGTTAAAAACCCAACAGCTTCTCTCAAGCTTGAAGGACAGGCATTATGGGAAGGGTACTGAGCACTCATGACCACCGGCACACGAAATCAAGGGAAGGGCTTCTGTGGCCACAGGTCAGCTCAGCGCCAACACCTCCTCTGCCTGTTTTCTCCATGAGAAATTGCACAAAGATTGAGGATTTTTGCTGTTGTTACTGATTTAAGTGGCCGAGTAGTACATCATCTGCGTAAGTTTGTGAAGGAAACTTACTCTTGGTAAGGCTGTAAAAGACATTTGGAAGAAGATGATATCTCTGAGGTCAACAGCATGCCTAGTTGCCTGAAACAGGAAGCTGCACTTCTAATAAAACCGGGGGGGGAGGGGGGGGGGGGGGAAAGAGCTTGGAATCCCATTATTCATTCAAATTCAGGGTCAAAATACATTAAAAAACCTAAGCTGTTTCCTTTAACACATTTTTCATATTAAGACTAAAACGATGGAGACACAACGACTATTGTTTGCAGGCTAATAGTCATTGTTAGCTATTTCCTAGCTTACTAAGCAGCAGAAAGCCAGCCACTACATTTTGAATTTCTCAGCAAACATTTCTAAGAATTTCATACTTTGATGTGAGGAGCCACATTTTCACTGAAACTTTAATGAGAGAGAGAATCTTGCATTTATTGTTATGTTTTCCTGTGTTCATGGAATAGCCTAGATAAACAGCCCAGAACACTTACTTGCACTGTTCATGTAAAATGAAACAACACATCAGAAGTGACACCACCACTCCTTCTCTCCCACAAAGCAGTCTCTTGTTCTAGATGTTTTCCACTGCTGGAAACAAATGATTGTTCAGTGCCCCACTGAACGCAGTTGCGCAACGTGACGAGTTAACAGCTGGCATTTTTGTTCGCGCAGCTTCTGAAGTGGTGCGATCTAGCTGTAAGTTTGGCCTTGCTGCCCAAGCGCAGCATGTCCCAGTGCATACAGGATTGGCATACGGTGTCTTAAGGATCGGAATACAAGCCAGTGGCTGGACATGGATGTACCCCTGATCGCAAGCCTTTTGCTTTAAACTAATAAATGCTTTCCGAAGAATATGAATGCTATCTTACGAAAAGCCATTTTGTGAAAACCTTGTGTGCCCCTTCTAAAGTACAGAGTATCTTCTGTTCAAAAAAAAGGAGCACAAGAGTACAGAATCACTGGCTTCTAGCCATGTGCAGAGACTTCACCTGCAGACACTGAATTTCTTTTTCTTTCTTTTTTTTTTTACTGCCAACAAGTTATATCCTGGGCCGTCAGCTTTTCTTTTCTTTTCATAGTGACTCTGGGTTCTGGAAAATCTCCCACAAACAGGTCTCCAGAGAATTCAGAGAAGCCCAGGCTAACAAATAAACCTGGCGATAGCTCTGCTAAACTGTAGAAGTGAGATATGGTACTAATTCATTTTTGTTTAGTGTGGATTTTCACTAAGTGAATTTCACTTAACCAGCAGTTTGTTATTTCACCTGGATCCAAGAGAGAAGGCTATTTTCTACTGCTTGGGGCAAAGATGTGTGGTCCCAATCCTATTATTCTTAAAGAAAAGTAAAAATTAATTCCCTTAGCTGAGAAGAAGCTGTTCAAAGAAATTCATTTTTAGAAGAGACAACCTGTGCAAGCAATTCCAAGAATCTTTATCAAAAGCTAAACACAAAGTACAAACAAAAAATTGCTCAAGATTTATCCATAGCTTGCTCTTCCTGGAAGAATCCAGAGAGTTTTCATTTACCCTTAGAATTTATTCCCTCTCTGGAAAGCTAATATATTATACTGAAGTTAAGAGAAAGAATTTTATTAAACAAGGCATCATTTCCACCATATGTGGAGGAATGGACTTTCTAGAGGGATTTTCCGCCTTCCAAAATAAAATAAAACAAAACCACATTTCTGCCTTGGGAAATGATGGAAGTTCCTCAAAGCCCAGTTTCAAAGGATCCTAAATGAAAATAAATAACACTTATTCTCAACTGAAAGGGGAAAAGAGGGGCAAAGTTCCAAATGGTTTCCCCGGGGAGAAGTAATGAATTACACAGAGATGCCTGGAATACTTTAGAGGGAAGATCTTTACCAAGGACATGGCAGCTTTATCTGAGGATGCTATTGATTTCATTGGAGAGGCAGTGAAGAAATTAAGCAAAACATTTCCAACCAGATTTCAGTATACTCAACCAGATGCAGGCATTCATGTCCATCATGTAATGGCTGATAGACACAAAAACTTATTTTTTGTTACTAAATCAAAATATTTTCATATTAAAATCCTCTAATATAAGCAGAAATCTGAAGACCTACATTTTCTTTGACCTACTTGCAGGCTGAACATACACAGACTTTTTTTTTTTTTTTTTAAATCACCACTGAAATGTCATATGGCGCATGGGAAGAAAAGAAAAACTATCCTTTGTAAGGTGTAACAGCGTATCTTGGAACCCGACCACACACCCAAATTGTAGGTGTTCTCTATTTTTCTGAATGGGAGCTTCAGATCATTGCTCTTAAAGACTCTCAGTAAGAAAAAAGGCCATAGTCATTCTTCTACAAGTCTTCTTTTAAATTAAGACCTCACTCCTTCATTGAAATATCTGATGATAAAGTTTTGCAGGCATACTACAGCTTTGAAAGCACCTACTATGAACTGTTTTCTTCCCATATAGTGGTAATGGGAATTAATCTTAAAGACTGTCTGACATGTGTTCCATTTGGGCTGTAGTCATTGGCTGAAATCTCCCAGTTTACTCAACTGTGGGTTAAATTCACAGTTTATGCACTTTTAAAATACACTTATCTAAAAACATGAGGACTGCACATACTGCACCCTGTGTTTTAGAACAGAAAGTCATTGACGGTCAGACTCGTATTGCCAGTGCCAGTTCCAGAGTTTATTGCCCTGTTTTTCCTTTAGGATTAAATCAATACACAAGCGACATGACTGTGACGTGGGGGTCAGACAGGGTTGGTGACTTCGAACAAGCCCTTCATACTGTAACCCTGTTTTTATGGTTTCTCTTGCCCCCTGCTAGAGAAGAAGCTGTAAAATGTGCCACCACCTGATCTCACTCTTCACTTAAATTCATTAAGGAGAATACAACAATTGTAAGGAAAAACCAGTAATAATAGACAAAAAATAACGGGTAGCTACTACTTTCCCATCTGTGCCACAACTGTTACATAGAATAGCATCTTCGAGCTAAAATGACATGCTCATTTACAATAATCTCAGGAAAAAAGGCTGCGCAAGTTTTCAGGGGTCGCCATGCCAGCAGGAAACTGAGAAGTCTGGCTCCTGTGGGGACAGGATGGACGGGATGGAAGTTCTCACATCCTAGTGAGAAGGCATTGAGTTAAATCCTGGTCTCTCTGAAACATCAATACCAAAACCCAGTATCGATACCAAAACCAGTATTTACTTTGGACTACCAGAATAACTTTCTATGGACAGGGAAGGTATACTGAAGTTTAAACACAGCCATAACCAAACTCTGTCTCGACAATATCAATCTGCACCACTGCTCAACCACCTATTTGGCAGCTCACAAAATACAGTTAATACAGCTTAGCTATGTCAGTGCTGCTAATATTTGGGGCTCAGTGAAACCAGGCCATATTGGGTAACTATCCAACATGATTTCAGTGTATTGAAATAAAGACATGCCTCTGCTGAAGCAACATCGAAGTAGCAGCACAATTCATGTTCTTTCTACTTGCTAGGGAATCTAATATTCTTAATACATGAAGCGACAAAGACAGGAAAAGATGCGGACTGCATGTCATTTACAAAAGACACAGTGCAAATATTGAAAGCATCTTTTAAAAAATGTGCCCTTGGAATGCTTCATATTTTTCATCTGTGGAAGAAATGCTGCATATCAACCAATCGTTCAGAAAGGTCACAAGTTAATATAGTGCATTTTCTTTGCTTTAACTGTCTCACTAAAGTGTAAGTTAAAACTAAGTGAACTTCCAGAGGTTTTGTTTTCCTTCTTTCTGCCCCTCTTTGCTATCTAATTGTGAAAGAAAAGCTACAAAAGTACAAAAACAAATCTCTGCTGCAATTCATAACTATGTCAAAAAGAGAGGAAGAAAAAAGGCTGTTACTGAGCAGTTCCACCCTTACAGATGTTTATAATGAACTTCCAGATGTTTTTCTTGCATTTATTGCTTCATTATAATGAGCAAGAGATTGTCTTCAAACACAGTGAGACTCCTTTAAACCAAAACAGTTTATACAAATGAACCTGCACTTTTTTTTTTAATCAGTGCTCATATTTATTTCCAAATCTTACAGATTAAACCACAGTCCTAAAAACAAAAGTGGATGGTTTTACAAGCAGGAAAGTCCAAGGATCTTACCCTTAGAGTTCCTGGGAACTGGAAAAGTAGACGGGAATTCTTTTTTTCTCCCTACATCCTGGGTTTGGCAAAGGTGCTCAACTCAATGGTCATGCCTCTTTTTGGCCAAACACTATTGAGAATTCACCCAACAAAGAAGGCAAACATGAGGGATTAATAAAATAGAAAAAGCTCAACCTTAAATTAGACATTGTCTTAATATCATCACTATACTATATGGAAGAAGAGTTGTTGCTTTATTCTATCAAAGATAGGTATAAATTCTCAATATCATAATCTTGAAGTAGTAGTCTTCTATTCAGTCACAAAAAAAGCTATTGAATAATTCCTGTGAAAGAGGGCTAGTAATACCGTTTCGAACTTCTATACATTCTGATGGGGGGCCACACACCATATGAAGCTTTCTTCCTTTTTCTTTTTTTTGCTCTAGCACATGAACAGCAAAAGAAAGGATCTCAGATATAATCCAATTTCTCAGTAGAGAAGACTGCCAAATGACACGTACAGAGAAGAGTTCTCAAAAACATGCACTGACAAATTAAGGACTAGTGTTTAATTGACATTTAGGAGGGATAATATATAGGTCAGCTTTCCAAAACTTGCAATGCAATCAGGTACTTACCTACGAGAGCATCCATAGAAGAACCTCTAAAGGGCTAGCCCTTCATGACTTATGCCAGGCCTTGGAAGTCTAGAGCACAGGCAGCATTTCATCCCAGGGTTCTGAATACCCTTTTTAGAGGTTTTACCATGACATCCTCAAACAGCTGTTAGATATTGCTAATTCCAAGTTTTTGAAACAAAAGTACATTTGCTCCAACATTCAAAGTTCAACTTTAAACTGCTGCATTTCTGCATGTCTCCTTGACTGCTCATTTAAATTTATCAAATAATAGTGGTGAAAAGCAAAGTATCATTGAGTTTCAAGCCGAGTGGGTACAATTTTATGGTCACTTGTGGTATACAGATCAATTCTGCCTATGTCCCAGTGCAAAAGAAAGGCACATTCTAGAGAAAGAGCTTTATGCTCTTTGTTACATTTGAAAGATTTCAAAAGGAGTCCTGTTAAAGGAAAAAGAGCTCAACTATGAAATCACTTCCTTCTGTTTAAAATATTTTACTCAAGGAGAAAAAAAACAAAAAGGGGATGAAAAAGAAAATAAAAATCTGTTACCCACTTCTGACTCGGTTGTAGGATTCAATATCCTATGAGCTCTGTGGGATGACGCTGTGTGCCAGATCCCGACCGCTCCAGCCAGAGCATCAAGCCGCCCTAGTCATTAGCTGGACAATGAGGCCTTATGAGAGGCCATTGGCTTTCACAGCACACAAGCTGACAGCATCACCATGGGGAGAGGGTTTTTCCTCCCCCTTTCGCTGTGACTCTTGTCCTCCAGAAACAAGGCAGCAAGGCATGGGGAAGGCGGGCAGTGTCAGGCAACTAGCAAACAAGAAGCTCTTGTGTTAATTTCTGCCCTCTCCAGCTCCATGCGAAGCGCAGAGTGGATAAAGAAAGAAGAAAAGATGAGGATCTGCATTCACAAGTGAGGTTCTGCTTCTGAGTACAATCAGTAAGTTGGCAACTTTGGAAAGACCAGTTCATGTCTGTTTAAAAGTACATCAAATAGTACATGTTGTTCGAACTGCAGTGGGAATTACTTAAGGGTGAGCAGCATTTTAAGACAGACACTAAAAAGAGGACTGCTTTGCTTTTCTCTTTGAATGATACAGGTTCAGTTAGCCTCACGTCTCCCATCTTTGGTGCCCAAAGTACTCTCCTTCTCCTTTAAAACAAAATGCCTCCTTCTGGCAAAGGGCGCTGACATATATCAGCCCCCTTCCCCATTCAGTTGCTGGCCATGAGGGAGAGGACAGGAGGTCTTAAAATAAACTGAAACATTTCCCTTCCCCTCTCCCTTCAGCAAAAAGTTGCGTTCTTCCTCACAGAGTTATGTAGTATCCTTAAATAGTACAGGGTTCTACTACTCTGTATTACTAAATTTTATTTATATAAAAAAAAAAAAGAAAAAAAAAGAAAGAAAAGAAATGCAATAGCATTCAGCAGGCTTCTGCTAAGGAGAGATCCAGGTTTCTTGCCTTTCCCCACTGCCTTTGCAAGAAGGCATTCAGGAAGTACAACACTTGAAAACAAGTCTTCCTCTCATGAAAATGTTAAATCAGACTTGCAAGCAGACTTTGGGCAGTACAAGAGCATGATGTTACACATCGATCAACAGGCTAACTGTACTGTGCTGTATAATCCATCCTGAGACATCTCCTAAACAGAACTCTCAAGTGATGCTTGTTTGTTTTTAAAAACAAAAAATAACCCCCCATTTCAGCAATACAGGAGAGTACTTATCTTCCTGACCACAACCAGTGAGAATGCCTTGTGGATTAGCTGGCAGTCAGTAGAGCATCCTGACATACAAAAATTTAGCATCACAAGCTGCTACAGATGTTTTAACTTCTTAGGTACAGCCTGCTATTCTAAAATCTGTTTTCCTGCCTTGTTTATCTTGCATCTGATTGTCAGAGGTGACATGGAGACGAAAATATTCCTACTTCTTAATTGTGCACTTGTAGTACTAAATGGAACAAAGTGTGTGTTCTGAAACACCTTTGCGCCGAAAAAGGCCTTGCAAAACTGGTTAATTGAAAAAAAAAAGTCATTTCAGTTTATGTCTCTGTGACTTAACTTCTCCAACCAAAAGACAGAGCTGTCCTGAATAAACTTCTTTCCAAAGTAACACTGAAGTAGAAGGCAAACTGTCTAGATAAGAATAGGTTCTTTTTAGGTAAAGAAAAGAAAAAACCTCTGACCAACCTCAAAGGCCCCCTGGCCCAAAAGCTCAGAGGTTTATTTATTTCCTTCTGCAGATCTAGATCCAAAAAAAAAGGATGAAGAATGTGGCTGCCTGGTAGTTCTTCTATTTTCTTCAAACTCTAGTCAACATATTTAATAAAATAACACACTCCCTCTTCCTATGAATAATATCTTATGTCAATTAGAAGAGGTGCCAAGGTAGAATGTGTGCAAAACCCTATAAGTAAATTTAATTGCACCAGCAACAAACAAATAAAGAAATCTTATTAAGGTAATCTAAATGAGAGATCCAAGCCATTACTGAACTACATTAGCAATTCCAGTTGAGTCACCAACCGTCTGAATAACTACGTAACCTCCAGAGTTGTTCCACTGTTTCTAGAACAGTATTAGGGAAAATCTTCATGTTTTATGCATACCTCTAGTGCTGTGGCCATACCAGGTCCAACATACCTTCAGAGTGAACTCTGCTCTTGACAACAGGAGAAAACAGCATGGTGACTAGCTATATTTTAAAGCGCACATGTACTACTGAGCGCAATTTATTCGTTAGTTTCATTTATGTACTGCTACTCTGTAAAACATAGTCAAAGTGCCCACTACTTCCCCTTACTCTTTTTGTTTGTTTGTTTGGTCTTTAAGGTCTGAACCACTCATTATCTTCACAGGATACATTCCAATGCTCTATAAATGGCATGAACAGCAATTCATCCAGAAGAGAATACACAGATCCATTCACTAAAAAGTCTGCAAAACCTGTTTTCCTTTTTTTTTCAAAACCTTTCAAGTATTTTGCACAGATAAACACAGAGATAGGAAAGGGCAGATTCCCAAATCACCAGGCAGTCCGAGAGACTTTGCTTAGCACTCCATAGTCTCTCACAAAACTGAAGTAGTTGTGCTTTTCCTGAAGAGACACATAAGAAAATATCATCAATGGCTGAGCAATTCAGTCTACACAGTTCATAGTCTGATGAAGAAGGCAAAATGCTCCTTCTTAAACTAAAGTAGAAGTTGCTACACTACATCAGAGCTCTGCAACTATCTTGTCTTGTTTATGCACACAGTAACTGCTAGAAAGCACAAGTCATGGTGCAAAGCCATGAATACCAAGATGGCAATGCAAGAATGAAGATAAAGTTTTGATATTGGCAGACTCAGTAAAGTTGCATCTGTGGACCAGAAGTGAAACATCACCATTTAACTGCGGCTGGCATCCCAAAAGACTTGGGTAGGGTGCCGGTGCAATGCACAGCTGGGAACACCGCTCGGGACAAAGGGACAACCAGCATCATCCCTGGCTTCCTGCCACTCACTGTTTGCAATAACAAAGAGCAGAACAAACTGCATGGAAAATCACCAGGGGATGGTGCACAAAATCCAAACTGTGCTTTTGCACAAGAAAACTGAGAGTATGAGAGCAATGCTGGTCGCTACAGACAGCCACAGAATAGAGGAACCCACTGACTTCAAAATGTGTCAAGACATTTGCCTCATGTACTCTTCCACAGCCTGAAGCTTAAGGACATCCTGAGCATTATGCCAAAGCACACCAATATCTGCCATATTATCTTTCTGCATTAGCAAATTAATAGATATTAAGATCTGCTACACATTATTGCAGAGACCTGCACTAAAGATAGAGGCAGGTCTATTTAACACACAGAATCTTTTTATTAATAATCTGTAGTCTTTAATTGGTCTCCATATAGCCTGAATACACCCATAACATATTTTGAGTGGCAAAACTGGTACTTAAATTGTGTAGTTGGAGCCTTCTCTATACTAAGACTGCAGTCATTTAGCTTCTTTAAGGTAAAAGGATGTGTACAGGTTGCCACAATGGATTCTAAACCTCTGCTGATGCAAAAGACTGTTACACCCAGAAGGCCTTGTTCCTCACTGGTTGCTGAAGTACTGCCTTTTATGTTACAAGGCTAAGTGACCAAATTTTTAATTCCTAGCTCCAAAATAAATCTTAATTGCAGCACTCCATATTCACATATTGGGAGTTCTTACTGTCGCTCTCTGCCTCTATCACCTTAAGATGCTGTTGACCGCTCTGAAGTTGACATACATAATAAGAACCAGAAGGGGAAAAACATGGATGATAAAATAAAATAAGTACTTACCAAGTACAATGACCACCGTCTTCAGGAGGCTCATCATGGTGTCCCGATTCCTGCGGGGTCCAGAACTGTGTCTGGACATTCTCATAGTCCTCTGGCGGACATACCCGAAGATATGAGCATATAGAACCACCATGACCACAAAAGTGACCAGGTTGAAAATAGCCCAGAAGACCAGGTAGGAGTCACTATAGAGCGGTGCCATGTTGGAGCAGTGAGTGATATCGCAAATGCAATTCCAGCCGACGCTTGGTATGGCACCCATTACAATGGCCATCGTCCAGATAACAACAATTACGACCACCACTCGACGGTTGCTCATCCGAGTGTGTAGCTGCATGCGGAAGACGGTAATGTGCCGCTCAATAGCGATGGCCAGCAAGTTGGCTACGGAGGCTGTTAGGCTAGTGTCAATGAGACCCTGACGAAGCAGCCAGGTGCTTACAGTCAGTCTTCTAGTATTGGGTCCTGTGTTAAACATTAAGTAAAAGTAGGCTAGGCCTGCAAAAAAATCTGCAGCAGCTAAGTTGGCCATTAAGTAATAAATAGGAAAATGGAATCGGCGGTTGACATAAATAGCCACCATAACCAAGAGGTTGGCCAGCATTATGAAGATGCAGACAGTAATCCCCAGGCCCATTACAAGCTTGCTGACAGTGTTCCATTCAGTGGCTAGATATTTTCCACTCCGGTTATAAAAGAAGGCAATGGTTTCATTGTAGTAGCACTGTGGTTCACTCATGGCTGTGGACTGAAAGAAGAGGAAAAGAAAAAAAAAAAAAAGAAAAGACATCAGAACTGGAAACATTCCAGTAACCATACAATTGCTTCTATGGATAAGGCATGCACAGAAAGCAGGGAGAGGCATTGAAGGCAGGAAGAAAAGACGCTACAGAACAAATTTATTTTTTCAGAACAAATAGCATTCCACAACTTACAAGCAATTGCTCTTATGAGGCTAGTAATGAGGCTAGTAGCAACCGGATTAGAAACAACTGGAAATACCTTCATCTGCTCTGGGAATGAGAGTGATTACTGATGTAGTTGTGAACTAAATATTAAATGAAAGAACTTCTGGCCAAGCAGACCCACTGAGAAATTCACTTAGATCAATCAAATTCACAACAACAACAAAAAAAATTAACTGTTAGGCATCATCTTGTGTTACTAATGTATTGTTACATACAAGGGAAGTATTGGCTGTAGTTGTGTTAAAAGAAGAGCTCCCCAAAGAGGAGGAAGTTGACTGCATTTCCCAGGAAGTTTTTTGACACATTCAGTTCTCCATCAAGAACATTTCTTGTTCTCCTGCTACATTTAAAAATAGGAACCTACCCTAAGCTAAGATTGTCTGTATGCCCTAGAACTGTAAATTCCCAGGGTCAGTGGTCATTCTTGGTCAATATCATAAAGCACCAAGTTTTTCAATGAACAATAAAAAAAGCATGCTACTATCTTTACAGAAGTGTTCTTCATTTTCCATCAGCCACATTTCTAAACTATACTTATTTTCCTTTAGCACTGGGTCTTTAAGCATAACTTGTCTGACTTGACTTATTGCAATTTGGTGTAGGAAGAATGAGGCAAGGAAAGAGGAATGCAATTTTTGCCCTAACAGTATTAAAAGCCTCAAACTTTATTTTTTGTATGAAATTTTGTTATAGCTATGGCTATGTCAGGAAATACATGATTTCCTTCATGATTCCTTTCAGAGTAGTTTGCTTAGTACTGTTATGGGTGCCACAAACCAGGTCCATATCCCACTGGAACATAAAAAGTTTTGCTTTTCTTCTGTAAAACCCTTGTCTGACAAGAAAATACTCAATGAGTTTCCATAAGGTGCAATTCTCAAAAGGCAAAGCTTGTGGCAATTCGGGGAAAAAAAGGGTCCTCGCAAATGAACAATGTTGCTGGTTTAGCAAGTCTTAACAAAGAGGACTTGGAAAAAAAATGATGTCAGAAAAACCTCTGGCTAAAGAGACTTTGGAGATCTAGCTTTCAAGGCCAACACACCAGTTTTATGGCTGTGGAACTCTGCTGACTGAACTCAAGTTCATATGAAAATAGGATTAGATTTAAAATCAAAGTAGGTGATAAACTTTAACAAAAGAACAGACCAACAATATTAAAAGATTAGAATCTCGTCCACCAAAGTGAGCAGCCTCTTCTACTCTCATCTTTTAGGAGAGGTCCCAGCTTCTTTTGGGGAAAACCTATGGCTAACCTAACTTGGATGCTGAAGCTAAAAAGATATACAGTAGAGAAAACAGAATTTGCCATTGGACCCAAGTGAAAATAATACTTGATAAAGATTTCTTGGAAACAAGCAAAAGCTGTTTGTCAACACAATTAAGCTAATTCTAATAAAGTAATATAGAATTTTTTCCACTTGTATCCTAAATATGTTACATGACAGGTAGATTTGTGCTAAAGAGGAAAATGTCTTTTCAGAATGATTTAAACTCCCAACTTGAACATGGATCAGAAACATTTGCAGACCCAGGATAATAAAAGGCTAGAGCAAATACTGTTTCTCAGCACATCGACTATAAAATTTTTATTGTTCCTCCAGGATAAATAAACCCTTAAGTCTGAAACCTTTCAGTCTTAATTATTTATGAATTTTAAAAAGTCGTCCTATGAAGTCTCTGCCCCATAGAAAAACTGATTTACAAGGAATACTTAACAAAAGGAGATCTAGCAGCAAGACATCTGGCTTTAATTCTGTGCTTAAAGACTGTGTGGTCATAATAGGTCAAGTAAAAGAACCCTTAAGGGAGAGAGGAAGTGGCCCTTGTATGACTTGCTAACATCTACAGTAATTATGCCCTCATTTTTTACTCTCTATAAGAATATCTGGATGCAGTGTGTGGTAGTGTGCATTATACACGAGGCTGGGATTACAAAATCTAGTGGAATTCTGTGATCTTGAAAAAATTCTATCTTTGTGTATTTACTGGCAGAAATTTTCCTTTCAGGTGGCTGCTGTGCATATTTAACAATTCTCTGCCCACTGTTTCAGTTATTTCCAACATTTAAAATATGGTGAAATATGGTAGAGATCACTTTTTTTTTGACTTTGTTGTGCACATAGCCTTAGAATGTGAAATATCCTAGTTTCAAAATATCCTCACCACCATTTTCATATGAGCTCTGAAAAAAGATATGATAAAACAAACCTTGCTGTGATATGAACTGGTAAGTATGGTGCATTCACCTTGTTCACAAAATGTGAAGCTAATGCTGAGTGTATATAATGTACATAATAAACTACAGTTAGATTTGTTAATTCCAAAACACGACCGCATCTGAGGTACAGCATAAACCTTACTGGCTGCTTCATTAGTTTTGGAGATACTAGAACATATCACTCCACTTGCAGAAGAGGTTTTAAAATATGTCTTCTTTTTAGGGCATGCTAATCTGAAACCTAGTATCTCCATTAAGAGCAATCTCTTCAATTTCAAAAGAAAGACAAGCATTCCATTACTTCAGCCACACAGGTCTTTGCTCTTGAGGGCTAACTTCGAAATTCATTCATGCTTACTACTGCAAGCTATAGTTTGTTGGCCGTTCAAACAGCTCGTCAAGGCTGCCAGCTTGGCACAGGCCTTTCCAAATGCTTTCTCCAGTGCTTGTCCTTCAGACTGCTCTCCAAACACCAGGAGAACTGTTGTCAGGCCATGGTGTGGGACACCACTGGAGTGGAAGTGGGAGACACTGGGAGAAAGAGCCTGAATAACCTAATCTCTCTCAAGTGTTTCATGTTGGAGAAATCTCGCTGTTGCCCCCAAGCCTCTAGCATAGCGTTTGAGCAGAGTGAGGCATTAGCAAACTGTGGATTCAGGTGTCAAGGGAGGGTGGCAAACAGCCTGTTACCAACTTTTACTTTGGGGAAGGTGCTGGCTACCCAGAACAGAAATCTGAGTGAGAAGAGCTCTGGGTCCTGCAAGCTTGGTGGTGACAGACAGCCCACTGGTGAAGGCTGTGAACAAAGAGATGCTTAGGAAGAAAAACAAACACTAAAGAGTTTTCGAACACTGCTGATTGACATGTTCTAAAGGAAGCATTAGCCAACACACACTGTCTGAAGGGCAAATGACTGGTTTATCAGCCCCACCTGGGACCTGAGAGGTTACAGACAACACACAAACCTCCTAGTCCACCAAAGAGAGACAAATAAAAAGAAGAAAACTCCCAACACACAGGGGTACGTTTACTTTTCGTTCCGAGAAACAGGGTCGAACATTCCTAGAATACTAAAGTCTGACTTTAACAGAGCTTTTAAAACTTGGAAGCCACAAAAACGTTTCCACATCCAAAAAAAGTCCTAAATATTTTAATTTAAAGCTCTCTAAACACTATGAGCTTCTCCTCACTGTCCCTTTTCTGATTTAATGTTGCCATGCTGCCATTTTCTTTCTCAGAATACACAGAAGAGATACAAAGCAATTTGCTTGGTAAGGAAATCTGAGTAATTTGAAAATTCTGCATACAGTGGAATGCCAAATGCAAGCCAGAGAGCATAACTGCACAAAAATCATCCAGCTTCCAGTATGTAAGATTCAGTGGAGACTCATCCTCTTCAGGATGAACTCTTAATTCGGAGGGAGCTGCCCTTGGATATTTATCATTCTCAGTGTTCTACAGATATCCAAAAATTGTTTCAAAGGAAATGCAGAACTGGAAATAGTAGCCTAGTATTCCAAAATAGCAAAAGGTGGTGCGTGCAGCCCTAAATATACAGAGCATGGTGTAGAATGGAAAAGCAGTAGCACTGCTTTGAGTTTAGATAAATACTCTGAAATTCCCTGTATTCCAGGAAAGTTAACCTTAAAAAATTGGAGGATGTCCCAAGTAAGGACATCAATTAAGAATATGTTTAAAATAAATGCAAGTGAATAAGTATAGGAGTGAGTAAACCAATATATCAGTAATTTCTCAAACCACATTGCAGAATTATGTGTTTTAGAAAAGTAAAGTTGTAACAGATGAGAAAAAAATCCTATTTTCCCCCAAAACAAAAAACAACAAAAAACCTCCATTCTCTAATGATTCTAATGAAAAGCATAAACTGTTCTTGAACGGCAAAATGCAAAGAAAACAGGATAAAAAATATGGAGAAAAATGGTTTATTTAAAGATAAAAATTATGAGAAGGCATTTACCCAAATAATTATTTCAAATGTCCAAAAACAAGAAAGTCTGAAGGCAAGGTTCCTGATTTATCATATCCTTATTCCTATTATGTTTTTTGCAATTATCTACCCAAATAAAAAGCCTAAAATATTTTAAAATATCCACTCAGATAAAATATCTTTTTAGTCATACTTTACAGAATTACAGCTCCCAAAGAAAGTGCTGAAAAAGTGTAAGGAAAAGTGGTTGCCATTAGATTAGCCAATTTATTTGTCAACAGGCCACTTCCTCATCTTACTATAATAATTTTTCACTTCTCACAGTTAAATATGACAAAATAAATTCCCTTGCAAGGACCTGTTACTCTAGCATGATACAATATAGCACAAAACTCACATTTGGTCTTTGTAGCTTAGGTATTGTGTGCATACCCAATTATCCTTAGTTTGCTTTTGTAACAAAATGTGTTCATACTGCATTTTATATATAGCAATCACGAAAAAAATGAATTGGAAGTTCTTTGTACCCAACAGTTCATACCTGAAAAGGGTAATCTAACCTCTAGAAAGTTAGAGATCAAACAGACTTGGTCACTAGCAACAGTGGAAAATGAAATAATTTTACTACTGGAAGGTATAATTCACAAATGACACAGATCCTGTCTGAAGCTATGATTACTGCCTCCACAGATTGACTATAAAACCAGTGAGGGTGTTGACCTTCCTTAGTGCTTATTCAGAGTCAATTATTACAAAGGCATGCTCAAAAATAACTTCTCTGGGTTAAAACAGAATGAGTAAGAGCAGGAAGTCCAGCTAACTAAAAATGCCTGTCTTCTCAAAGATGCTAAGGCACACAGCTACCAGGCCTGAAATGTCTAGGTTCAACTCTACAGCTTTCCAAGACATATAAACCAGGAGCTCTACAATTCACTGTTCAAATAGAAGGGCATTTATGAAAAACAGTGAAGAACAGAAGCAAACACAGCTGGTCTAATGGAGCCCAAATCTGTTAACTCCACCGTGTCAATGGATTTCACTTTCTAGTGCCTCAAAAATGGGACATACAAATAGAGACAAAATTTCTTTCACTTCAGAAACACTTTCTAAAAAGAAAAAAAGAAAAAAGAGAGAGAGAGTTCTACGATATTGTATATGACATAAAAATTGAGAGATGTGGAGAAGGGGGAAAAGAGACATAGGATGAGTGACAGAAGGGGTGGCATATGGGGACTCATAGAGAAGGAAAGAGAACTTTTTAGCCAGTGCCTAGGAAAGGACTATATGAGAGCCTGGCCTGGAGTGCAGCTCCCTGAACAGCACCAGCAGACAGAGCAGTTTGCACAAATCAGGGTAAAGAAGGGGTCCTCATCCCTGTTCAGGACAGCACACACACCGTTGGGGATGAACAAGAAAGGCAGGATCTTCCCAGAGATCCCACAGCTTCAAGAATCCAAAGGGCATCGGATATGCAGGTGAGGTCTGTGCCATGTTGGACTGTAAGTAGTAGCTCCAAGGAAGGCAAAGGCTGGAAGCTGGTCACTTGGCATACCAGAAGAAAGGCTCTTGCAGCTGATGAGCTAGTTCACTGCTCTGCATGCTGACAAGGAGCTGGGTGCACCTTTGCGTGAAGCATCTGGGCTGATGTACCATGCAGGAGCACTTGGAGGAAGTGGCAGGTGATGACAGTGGCATCCCCTGCTGCTCTTCCGTGTGGACACCGAGGATACAGGCAAGGGCAATTTGTAAAGTATTAGGTGTGACTAATACTTTACAAATGGGCAGCATTTGTATGTATGGGGGAATACATTACAATGGTGGGGAGCAGTGGTCACAGGTATGGGAGTGCAGGTAGTTTTGTCCTCAGTCCTGCTAGTAAGGGGAAAAAATGTGAGGTATAGTAAGTGGATGCTGTGTGTCAACAGCTTGTGTTGGCAACAGAGTTTTTGTTTCTGTGACCATGGAATCCTGTTTGAAGCTTGACATATGCCCAAGATGCAGTGGATGGCTAGAAGTATTTTAGGAAGATGCTACAGCAATCTTTGCTACAGGCAAGGAGAGGGAGTCATCCTTCATGTGAGAGAGCAATGGGAATATCTGGAACTCTGCCTGGGTTGGGCAGACTACCTGGGTC
>JAWLRI010000261.1:249670-260150 GCA_034781795.1 Crypturellus tataupa | reverse complement strand
CAAATTTAAGCACACAGTTTATTCTGTGTGGTCATTCATTCTCACCTATAACATAACAAAAGAGTAAATTTTGATTTCTGAATTGAAGCCACACAATACCTCCCACAATATATGTGAAACTTTTCCAAATGACCTGCCAAAGTATATTGACTTAAGCTAAATTGATTTAAGTGGTTATCATCTTGTCTACAGTGCATATTTACCTCCAACTTCTGCCCTCTCCTTCTGTTTCAGGATGTGTTTTGCCTGCAAATGCAGATAACCTCCTGCACCCTGCATCAACTTGCTCAGAGTTACAAGGAGTTAATAGCTGTGTTTCCATATTAGGCAAAAGGTGCAAGGAGAGGAAAAAAAAAGAAAAGAGGAGGATGAAATTTCCACAAAAAATGATGCATCCCATTGTTGTATTCCTGCTTTACAGCTCTTATGAACAACAGCAACATTTCCTACTCTATTTACACTCAAAGAGAGTCTTTTCCTACAGCTCCCTCTTGAAGTATCTGTAACTAAGAAAAGCCACCTTCTCTTCCTTCAGTTAGTGTAGTCTAAGAAGTACCATACAATTGATTATTCCTTTTAAACTTTGTTGACAGCGTGCACATTTGAAAGCACACATTTTACTCTACAACTCTGCAGCTTTGTTTGGCTCTCTCACCTAACAGCTTTCCACAGAAAACAGGATAGAGGCTGTCGTCTTTGCGTGCATCATCTATTACTATAATAATGAAATAGAAGTGCATTTAATAATAATACTGAATAATCAGTTGAATGGCATGAATCTGGAATTACACTTACAGAGTAAGAAAAGAAATCCTATTAAGTGCATGAAAGACAAGAATATATGGCTGATATCACAGAAAATAATATAAGCACTGACTGGGTTGCTACACTGTTTATAGACATCCTTGCAAAATAAAGGGAACACAACTACATTCAGCATTGTTTTAGACCCAATACCAATAAATAGCACAAGTTACACCCTTTTTTACAGCGTATGCAACACTAGTCTCCGCTGTCACAAGGAAGAACAGTTATATAAAACATGCCTCCACCCAAAGCCTTCCTGTCTTTCACAGCTAGTCTCTGGACCGATTGCTTTGAAGGGCAAGCGAGCTTTAGCACTCTTGGCCATGCCCATGAAATGCTTCCAAATGAATAAAAACACCATGTGGACGGATTCGTGAAGTTGTGCTGGGAGGCAGTGGCCTTTTCAATGAGGATGGCTGGAAGGCAGGCACAGCACCACTCGGTGCTAGCTGACACAGAGCAGCATCCCGGGCTCCAGCACTCGCAACGGGAGACCGCAGGGTCTCCAGAGGGCTGATGGCACAAAACAGCGCATTCACTGTATTCACTGCTCGCTCTTTCCTGCAGAGACCGGACAATCGTGGCCTTGGAAACAGCCTCGATGCTGAACTCAGACATGTTAAGTCCAATTTCACTATCTAGAAAAAGTAGATTTTATTAAAACTCCCTGACATACTGAAAAATTCAGATACAGCAATGGGAAATTTCTACCTCACAAATATTGCAGAAAATACTTAATAAAAATTGCTTGATGGTCTCGACCCTTTCCCAGTGGCAAGAGTTCATATTACAAAAGTTACAACCAGCTCTAAGGAATTGTCTGATCTTTTTCGTTCTCAGCAGAAAGATCAGTGAGAGATAGAAGAAGTGAAGAAACTGATCTACTCTCTCACTTCTGCAGAAACAATCAGAGTCCTCAAAGGAAATGAGATGATGCTTTCCATACTGCTATCATGCTATCACATCACACAGACAGGAAGCAAAAATTATTTTTCAGATGAAAGACAGACACTACACAAACTAAAAGATGCTCCTGTAAATAATACCCCATCCTCAAAACACAGAATACAAATTTGCCAAAACTGCAGCTGAAAATTAATGCACATCCAGGGACATTTTTCTATCAAATCCGCGTCCCTGTGGATGAATGAACGACTCATTACCTAGCAGTAATAACTGGTTAATTCATTTTGTTATTAAAATCCAGTTCTTCTTTGCAGATACTGATTAAAAGCCAGATCTTTTCTTTTGCAAATGCAAGTTGAGCAAATTAATCACACAGTGTCAATTTCTAAAAAAATGATTTCTGCTTGTAGAATTCCTATATTGGTGAAATAATGTGCTGCTTGAGCAAAAACAATTCTAAAGTTATTACTTTTAAAATAACAACACAACAGACAATAACAAAAATGGCTAAACAAAATCTCAGTAAGACTTAAAAAGGAAGAAGCAGATAATGCAACCAGAAGGAATCAAAATTTTAAATATCTCGCTAATATCACAAATGACTTCTTCATTATAAATAAACTGACAACTACAATGGAAGTACGAAACTTCAGAAAAGCTGAATCTGGTGATCCTAATTGTTCTCTCCTGTCCTTGCTGTTTGGATACACAGGACCTGGAAAAGACTTCTGTAACACTCCCTCAAAGCTGAGTGCCATTTTCCAAAGCATGAAGCTGGAGCAGGACCACCAGAATTGCATCTATTCCAGTCCAGTGCAATGGTGCAGACTTACAAGCATAAGCAAGGGAGCAGAGGAGCTTAGGCAAATGCAGCTGAGGAATGGAGAGACCCTATGACATGACCTCATGAGCACAAAATTACCCGATTTCTCTTGTCCAGTCCCAAGGCTGTCTGATCTGGAAAACCAGACTGGGAGACTGCAAATATGCTCTAAGTTAGATCACAAGAGTAGAGATCCCATCTCCTGTCTACTTCCCACCCATATCACCTGCTTTCTGTTTTTTGCAGGCCTTTATGGTCTGAGTGCCTGTGACACGAACAGCCAAAAAAGGCAGAAGGACAAACACTTTCACAAGCGCAGATCCAACCCCACCAGTGAGCATGTCGCAGCAGACTGTTCACTGCAGTCTGCTCAAAGCAGACTGTATTCACTGTTGCTGCTTCAAGTTCAGCATGAAAAACTTCTTGGAAGTGATTCAATATAATCAAGATACACCAGAGAATCAGGGATTTTATCGTTGCTTTCTGTTGTCCTGTGTAAGCAATGCACCTGATTCTGTGTTTGTAGGAAGACTGTTTTGATTGCATTTTTTCAACCAAACTGTACATTCTGCATACACGACCACATTGTAGCAACACAAGCATAGCCAGCAGCATTTTTAGTCAGGCATCACCTTGGACTGCACCTCTGGCCAAAGCATTTAACTTTTATTTAAACCAACGAAAAAACAAACAAAGAAAACAAAAAACTTTTACAACTTCAAACTTCAACTTGTGCAGCCATCTGAAAAGCATCTACAAAAAAGCCATCAATATTGTGCCTTGCTTTTTACAAAGAGGTTTACTCTTTACATAATTTCATAGCAATGAGAACCACAAATGACCGTTCCTTTTTAGGTCCTTAATTCAGCTTTAAACAAAGTTTGACAGTAGAAAGGTCTTCAATTTAGATTCTAGAAATTCAAGAATAAAAGAGCTAACAAAATGAGATAAAAAAGCAGAAGTCTTAGAGCATACCATACGAAAAAAAAAAAAAAAAAAAAAAAAAGGTCTACATTGTTCTCTGCATCTACTCAATCAGAGCACCTCAAAGTTTTGAAAAGGTGCTCCAGAGAATTTTGTAACCTCCTTCAGCTAGAAGAGATTAACAGTTTCCACTTTCTCTGTCTTTCGCTTTTAGAAGGCTAACACAGATGCTAAGTTTCCCTGCACTGGGTTAAGAAAAGCAAGCTAAGTTTTCTGCATAAATACGAGTCTAGAAAGAAAACTACTTCAACATTAATATTTTTAAATAGGAAAGGATCACTAGCATGCATGCAAAAAATGTAGACAGGTGAATCCCCAAAGCAAAAATATTCTAATACAATTGACACAAATATTTAACAAAGCAGAAATGCATTTGAGGAGAAAATTAGAACACTTCTGCCATCCCATGCATAGAGGCTATTTGTGAAGAATTTAGATTTTGCACCTTTTTTTTTCCCTGCATCTCATGACTTTTTTCTCACTACAAAAAAAGCTTGAAGTAGTTTTTCTTTTGGTCAATTTTAAAAATTGCCTTCATATTCTGTTTGCTACAACACAGTAATCAACAAATGATCTCAAATCTAATTAATTTGCATTCACAGTTCAGCCTGTGCTCAAGAAAATATGACATCAGTCAAACCTTTTTGAATGGGAGCTCTGTGGCTAATCAGGCAAAGATCATTGTTCTTGTCTCCATGATTAATATTCAGTGTACTACAAGACTGCTTCTAAATCTTCCCATGACAAAGTGCATCCAGAGAAGAGCCCAGCAGTGATTGCAAAGAAATGTATCATCAGGTGGAGCGTCCTTACCCAAGCTGAAGAGTTCATGAACTCTGCAGAGAAAAGAAGACTATCTATCACCTTATTCATTGACTCCATACTCATTCACTTGCAGCAATGAAAGAACCTTGTAGTGTCCCTCCCTCAAAGAAATCATCCATTCACATAGAGAACACCTGGCCAGGAGAGATCCTCTCTTGATCCAATGGTCTCGATTATAACCTCTGTCAATCCAAAACACTGAGAGATCAATCCAGATATATATTAAAAATAAAAAATCCACTAGTCAAGAGATTTGTAGTGCAAGGATTTCAATAGACAGCACACGACCCTGAGGAATTTGAACTGAAGCACTTTGCCAGTGCCACTGCTTTGCCTATCACTCTATCTCATACCCATTTTGCACACGATAGAAGTAGGTGGACCTTCGGGTTTCACCAAAGGGAAGACAGTTCATTATTTGCAATTAAGCCATGCATTTCTATAGCTCTCCTTTACCTACCCTGAAGTTATTTTTCCAGTTTGACGTGTCAAAAAGTTTCTTTCTGTGGCCACTGTGAAAGGCTCTTTGGTGAGTTGATTATTCCTGAAGTCGCAAGCTACTCATTATCTCTGGAATCGTTTTTGTTTGGTTTTGCTGTTTGATTTGGCAAAAGGAGAGCCTATGAAGTTTGAAGCTGCTTGCTAATGACCTCAATGGCAGTCAAGAAAGGCAACAGGCCTCCCAACTTCCCTAAGCATTTGCTCCAGGTTCAACCCAGCAGCTCCCCTGCTGAAACCAGGAGAGCCCTGACATCACTCCTTGCAACATCCGTGCTCTGATTGACTCCTTATGGCAAAAGCTTCAGAGAGATGGCAGGAGGATGTCATCACAGTCCTAACAAAGGCAGGATGGATTTTCATTCGGTCCATTGTGACCTTCTTTACAGATTAATGGAAAAAAACAAGAACATCTTGAAGGGAAAAATACAAACATCTTACCTCCTCTATGTTACTGCCAGCAAGAAGCTCATTAAAAAGATCTTTTCTAAGACACATAAACATCCCATTATGAAAAAGGGAAACTAAACAATGCTACATCTGATTAAAGAAAAGATTTTTTGATGTTTCTAATCTTCTCTGTCTAAAACAAACCTCAGGGTATGCAAAGGGATTTGTATTCTCACTATTCTGATTTCTGCCATCAGAAGCAAACACACACTTTAACTAATAAATAGACATTTTTACATTTTGCAAATACAAACCCTCAGTATTTGGCTTAATATTTGTGATGCATAAATGCACTTTCCCTAAATCATGACAGTTACTGCAGAGACTTGACTGTCATCACCTGCACACTAATCCACAAGATAGGCTGCAGCAAAGTTGCTTTATATTTAGTTGAAACTAATTTCAGTAATTTTTGCTAAGAGTATCATCACCCTGCTTGTCCACAATTGTATGAGGCTCCTTTCCACAACTGATGGTGAATATCAACACTTTTTCTCTCGCTGCTACACACTGATGGATGGGAAATACTACCTTCCATCAGATTAAACATTAATTTAGTTTGCCTAGGTGTCCGTAAAGAGTTTTTAAATAACTTTTTGTATTTCTCTGACTTGAGTCAGTTTACACCATCCACAAATTCAGTTCTCTCCTTTGCTAAACCTCCTTTCTCTACTTTGTCTGTACTAAAATGCAAGTGACCAAACCCAGAATAATGACATTTGCTCTTTAACACAAGGAAACGGTGTACTGGTTACCTACCTCTTGTACAGCACTTTGTTGCTGTTTTCTTTCATTACTTTTTTTTTTTTTTTTAAATATCCAAAGCCATACTTTATCTTTTTTAAAAGCTCTTTTCTTCTCTAAAAAGGTTTTTCTGAGTTTTATCAGGGACATTCTCAGGAGTTCAAAAAATTCTGCAGAGTTTTCTTATTTTTCTCCTTTTCCTGAAAGTCTCCCTTAAAAGCCCAGAAAGTTGCCTACCCATTACCACCCAGAACCTCCAGTCTTATTTCAGTTGTTATCTATCACATTCTCCTATCAGCTTCTTCTAATGATTTCCATGAATGCTTGCAAGTTAAAGACTGCTTAGAGAATTACATCTGTCCTGCCACTCTGCCAGGTAGTCATACCCAATGCCACTTTGGGAATAAGTGGTCATCTGCTGGAAAGGATGCTGGCTGGTACCTGTAGGCTTCTTTTGTTATTTTAGGAGCTTCCTGTCTAGATCTGATCTATTTGCCATAAGACAAAACACACAAACAAAACCCATATGCTTTAAATCACGCATAACAGTCACAGAAATTATCCAGACGGCATCAGCTGCAAGGAGCAATTTCAGCCACAGCAGGTTAGAGATCCACTGAGTTGTTTGAATTAATGAGTGCTGGAGAAATAAGATATGCCTGAAAGTGTTGGATTTGTTCATTTGTTTGTTTATTTTCCTTCAATTTCTCTATTTCAAATATCCTTGGACTAGGAAAACTCAAGAGACTTTTTTTTTTAAATACATGCCATCATCTAACTTAAACATGATCTCATTACTCTAAAACAAACTTAAAAGAAAGAAATACCAGAAAACAGAAGAAAACCACAAGTACACCAGGAAAAATAATGATAATAACGGAAAAATAATGATGATAATGGAAAAATGACAACCTGCTCAGATTTGTGTAAACAACTAACTATGCAGATAGTCTCCCACGGCACAACCACAAGGAAGCTGTGGTCATATGATAATGCTTTTCATAATCTGCACTTGCATGGCAATGACTTCTGAAACACTAAATGCCTCCCAAATAAGCCACTTCAAAACATTTTCTGAAATTGTTTTAAGGTGGTTTACTTCTACTGATAAACTCTAGATTTGAAGAATTTAACTAATGGGAAGAGAAAAATTCAAAGACACCGTGGTTGATGATCGCTTATTGTTTAGGATGCACCATTCACTGCCAGCAGCATCACTGCTCTGTGTGTGCACATGACTGTGAGTGAGTGTTCGCAGAGCTTCACCTTGCCACCTTCATCTTAGTGAACACATACGAAATATTGTGTATAAACACATGCAACATCACGGCTACATGAGAAAGATAATAACGTGCATATTTTTGTCTTCTTCCATGATAAAAAGAAAAAAAAAAGAAAAAAAAAGGAGCTTCTCACTGAAATGTCTGCACACTCCGATCACAAGCTGAAAGCTCTTTCACAACACTGAAACCGCATGTGTGGGGATGGCCTCACCCAGACATTTGGAGGAATTTAACTCCTAGAGAGTTCTCACCACTAATTCACTTAACAATCAATGCCATTAAAGCAAACAATAGTGGGCAACTAGGCTACTTTTATCAAGGTGTTAAATCACCACGTGGGACAGCACAGGATGTTTTTCTCCAGCTCTCTATCACTCCTCAGCAGGAAAAGCAGCATAAATTGCTCATCATAACAACTTACAAACAGACTTTTAATACAAATTTCCAAGAAAAGAAAAAAGAAGTCCCCTTTCCCCCTCCTCCCCAACAACAGTGACACAATTCAACATTTTCATGGATCGACAATAGAGGATTCATTATTAACAAACACTAACCAAATTTTGTTAAGAACTTAAAAAGTAGCATGCTGGCATTACTCTGAAACAAGTTTGTACTTAAACATACGGGCTATATCCTTTCCACTAGATAAAAAACATCTGGATGATAAAAAATGTCGCGATTTTTGAAACAGTTTTGAGGGGTGTCAGAGTCAAAGTAAACACTTCAACCTCCTCAAATCCCGTGAACATCTGTTCAATCTTCAGACAAAGGGAACCAACAAAAAATATAATAAACTGAAAATGCTGAAGCCAAAGAAGTCCACAATTCAACATGCCAATCCCCAAATTACAAATGTACCATCTTAATATAGATTTACATGGACCTTGACCAGTGGTGTACAAACAGGAATCTGAATTAGGAACTTGCCAACCACTCCGCACCAAAAAAGTACATTAAAGATTGTACAGAATCAGTTCAGGCCAACATCAATGCAGACACAGTAACTGTTTATCAACTTCTCAAAACAAACTGGAAATAACAGTCATGCTGCTTCAGAAATATTTTTCTAACATCTGCAGCAATCCTGTTAACTGTTCATTGGGCAATTTCTACAGTACTATATTTTGAATAGTGAAGCTGAATGAAGTTTGGCAAGAATTAAGAATTGACAATGAAGAAGAATTATCTTAATGACTGGGTTTAAATTCCCTATTCTCATGTCACTGCTTTTTCTCAAGGCCACAAACAAACTTATCTGATGGACAGCAGTGACCCAGAAATAAGATCTTACCTTTGATCTTGCCATAATAGAAGGACAACAAACCCAGAAGCTCAAGACAACAAAAATCCTGATGTTGACAAATGAAACATAATTACTTCTTGCCTACCATGCAAATTGCTGGTGTACTCATGATAATACACCCAGAATTTACGAGTCTTTGAGGAAAAAAAAATCTTAGCAGAGATCAAAAGGATTTATTATTAAGAATGGGTCAAGAGAAGAGGATGGAGAGGTGACTAGGTTTATCCCTCTTGTTCACACTCAGAAGTCCACTCAGCCCCACTCAGTTCACTGTTTACAGAAGCCCAACTCAGCCAGTTGCAGTTTTAAGCAAACACCGTTTAGAGATGATTAGGAAGCAAGATTGTTCCATTATATTCTGGGAGCAGAAATGGTCAGAAATATTCACTGGAGAACAGGAGCAGGAGTAGCTCAGGTATCTCCTGTTGATCCTTCCATGAATTCAAGATTTATAAATGCAAGTTGCTTCTGAGCCATTCCCTGAACAGAGACCAGTGAAGGAAAAGCCAAAATCGCACCACCTTTCCCTTTGACTGCTTCCCCTCTCAGCTTTTCAGTGAAACTTAATGCAACCTAGGCTCTTGCATACCTGAAAAAAAAAAGGGGTAGACACAGAGGATTAGCATGCTATTTAACTAATTCACTTTACGAATTGGCTTGGATTAGCTCTGGGTTCCATTTGGTAGACAAGTTCTCAAGTACATACAGGAGGTCATGTGGATTAAGTAGGTTGTTGTAAATTCACACCATACTTTAGTGATTACTTAACTTCTATTGCTAGGTCCTCAGCATGCAGACTATCCAATAGAAACAAGAAATACTTTAGTCAGAATATTTGAGAGACACCAGGAATTTAAGAGAAAAATCAAAAGCCCACGGGCGGGCAGAATGCACTCATTGTAAAAACTTGACAAAAAATCACTTTCAGTGTTTGTATTCTGAGAGAAGTTACTCTCCATTCAGTGCATCTTCCTTTGTAAGCGCTATTAGTTCTCTGTGTTTTACATCGAGACGCACTCCTCTCACATGCCTTTTAAAAACCAAGAGAAAAAAAAGAAATTTTAACAAAGGAAAAATGCAACCGAATAGCAATTTTGATCATTATGGAAAAGAAAACAAACAGAATTATATAGTAGTTAGCCTCAGCTCTCCCACTGGAACTCATGCACACCGGCTTGGGTACACACACTTCAACGCCTGCACACTTCAAAGCTCAGTTAAGACAGTTCGCAACAAAAGAATAAACCATAGAGCATCACTAGGGAACCACTAATGCCCTCTTTACTTGCAATTATACCAACTAGGAAGGCTAAGGCCACAGAAGGAAAGTGTACTGAAATCCCCCCACAAGCTGCAGTTTTTAGGTAAACCACAGTCCTTCCCAGTGCCTCCACGACACCAAAGCCAAGGGCCCACGCAGAGCTCCTCTGACCCCTGACAGCTCCAGCAAGCAGAGCTGGCTCTAATTTACAGCTCCAACCAATGCTGAGAGGCCTTCCCTCGCTTAGCCCATCATATGCAAACACTAACCACTGCATGCTGGCTTCACTGACACGGTTTTGCTGGTGGTGCACAACAGCAGCCGGGCTCTCTGAGATACCCTCACTGGAAGTAACATCACCAGCTTGGATGTGGGAAGAAATCCATGAATTTTCTCGGCACGGCCACACTAGCATCTCCCTCTAGTGGAGATGCAGCTTATTCCTGCAAGAGTCCCTTCCGCAGAGTCACAGATAGAGAGAATTTAATCAGACCACAAACCAAGCTGGCAGGAGAAGGCATTGGGCACAGGCAGCTTTGGACATCGCTGTGTGCGCAGGATGCCCGGCAGTTTCTACCAGCCGAGACCTGTCACCG
>JAWLRI010000261.1:221517-234830 GCA_034781795.1 Crypturellus tataupa | reverse complement strand
TTCTGGGCTGTGCCATAAAGCCAATGTGGGGACACATCGGATAGATTGTGAGGTTTACTTTATGCCTTCTTCCAATCCTGTTAGATAAGGAAGGAGAGGGACGAACCTGCCTTTGCCGTTTGGTAAGGCAGAAGAATAATTGCTGATGTTTCCTATAGCTTTGTTGATGGAAGTAATGGACGCCAGGTTGTATAGGACTGGAAATACCGGAATTCAAATCCTTACTCTATTGTGGCTTAAGATCTTCAAGCCAAGGTCGGGCGGATGCTTTTACGGAAAATGTGCCTTCATCAGTCTCCAAACTGGCAGTCGAAGGACCGGTAACCGAGGGAATTTCCGTGGCAAGTATTGCATGGGAGGCTAGACTAAATGAATTCTGCTTGAGCCTTAAAAGCTGAATGAAAAGGGTTGCTCTGATTCTGCACCAGCCTGGGCAAGAAACATTCCATCTTACAGGAAGTAATGACTGTTGAATGGAAGGGGAAAAAGTGTGCTATATTGCAGGAGCAAGGCACTGACCTTTTCAAAGGTTAACAGGCAATGCACAGAGTGGAGATTTTTTTTCATTAAGAGGAAATACAAGAGTGTAATTAGAAACAGGCTGTGCTGAATGATTTTGTCTAATACTATTTAAAATTGCTCATTCAATATAGCAGAATACAGAATGGTAGTCACTATTTTGGGAACAGAGTTAACAACTGGAAATGTGAGAGATTACAATAGGCACTAGATATTTTGATGGGTTTCCTATAGAACTTAGAGGTCTGGTTGCATCTGAGTGTGCTGAATGTCAGCTGAATAATGGCTTCAAAATGGTAGTTTCAAAAATTGTCAAATCCTATATCACTTGGTGGTATAAGATAATAGCGAGAAATATACACCTTTCAAACATGCAACTGAGCACTGCAGAAGCATTTTCCCTATAAAATCAAACAGAGCAAGCATGTTATTGGGAAGCTTGGTCTTTCAAAAAGCTAAAAGTTTGTTCTTTAGTACCTACAACCTAGATAAATTTAACCTATTTGTCTTTTTTTCCCCCATTCTCAGCAAAAATTATCCTGAAATTCATAAACAGTTCAACTAAGTAGAAGGAAGGTCAAGGTGCAAGGCTTTTCAACTTTATACACTGGGAGTCTTATCTCCAAACTGCACATTCTCACTGACATACAGAAAAGCTACTTAATGGCTTTAAAAAGCTGACCTGTCCTGTCTGTGATTTCCTCCCCTAAAGTCTGCTCTGCTGAAGGCCACTCAGTTCTTGTAAGTCAGAGAGAATTTTTTAAGCTGTAGGTTTAACACGATCTCTTGGTAATATAAATGAATTCTGCTCTTCATGCTGTATTCTCCTTACTTGTGGGTGAATACAGGCAAATATTTTTGCAGTTCAGACAGCGTGAGTTCACCTGGCCCTGTTAAGTGTAGAGTAAGTGTAGCTGAGTCATTCACTTCACAAATAGGTCATTTCCAAGCTTAGACCAAGATAAAGGAGGAAAGGTATTTCGCTTTTAGGGAGAGGAAACAGGCTGAAAGTTTATAGGAGAGAGCTTTCCCAAAGGGACAGTGTGTACCTTCTTCCCAAAGAAAGAGGCAGGCAAGCTGCACTGAGCGCTGAGGGACTAACTGTGAGAAATCATTGAATAATTCCTGAAATAAAATGCTTAAAGTTGTATTTATGAAAGGACTCATGTATCATTTTTAACACCATGTTATTTAATAGCAAGTTATTTAAATAATAACTGTGTAATGTGCAAATATCCTTTGGAATACCATCATTTCTTTCGCTGCTTGGATACTATTGCTAGAGTAACTCTTTAAATTTGCCACTACTGTTTTTTATTTCTGGTGCAGGTCATTCAAGTTCTTATTTACTGCAATAAGTGAAAGATTACATTTTGTGGAGACCAAAATCTAACAAGAAGACGTCTGTAAAGTCATTCAGATAGTAACATGCATATCTTTCAGGCTCTCCAGAAACCAATTACTGCCCCAAAATACACAAGTCATGTAGGCAATGATGAGTTAATGATTGAGGTCAAAATCAAGTTCCCAGTTTCAGGAAAGGGCTAATGCATTTTAAGTGCCTTTACATGAATTAGTCTACGCCATTGTCTACATTCCTAAGTAGCTCAGCATGTGACTTCCATTAACACTTGAAAGAAGTGTGATACAACAAATCCCTCATCATCAAAATGGGAATATACGCTTGTATTCTAGCACATTCCAAGGAAATCTAGAGAAATGTACTCATTGTGACTCAAGGCGGGTGGTTTCCAGATGCTTTTTTTGGTCAGTCAGTTAACTGGGGATTGTGCATAGTGTTGTTCCTCAAATCACAACCTTCCATATGCTGCTCATTCTGCAAAATAAATACCAGTGCTCCTCAGGATGAAATTTAAGAATAAAACGCAGCAGGGCTTCCCTGTTCTGACTTCTTGTGACTCAGGAGCTTGGGCTTTGTTATGCCAAAGAGTATTGAGTTTTCATTACTGGAATCATGAGAAGATTTTGTGTAGAAAAAAAAGCAGATTTTATCTCAGAGTAAGGAGGTTCCCCAAGCAGACCAGGAATACCTCGGTTCAGCATCCTCATCATGATGACAGTATTTCTCCCTTTCTCTCATCCTGTTATAGTTTGTTACTGTTCTGTTTCCCAGAAACTGACTGGAACAATGAATTTCTTCCCACATATGGATTTTGTCTAGAGGAGGGTTCTCATCATGCAGTTAATGAGAGGATGTTCATAAAAAACACCCATTCTCTAAAAAGTTATTGTCTTTAGAAACCCTAGTCAAATGGAAGTGCTAGAGATAGGGCTTCATGGAGGAGAAGCAGAGGATGAGGGTGATGTTCAGCTCCATGGTCAGCTGGTGAGCTGGGCACCTGCTGCAGCCTTTACAAGTTCCCAGGAGTTCTGGAAGGGCTCTGGATCAGGAGGTTTTGAGAAGACTGAGGGTTTCAGTGGGGCTCTGGAAAGGAAGAGTGAATAGAATCTCTTGGCAGGGTTGGAAGCGGGGCTTTGAAAAACACTGAAATTAATCTATATAGTCAAAATTAAGATAAAATGCTCCCTACTGTCCATTTCTCTTTTCCATTTAAAAGCATCAGTACAAAACCTGGTGAGAGCAATTCACATGGTGAGAGTGACTGTAAGCAATTTGGGGCAGAGACCATGTTTTGACAGTGCCTGCTACAGTGAAATATAAGTTTTGAGTGAAACCTGGGAATGTTACAGTAATTAAGTTATAGCAGAGCTATTGACACACTGGCACCCTGTACATCTGGATTTCTAGAGGAGTGTAACTTCTAGCTTTGGGTTTCAAATGGCATATGAAGTACCTTGGCATCAAATATCATCACCACTAACTGCATGCCTCGTTACACACTTTTACTGATGCAGACATTGCCCTGGATTCACTTAAGTTTTGAAAAAGCTTGTATTTCATTGCTATAATGTTACAGCAATGAATTAGAGCCCCTTGATGACATCATAGCTATGAGAATTGACTGTCTTTACTAACAATGTGAAAATGTCACGTATGACTTTTCAGCTATGCAGAAGATAAAACATGCAGTACAGGAACAAGAACATGAAATATGGGCTTCTGTGATAAAAGAAGGCCAGTCTCCAACAAAAACATGAAGACCACGCTGGGGTTTTAAAGCGATCATATCGCACCTTGGAGCAGCTCTCTAAAAGCTCCACCCGCTGCTGCGTAACAGCAGACTTAAAGGCTCGGGGATGGCAGAGCTGCAGAGCGCCAGGAAACCATCAAATAAGCACATCTGTAACCCATAAAGTCCCCCCTTCTATCCTGAAACAAATCTGAGAACAGCCTAACTCTAAATGTCCCTTCTTTCTCTTTTCCTCAGAGCATGTGAGTTAGTTACAGATAACTTGGGGGTGGAAGCAGGGAACACTGAAGATACAAACCGGGTTATCAGGCCTCCTTCTAATTCTGCCATTGTTTGTTTGTTTGCCCGATTCAGGGAGAAAAAAAAAAAAAAAGAAACACCAATTGTGCTAAGCAGAAGGATTTGATTGGACTATGTAAATTGAAAACACAGAGCACGCAACAGAAATCTGGAAGACTGTATAATGTTCTGAAATTATGAGCTCGTTATAAAGAGACAGAAAATTGAATTTTGTGTAAACAAATATCTAGCATAATAATATTAATTTGAAAAAAAAGTCTGTTGTCTATCATCCTGTCGGTGGTTTCATTGTCTCCCCTTGCAAACAATTCTATCTGGAAAACAGGCTGAAATTCCATTTAGCCTAGGAGTATGCAAGTATCTGGATGTATCCATCTTCTGTAAGACACAGGAAGCAGTGGGCAACCCACATGGGTTGTTCTTTTTGAAAAAGTTTATTTCCCCTACCTGAAAATCTCCCTCAAGATTGATGTTTTAAAAGAGAGCATATTTCTTTTCACTGTTTTTAAGAGATTGAAAAGATGCCTCAGTGATTTCATAAATTTGGATCACCTCTGCCGCCAGGGAAAGACATATTCTGCCCTATACTCTGGATTTATTTTAGATTTCAAGTTGAGATCTGACCATCACATGTTTAATGTATCCCAGCAGTTCATTGAAAAAAGGCAGTCTGACAATCAAATGTTATGGCGACTAGCAAAACCTACATACACAATTACACATATTCTTCCTCCATATTTCAGGTCCCTTCCTTTCAAAATGTGCAATCACTGACTTCCTTTGGCTCTTCATCTATGTATTTAAGAATGTCAGTCTATTTAGACACGCAGAGAGTGAGAGGGAAAGGGTATAAAAGGATTTCTAAGCTAAGTGTGGTAAGCATATCTGTCATACTCAATAATACATGTATGAAGTTTCTCAGAGTGATTACATGAAGACCCCCTTCTTGTGACTTTGAGAGGTGAGCACCAGATAAAAGCAACTGGTAGTGAGGTTAGTAGACAGGAACATCATCAGCACAGATGGAAAACCAGTGATTCTTTTAAAAACAAATAAATGCATAAATAAATACAAGCCATAGCTTGACTTTGTGTCTATATTGCACGAAACATCAGGAAGTAATTACATATGTCTGCTCTATTGTTTAACCTTTAAACGCATAATGCTTGCCCTCTGCTGAAGAGGCAGAAGCAGTCTTCTCATCTAAAGATGAGCAGCAGTCTGGCTCAAAGCTTGTGTGCCTCATGGCTGCTCACTGCCTCTTCATTGTATCCTAGTTCCTTAACTGGAACTGAATCTGGAAATTATTTTTATTGCAGATGTACCTATTCTCTTTCCCTCTTCTTCCCAGGCCACACTGATGGAGATTAGGACTGTGTTGTACTTGATATGTTATAAGCTGTTATAAAACAGGAATTCATAGTCTCTATAGCTTGCACTCTAAATAAGCAAGGTAGGCAGGGAGCAGTAAAGAAGGAAGTTATTTCCTCCATTAACAAATGAATAATTAAGGGACATGCTCAAAGCTGTGCATGAGATTTGTGTCAGAGCTGAGTGCTGAAAACAGGATTATGGAGGCCCGAGTGCCAGAACTATGAAACTAGACTTGTTAAACTCTGCTTGGATCAAAGGGAATGTTAATATACCTAAAAAAAAAAAAAAAAAAAAAAAAAGATCTTTCTCAACCCAGATTCAGCATGCATGTACAGACACAGACAAAGATAAATTCAGAGTTTAAGTGGGTGCAGCTTGGTTTATTCCCCTGGAGCTGTGCCTGTTTACATAAGGCTGAACTAGAGGTATTATGTCTTTGACAACATACGCCATTAATATCTTCGTACATATGCATCTGAACCACAATCTCCAACTGTTGTCTATTACTCTGTTTTTCAGTTGTTTAAACTTTTCACCTTCCTGCTGAGTTCCTAATGGAACAGATTCTTAATGCCCTGTTTTCTGGTTTCAGGGGAGGGGGGAAGGGGATCCTCTTTTCTTATAGGTTCACACAGATTGCTCAGCACTTCGAGCACAAGCTTTTGGAATAAATATGTAATAGTGGGACTACTCCTTTTACCCTTCCTCATACTGAGATTCCTCTTTTGGTTTCAGGAGCACAGTCTGCTGAACAAGGCACTACTCAGCAAATACGAAGTTGGCAGAATGCGCCGTTAAGCAGAAACAGAGCTCACGTCCTGCAGCCAGAAGGCATTAGAAATTTTGTGACAAAGGAGATCATATTGCAGTGCTGTTCTTACAGTCCCAGTAAGGGGAACAGTCAGTTCTCAGAAGTAGACAATTTTCTTTTAAGCAGTTTTGCATTAAAGAGGGAAAGAGCATAACAGCAAGGCTCTAGCAAAAATAAAATAAAATAAAAACCAAAAATACAACACACCCAAAAAAAAACAAACAAAAAACCACCACCACCACCGTCAACAAAAAGGAATCAGAGAAAAGTTTTAGGGTCAGATCTTCATTCCCTCCTTGGTCTTTAAAAGACAGCTGAGGAGGGGATAGAGCAGCACACGAGCCAACTGTGACCACGTGAGGATTACACCCATGGAGATTCAGCGGAAATTAGCCTCGAAAAACACCCTCACAGGACACAGCAGTGGAAAATACTCAGTCAGATGCTTCTACTGTGAACATTCAGATTTATTCTAAGTTATAACTCTTGTTCTGAACATAGAAAGGACACTAGCTTAAGCTGCCTTGTATAGTGGCAAAGGAAATGCCAGTAGATCTGTGCCTTGTTAACCAATGCTTTAACTGGAATGTATGGACATACAATGACCCAAACCTTTCTTCTAAAACAGGACCTAAACCTTTAGAGACCAGAGGAAATATAGAGCACGTGTGGAAACAGAGGGCAGGACCTGTTCTGGAAAGGAAAGGCAGCGCTGTGATAAACTCCCATTTAGCTGAGATTTGACAGGATTTGATAGAAGGGAGAAAAGCCACACTGGAAGAAAAAGTGACTTTGCCTAGAAACAATGCAATTCAAACTGCATATGGAACAACTGGTTATTCACAGAATGAGCAAGAACTGGCGAAGCTGACAGATGTGGAAAACTTCTGGGGAAAAAAAAGCACTGAAATGAGAACTCCTGAAAAGCTCAGTGAAGTGCCAGAAGGGGAAAGGAAAAAAAAAAAAAAAGAAAAAGAAAAAAGAAAGTGGTCTGTAAGTGTGGAAAAAAAATGCAAAAAAAGGTAAATGAAAAAAAAATGAAGACCTAGTGATTGAAGCAGAAACTACAGCAGAGTGGGAAACACAGAGTTTTTTGCCAAGTGACAATCTGCAAAACTGGCCTATGAAATAGGCCAATGAAAAGTGAATGGAAATGCATGCAGATTTGAGTAGAAATAAGCAAAAAATAGAAATGGCACATATTGTACAAGGAGAACTCCACATATTTAGTTCCACCTTAATACACCAGGCAATGAAATATGGGAACTTAGCCAAGTTACCATTAGTATTTTTTCCAAATGGAGATGTCATAAATACAAGCAGCAACTGAGAAGACAAAAAACAATAGAGCAACAGTCAAAAAGTCCCAGCAGTAATGCTAACAATATGTAACACTGACCACTTAAAAGAAACTGTGGCAGAGCTAATTGGCAATGTCTGAAAAAAGGCAGATGCCTTCAGCCCACTGGAAACATGAAATGGTTGTCAAAATGCCCCAAAAACGTGATCACAGCAACAATGATGTCTGAAAAGGAGCTACAAGCTGTCTTTTGATATGAAAAACTTTCTGCAAGTGCTGCAAGCATGGGGTGAAAGGAGCAGTAGATGGAAAGTTTTGGAACAGTCTGGATAGAGGCTCAGCCCTGCATAGACCAGATACATCCACTTAACCCATCACAGAAGTATGCAAAACAAATCACTGACTTTCAAAACTCCCAAAATAGCTTGAAGAAATCTTTGCTATGGAGTGTCTTTTGGTCCTAGAGAAGCTCAGTTGCTGTTATTAATAACAATGAGAGCAGTGAAGTGCTCTATAAAAGAAAGAGTAAACACTTATTTGGCACTAACACTCCTGTAAAACGTGGTTTCATTTCCCTTTCACTAACACTAAGTATTGCCATGGGTGGATAATGAGCACATACATGGCCAATACCATATCTAGCAGCGTGTTAATTGACAATGTTACTAAGGTGACCCAGGCGTCATTGCTGACCTGCAACTGAATAACACCTCTAAAGAAATGATGAGTAAAGAGAGAACACCTGGTAAAGGAAAAACATAGCTCAAAAGGCAAAAAATTCTCTTGGGTGAAACAGTAATAAAAAAAAACTTAGATATGAAATCAAGAGCAAGGAAGACATATGCAGTATTCACTCATTCCAACATACTATGCAAATGAAAAAATATCTTTGGTGGATCAAAGCTTAAATGTATGGAATTCAATGTACCTAACAGAGAGCCATGGACACCAGGATCTTACCAAAATTTCAGACAGGAAATCAAATGATTAAAAAATAACCTGTGCTTCTGTAAGCTCTTGAGAACTTATGACCAAGCACAAGGCCAATTCACCAGCCAAAGTGTGTTCTGATCATATTTATTCTGAATTACACCTTCTTGTTTCTACAGTACAATGAGGCATGAATGCTCAATACCAACATGCATTTTTAAAGCAGCAGTTTCTAATGGAAATCCAGAGGTGCTAGGAAAGGAGGGGAATGGGAGATGCCTTTAAGAATAATTATTTCCCAGGAAGGACACATCAGTGACCCTGAACATCAGAGCAGACAGAATCAGCAGTTAAGGAGAAAGCAAAGAGAAGGAGACAAATTCCCACCCTGAACACTAACAGTAATTAGGAGGCGACATGGCCTGTTGACTCTCAAGAACACAAATGTCCCTAGGATACAGCTCATTGGCGCAATATGTCACAGCATCCTAATTGCAGGAGTTCTCAGAAGAAGGAAGTCTAGATGTGTGCATGGTCACCGAAGGCATGTACATAGCAGATACTTTGCTTTGTGGAAGCGATAAATATAATCATGAGGAGTGATTTCCAGATTTTCTAGCCAGGTGATGGGAGACGATTGTTGTGCCGTGGCTCTGACACATGACCATGCTAATTTCCTCCCCTTGGCATATCCAGTATTTCTCTGAAGGGCAACCAGCTGTGATCAACTGCGCAATCTCAAGTGGTCTGCTTTGCAGGCAGGCAGAAGTGAGCTCCTGTGTATTCTGAAAGCCAGTATTTCTGAGTGATTTTTCAATAATTTTTCGAGACAGATTTGGGATGTGGGGCCTGATGCTGAACTTTTCACATTTGTTTTGCAGTCAGTTCAGTGCACCAGTGTAGCTAACTCTTCATTAACATGCTGGCCTTTGTAATAAGGCCTAGTTTTGGGGAAGGATTAAATCAAAATTCCTGTTCATGCAGTTTATCATTGGAGTGCTAAGTTAGCACTGAGGGCAAATTCTCATATAGGAATTATAGCTGTTTGATTCAAGTCTATGAGACTCTTACAGGATGGAAAGGAAATGTTGTCAGAAGTTCCTAGTAGGTTTTTGAAAGGTGAAGCAGGAAAAATATGTGGGTGAACATGTGGATTTGCTTTGTTTTGTTTTTCTGCTGTGATGAATATTTTTCGCCTGTCAGCTTGTTGTGATAGAGAGTGGCAGATGCCTCAGAACATACTGGGGAAGTTGCTAAGCATGGAAATTCAGCTTGCACTGAAGGAAGAGGCAAAGCTTCCTTTGGAAATGTGCTGCCAGCAGCTGTAGCACACATTCTGCCTTTAGCGAAACAAATATACTATCACAAGCACAGACAGCAACATTTTTAATGGACATTTGCTTGGCCTTGAATGTTATCACTTGCGGAAGGTCTTGGAACATAGGGTAGGTAGCTCCTGCTTTGCTCCTTTCTTTTTTGCCAGGAGCTGATCATCATTTATGCATTGCAGTTGTATAACTGATTACCATAAAGCTGGTCAAATCCCTGCAACCATTAAAATCCAAAGCCACTGGATTGCTATATTTTACCATCATTTTAATGAGAGAATTCCCATTTAGAACAAAATACGCTCTTAAGCTCTCATCTGCCTGTCTAAAGTGTAAGCAGCATCATGGGAATCCACAAGCTTTGTGCTCACAACTGTGCACTTAATGCCATGTGTACATACAAGTATCTTATTCCTCTGGTTCACTAAATGCTTGAAGAAGCAAGCTGTTTCTTTCTTCCTTGCTCCTCAGCTCCAAAAACTAAAGAGTCACCAAGGCTCCAGAAGAATGGAAGTCTACCTTAGAGCAGCAGTATTCTCCATATCCAACCCAAACAGGGAAGATTTAAAAAGGTCTGCCATTTATTAAAGAACTGTGGTACCCAGCAGAAAACAAATAAGTTTCTTTATGATGTGTCATTTCCCTCTTTCAAAAAAGTCTTGGTTTTTTATTTCTTTCATCCATTGAGAAGAATAATATTTTAAAGACTGTATATGGATAGCTAAAAACATCTCAATATATCCAGAAGTGAGAAAAAAACAAACAAACACCAATTTTTCTCATGTAGAAAAAAAAGTTAAATAGCTATTTCTCTGAATATTTTTTGTTTCAGGGACTCAGTCATTTCAGTATGCACCCGACTGATTTCATGAGCAAAGTAGCAAAACATTAGTTAATGTACTTTACTTCTATAGTGCAGCAAAGTAGAGAAATAATTGAAGATGGCTCCTTCTCACCTACCCAGGATGGATCTTGAGAGCTGGCTAGAAAGCAAGCCAGCAAAAACAGTAATTTTGTTCCAAATGCATCCAGATAGGACTGCAAGTTCACACAAGGAAAAGAGCAGTGAAGAATGGAGGTGACACATTTTTCATGTTGCACAGCAAAGACACATGCTGGGCAAGAAAGAACAAGACAATATTCAAACTCTGATTTCTCAGTAGGGGACAAAATTTCTCGTAGGAGCTGCCATATTCTGGTATTTTGTATCTGGTGGACAACTTTTTTTCCAACTACCAGGAAAATCTGAGATAACAAGCTAGTAAAACACAGTTCTGAGTAGACTTAACACCACACCAAAGGATCATGAGTGAAACATATGCCATCAGCCCCAGATTATGAGGAGGTCAGAGGTAACAAGCATAACGAATCACAGCTCCACAAGTACTTTTCATGCCATTTAACATCTCACTGCTACATATTTCAGCGAGGTCATGAAGAGGTTGCACAACAGGTGAATGCAGCAGGTTTCTCTCTGACTAAGCACAAATTTATTAACACCTGGAATAATTTGCAACCTCAACACATTTGAGTTTGATTTGAAAAAAATGATAATGCATTTAAAGGCATAACGGACATTTTAAACCTTCGGTTAAATTGCAAAGACTAATTGATCCTGCCTGATAGAAACAACTCCCTTTTCGATCTCAAATTCCCCATCTTAAAATACACAAAATGCCTAGCAGCCTTTCGGATAATTCTTTATTTCCAGCATCAAAAAATGGGAAGTCTGTCCTTTGAATTTAGCTTGCTCTGCCTTATTAGAAGACTGATTCCCTTTTTATTTCCTGTGATTCTCCTCCTCCAAATTTCATTTTGAAATCTTAAGAGTCAGAGGTACACTGGAAATGTATAACTGTAGTCTGTATATAGAAAACACATCAGAAATGGCATCAGCTGGGAAAACTGTTAGTACAAAAATACAATTCCAACAATATATCTACTCAGCACAATTGAGGTGCTTCCTGACTAGTATTTTCTACAAAGTGTCTTTGTTTTCTATTTATCCCTTAAAGTTTATAGCCAAACTTCCAATCACCTCAAATGCTCCTGCAGGACACAATTATTTTCATCTATTTACATAACTGAATTTAAGATCAAAACTCCGCTACCTTTTTATGCTCCATTTCATCCTTTCACTGAGCCCATTTGCAAGATTAGTTACCGACAGGGAGGACCACAAAGCAGTAGAAAAAAAGGAATTACAGGAAAAGGAACAAGAGAAGAAAGGAGAGTGAAAGAGGGAAGTTAAAGAAGTGTGAGGTAGAGTAAGATAAGTGCTTTTTCAAGATCTCTTCTGGGAAGCATCTTCCTTTTCTGCGAATATATTTATTCTTATCGTAGTTCAGAATTCTTTACATGTTAGCCTAGCTTCCCATCTTATCCCCATCTCCTGCTTGCTTCTTTTATTTTAATAACTGCAGTACTGACCTCTGATATATTATTTGTCTTAGGCTAACTGAAAACGTTTAATTAACTGTAGGCTTCCATTTAGCATCCATCGGGCTTAAAGTCACATGATCTGGCTCTTAATTCTGTTTCATAGAAAAAGCAGAAAATTAAATCTGCAATTAAATTCTACCAGGAACAAACATATGTAAGAAAGAGCATTGCAAAGGCATATGGGTTAAATCAGTGTCTACTGAGTCACATCACTATTTGTCTTAGCAAACTTGGCCTGGGAATAGTCCAGCACATCTCCACATGATTTTCTACTGGGTTACTCTTAAGTGGGAGTCTAAGAATCACTACTGACTGCTACCTAGGATTGGTGTCTTTGGTTTCACAAGAAAGATATTGACGGGAACAAGTATAAATTTTTTTAAATAATATTAAAAATCTATGTTCAGATTCTTTTCTCTTATGTGCAAGCTACTTGTCTTTGTCATAGAAGTATCTTCTTTAGAGTCAAACATCCTTTGAGTTCATCTGGATTTGAATGGCTACGAGGGTCAAACTGATGGGAGATTTCTTAATTAAACTGGAAATATGACTACTCCTTCCTGATCAGAATATAAAAAAGGCATTCTTTTCTATGGCTAAACTCACTTTCTCCATGCAGTCAAAAGCAGAGTGACTTTCAAATAATAAAAGTTAAAACTCCACATTTTCCTGGAGTGAATCAGTAAGAGAAAACAAGGGCATCATCAGTTACTAATCCGAGATTTTAACCTGTGTCATGTCACTTGGACAAAGCACATAGTTGCTTGCAGAGATGTCTCAAGTATATAATCTGGGAGAAAGAATAGCCTTTGCAGGTATGATACCAATGCTTTCTAGAAGAATCAAGTTATTGTGGCCTCACTACCGTAAGGAGATTGGAAATAAAAAAAAAAAAAAAGCAAAACCTACACTAAACTCCATCAGGATGGAGGGCCATATGAAAGACCACATGTCAAGATCTGTGCTTAGGCCATGCTTTTCTCTCTATTTAAATCATAGAATCATAGAATCACAGAATGCCTAAGGTTGGAAGGGACCTCTCTGGGCAGCCTGTTCCAGTGCTCTGTCACCCTCACTGTCAAAAAAATTTTCCTTAGGTTCCTGTGCAGCTTTTGGTGCTTAAGTTTGTGGCCATTTCCTCTTGTTCTGTCACTGGCCACTACTGAAAAGAGGCCGGCCCCATTCTCCTCACTGCC
>JAWLRI010000261.1:191124-214575 GCA_034781795.1 Crypturellus tataupa | reverse complement strand
CTTCCTTCCTTCCTTCCGTCCTTCCTTCCTTCCTTCCTTCCTTCCTTCCTTCCTCTCTCTCTCCTTTCAACATCGTCCTACTGAAAGGATGCTTGAAGAAAGATTCCTGCCATATTCTTTCTTTTAATCACAAAATTCTAGGTATTCTGCACAATAAAAATGTTAAAACTAAGTAAACAAAAAAGACTTTCCAAACAAGAAGATTGCAGCCTGAGGCAAATCCCATATAACCTGCCTGTCCCCTCTGAGGTTTCAATCTGAGGCTCCTCTTCCCCACCAGAGCTCTGTGTCTTCCAGTGTCAAGTCTGAATCATCTAGAGTTTATTTAGAAAACAAGATAGTTTGGTTCCTAACAAACAAGTCATACTATATTTATAGTCAGATGCACAGCCATTCCTGAAAGACTAGAGATTCCTACAGAGATGGACCTTACCAGTGTTTTCAGCACATTATTTAAAAACAATCTTTCTGTTTTTGTAGCTTTTGGCTATAGACAAAACACAACTTGTTAAAAAAATAAAATGAAATACGATCTGAAAAATGTCTGACATCATTGTTTAATCTCTTTTCCTTCTATCCTTACTGCTGGCTAGCACAAATGACAGAGAAGGCTTGTCCTATCCTTTGTATTCTGAAGGTATAGAATTATTCAGATACAAAAACCTTTCCCTGAGGGTTTCTCAAGGTTTCTGTGGCACGTCATCATCCTTGTTCTGCTAATACAAAGCGCCTAATTTGTTCTGAAGTGAGCTCCTCCTCTTCTTCCCACTAGATTTATTTTCTTCTTCTCCTTTTTTTTTTTTTTTTTATCATTAATGTGTCCAGAAACGTTCAATTTTGCCACATTAGGATTGTTTTCCCCACCAAATCCTGATATAGTAAATGTGAACATTTTTCCATCTGTCTCCTATGGACAAATGGTGTCAAGCCATATGGCAGTCCTGCAACAACACCTGTTAAACACAGAAACAGAGAGAAAGAGATAAGAAATAAATAAATAATAGCAGTATCTGTTACAGGATTAAAAAAAAAAAAAAAAAAAAAACAGAAAATATGGCTTTTGTGGCTTTTTAAATGATGAAGACTTAAAGATGGCTACTCCAGAGGATACCTCACTGTTTGAGAGACATAAATCCACTCACAAAACGAGAAAAAACAGATTTTCATAATCACGAATGTACTTTCTTGTGGCTTTCATCTACTAAATCAGGTGTTCTTTGGTAAATGCCATTTTGTGGCTTTTATTTTTTTTTTTTTAATATGCTGTGGGGTACTTCCAAGAACTGCCATTCTGCAGAGTTGTTTTCTTGTCAATTTATGCTCTTGTAAATCTCTCTCTCAAACGGCAGAAAGCTAGCTAAAATTAAAATCATATGTCTTTCTACTTGTAGCCAGTAAATGAGAATAAAGGCATTCCTGAATCTCATTAGAGGATTCCTGTGGTATTTCAGACATCTTGGAGGTTGCTGTCGTCAAGTCCATTCTTACTAGAGGTCACTTCAGCATTGTAACATTGTAACATACCATTAACTTTATTAGAGTACTAATTAACTGTGAGTACACTCTCTTGCTCTTCCCATTCTGCATGTGGATATGCAGTAAATATTCTGGTAGATTCTACAGACATATACGCAGGTGTAGTAGTTGACCTACGTGGATTCTCCATCCAGGTGGAGGCTGCTGTTGTCTTAGGTCTATGTTTAAGAGAAAGCCCAGAGAATGGGTGAAAAATCAACAGAGGTAGACATTATATGGGTAGGAAATAACCCATAGCATACTAAGCTATTACAGCCGAACGTTTTAAAATTTACTTCAAGAAGGAAGCAAGGGTTTGTGTCCAATAGGTAGAGGGACATGGCATGTCATGCAACTCTGTCTTTTTTAAGCAGAGCTCATGAGTTACACATGTTCTCTCAGAACATCAAAGTTGTTTTCAGTTTCCAAGTGTGCTCATCTCATCTGATAAATTGCCTACCATATTATTTGTTCACTATCACTAGGGAACAAAACTTGCTTTAATTTGCAAAATGAGTATGACCAAGCAATTGGTTATTTCAAAGTCACTATGGACTTCCTACATGCAGCATACTGTGAAGTTTGACACCGCACAGAAGGCAGCTTTGTGCCTTCATCAAGCCCTCAGGGGCTTGGGTCACATTAGTTATTGGTTCCTCTTTCAACGTTGCCTCTGTAGACCGCCCTCTATAATGCAGACGCAGTTGCAATTGCAAACCAGTAGAATGTAAAAGGTCAGTTAACACTGGTGACTTGTCTCTCAGTCAGTTGTCGCTGCTTGACCTAGTGGAAGGGGGAGAAGTTTTCCTGGTCAAGAGGACACTGTATTCACTGAGCACCTACAGATGGAGGGTGTGTGCTGTAAGGAAGAAGTGCCTTCCCTTTCCGTCTCCAGTGCCATGGGTCTGCAAGCTTTTCCAGATGAGGAAGTACCCAGTTTGCACTCCTTTGTCAATTAGGCATGTCAGAAGTATGCTTTTAGCAGTAAAAACACAATGGAGAGACAGCCTCCGACTCAGGTTTTCTTTGGAGATATCTGTATTGAACTAGAATTCTCCTTGCTGCATGTGAGGATAATACCAGTTACTGATATTCAGTGAGCAGTTGTGCACCTGTAAGTAATCAAAAGCTACTGTAAATCCATAAATACAAAGAAATATATTTTTTCTTTTCTTCTCTTCTTTTTTTTAACATGATGTATTGCTTTTCTTTATTTTCCTGCAGCAATCCAGTATACTGTTTGGAACAGAAAAGTGAATCTTTTCTTCATTGTTTTTTTTCTTGTCATGCAACTACCTTTTAGGGCGTGTTCTTTCCTACTGAAAGAATATTCTTGCCTCATCTGCTAAAAGTATTCAGCTAATGATTTTCCGATTAGCCACCATTACCACAACTAAATGGATGCAGTAAGATGTTCTCCAATTTAAAGTAGTAAAGGAAATGCATTGGTAAGGCTATCATTGTGTGTTTTGCAAATCTCCAAAAAGAGAGTGGTCTGGTGAAAAGAAGCCGTCGAGGCTGAGGTTACAAGGAAGAGAAAACACTGAGCAGCAGAGATGCTACACTAACCACGAGATTAAGAGCAACTACCTAACTTCTACAAAATGACTTTAATTTTTAGGAATACAAATCGCCTCTAGTCAAGTTTCTTCTGCTACCTGTTCTCCTTTGCATTTTTGTTTCAACCAGAATACAAAGAGTGTTGTCAAGGGAATAATGGAAAAGATTATCTATTTCATGAGAATCTTAGACTTCTCTAAAGCATAAGCTAGTCTTAGAGAAGTGAGAAGAGTATTTTCTGTCGCGGGATTTCTATCTGTCTGCAAGGTTGGCAAAGTCACTATTGGATGGTAGGAAATAACCGAAAAAAATACAGGAGGACCCATAAGGGTCCAATAATGAAATAAGAAGATAAAGAGATATATCAAAATAGAGCTCATTCCCAAACTAGAGGTTCTTGTATTTATTTTAATTGTCCTTTCCAGAAGACATTGTTTGTATGAAAATACTTCTTCCCTTGAATGACCTGCTTTGTGCAGACATGCCTTAACCAAACAAGCTCCATCATTTCCTGAGTCTTGCCATGATAAAAATGCTATCACAACTGTTGTCCTCACAGGTTGCCTTGCAGGGTGCTGTGCAGACATTAAGTGTAAGAAATTAAAATTATGTGGAGCATAATGAGAAGCATGCTTTTCACATCTCTGGAAGCAATTAGCCAGAGAGAGCTATTAGCAATTAGATCTCAGAGAACTTTGAATGGCAGAGGTCAAGGTCAAACTCAGACAGCAATATTCCCAATGGCTGGTGGTGTTTGAATGCAGATTTTTTCAATGGAGAATTACAACCACACTGGATTCTGAATTTCAGTTCACATTTAGCACTGAACTTGCTCAAATCTCATTAGATGCATAGTCTTGGTTTAGGTTCATCTCTGTTGAGGACCTCTGGCAAAACATATCATATCAAATCAATCAAATCTGTGCACTCTGAACCTCATATCTATCTCTGCCCTCTACTGGAAACAAAGCCACCTCCACTCATAGAACTATAGGAAATTGGGAACACAACTACTACCAAAACAAAATATGTCCTTTTTAACAGAAGAAAATCTCACTTTGTTAAACAAGATGGTACCCACTTCTGTTTGACTGCTGAGCAGATTTGACTATAAAACCAAATCTAAGGTTACCATACTAGAGCTGAAATAGTGGCTATATGTGAACTTAAATGTCTTCACCATTCTTGTGAAAACAGTAAGGATGTTTAGACAATGATTTGTGGGGTAGCAATAAAGAAAAACATACATTGTCCTTTTTGCATTCTGAGGTGCATACATCTTTGCTTATTCCCCCAAATAAGAGGTCAGGCTGCACATGTTAGACTATAAAGCTCATCACTGAAAGAAGTACTTAAGTTTTTCCACTGGAGTGACTTTCAAGAGCCCTTTATGACTGGTTTTGCCAGTGACTGCCAGATTTCCTCTCAGTCGTGATTATCATTACATTACTACACTGGCTTTTGGGTATGTAGGTGTGGCTGTGAATGGGAGACCGAATTTCTGAGAGCTCCGGAAAGAGCTCTCCATCTGGAGCAATGGAGCAAATCCATTAAGAAAAAAAAAAAAAGATTGTGTGGGGCTGTGGATGGAGTTATAAATGATTCTGTAAATTCAGGCTCCACAAATGAATCCAGCTGTCATAAAGAGGAGAGGCTTTTTAGCAAACCACTTCAGGGCTTGCACCAAGATGCACATGAAGAATTAAACATAGGAATTTTCAGGCAAATAAGGCAAGCTACTAAAATGCTATAACAGTGGTAAACAACTCATTGGGGATTATGAAAGAGCACACCTTGACAGAGCTAATAATGCACAGTAATATGCTTTGTATCTTAAAGTCCGAGTTGGTGTTATCTGGGCTCTCTGTAGCCTTAGGAATTTTCTATTATTTACTGCATTCTGCTGTGCAGAAACTGCAGTTTCTCTCCATCTTGATGTTTAACAAGAAACTCCACCAAGTCTGGCCCTCCTTCTTTGCAGCATATGTCTTATGATGTTTCCTATCCACCCTTTCAAAGATGATTTCCCTTGTGCGGACAGTGAAGACATTCAAAGCTGTTAGTTGCTGGGTGGTTAATCTTCACAGGGTTGTGCAAATTGACAATTGTGTCATTTAGAATCACTTTAAAAAACTTCAGCTTCAGCTGAAGGTTTAATCTTTGCAGGAACTTTCCTGGAGCTGGCAGCAGAACGCATGGTCAAGCTGATGCCTGCAATGAGTAGCCTGGTGGCAGCAGGCAGGCTACTGAGATGCCTTGCGGAAAAACTTCAAGCCTGAAAAAAAATGCATAATGTACTTTCCAAAAGCAAAATCCCAGCTAAATTTCATGGGTCTGGTAACCTGACCGAGTTGCTTGCAGCATAAAGCTGTGGTTCAGTGGGAGCCATGGTGCATCCCAGTTTCACTCCAGGCAGTATCCTCTTGCCTTTTTCAGTTGTGCCAATTTGTTTGTAAGAAAGGGCTGTAGTTTTCTCCTACTTTCCCGGGAAGCGAGGAGAGAGATTGCAACGTATGGTCACAGCTTTGTACCTCTAACGAATACAAACCAGAGGTCAGATATAGTTTGTGCGAGGCACTCGTGCACTTTCCCTCTGTCCCTCAACTCCAGACAGCAGCACATGTGCATTTCACAGATCTGTGTCCAATTCATCACACAGCAGCACTAATCACACAGCAGCACTACCCTACCCCCAAACTGTTGGAAAAAAAATCTAACTACGCTCTCCCCCTCTTCAAATATTACTCTACCAGCCCAGAGTTGACGCAAGTGTCAGCTATCTCTAAAGAGGTGACGCTGCCTTGTTTAACTTCAACTTATTTCACTTTATCTAGAATAAGCATTTTCCCTGCCAGCTTTTTTTAAATTTTCTTATTTTCCTCCACTCTTCACCCCATCCCAAAAAGGATTGGAGAGGGATTCATTTCCCAGATGTGCAGGAAAGGGAAGAGAGCAAAACAATTCATAGTGCAGCCAAATTTCAACTGAAAGATGACATTGCATTTACTGAATGGTAAATGTAGATGAAATGCTGCTGTTATTATGGGATGGGAGAAAGGGAAGCTTACTCTGTCTATATCGGTATAGTCAACGGCCACATCACAAATTTCACAGCATTTTGCTCCACACTGTGGAGCATGTTTTACTTAAAATCCTAAAGACTGAAGGGACTGAAAGTTGAGGAATTTGCTCTCACTTCTGGGAAGACCTTCATCCTGCATAGACTCTTGGACAAGAGCTCCTTGTTTGCACTGGCGTTAGAAGAATTCAGTCTTACACTGATAGGACTCACACAACAAAGGATCAGAAATCAGCAGGGTTGCAGTAGAAGGGAGCTAGAAAGGTAGTGTGTGCTGTTCATCAGTATGTGAAGCAGCAAACAGACAGAATCAAGGAAAACTGATCTGCACTTACAGCTGCAATTTTGTCCTGAGCAAATGCAGAGCCTGTTTAATTCTGATGTATACTGAACTCTGCCTGACCTGAAACTTGTCCATTCTACTCTTGTTCCAAGTTTTACACTAGTATAACTTCAAGGAAATCAGAGTACAACCAGTTTCATTTCAATCGGTTCTTTCTCCCTGCTCTGTGGGTAGTATTTACCTCAGCAGAGAGAGCATTTGGCTCAGAGTTTAAGCGCTGAGCTGGGATTTGACCGCCTATCTAAGGTCAGTTCACATTTTGTGCTTCAAGGTTTCCAGCAAGATATGGGCTGATATGACTTCAGGCAGAGCCTGTCCTTCCTAAAATGGGGACAGTTTCTCTCCTTTTGTCAGCGACACCATATAGTTCCAGGAGATTTATAGGAAGTTGGTGTGAGACATTTTCTATGACCCTGATGCAAAAACTAATCACCATTTTTTAATTCAAGTCGGGTTTTCTATTCACAACGGCAGGCAGGTCTGCATGAAGGTGGCTCAGCCAAGTACAAAGTTGCTCGCTGCAGGCTGAGTCACACCAACTCTAAGGTGTCCCTGATGTCCTGCTCTGCTTCCAACATGGCTTGCTTGTCTTTAAAACTGCACCACCTCCCAGAAAACTGCACGTGGCTGTGGCTGAAATACCAAGAGTGTGATTCTGTCTCAGAGATTTGCTGCTTTCATGCTGCGCTCCAGCTGTGCTTTCATGGTAAATGACATCAGCAGCACTCCTCAAGCCCAACATATAATATTCTCAAAGAAATACAGAAACTAATTAATTCCACGTGTGCTCCTCATTTCCTGACACAGCTTGCATTTGACTTTACTTGTGCACACTCAGGAACCCAGCATTCTTCTTTCTCCTCATACTAAGTGGTCTTGAATTAAGTAACATTAAATAAACATGCAAGGTTGTATATATTCCTTGCTCACTGCATGGGACTTTCACAGTGCGGATTTCATTAAGGTCAAAGGGGTTGTGGCAACAGCAACACTGGTACTGAGTAATAAAATTAACATATTATGCCTTGATAGTCCTTGTGTAAGCCAAAGCTTTTAGATGATTTTACCATCAAAATCAACACAAAAAAGGTCCTTTAATCTTACATGTGTAAGTAAGTACAGCATTTCTAAAATTTCATAGTCTGGCTCTGCATACAGGAGACATCAGTCTCTCACAAATGAGAAGAGAAATACTGAATTAACATGAATATTCTCTTTTTGAATTTTCCACTGTTAAAATAGACAGAATATAGCTTAAGAAACCTGAATGAAGTGCTTAGTACAGGGTTATAAAAATGTAATAGAGAGAAAAGACTCACAACATAGTATCAAAAGTACTTTTTCTGTTTGGCCTGTCTTCTCTTAAGGTGATTCCAGGCATTCTGAATGCTCTAATTCAAGAACTGACTACACTACTGTAGTACATCAGGTGAGGGTGACTTCAACAGTAGAAAACCTGAGAAGATCAAAGTAACACATCACCTGCTGCAGGTTATTATTCTGTACATTGCTTAACTTGCCTTCTAGAACCATTATGTGTAGCTACTCACAATTAATAGGGTCTATTACAAAAAGGAGGCTGCAGCCCCATGAAACCTACTGGTTTAATCAATGTGCAGGAGAAGTGTTTGTTTTTTTGGTTGGTTTGGGTATCTTTTGGGGGGTGGGAATTGAGTCTACAAAGAAACTTTAATATAGATCACTAAGAATGGAGCCTGGAGTTTTCCTGCATTTTTTTAGGTGATCCTGGTGTCATGATCGGGGAACATTCTCCACCGCACAGTACTGATGCATCCTTCTATTTAAATCATACCTCTTAAGATTACTTTAAAATTTTTCTTTTCGAACACTGATCTTCTCTCCCCCACAACAGTTGTGCTTCAAGCTAGCTGTAATTTCAGTGAATTACCTCAAGCTATTAGCTGAAGCATGTCTTCTTCCAAATAATTAATGGAAAGGAGGGAAGGGATGTTTTCCAGAGTTCTGCTGTGAGGTAAGAGTTGGCTCTTTTCTGGAACAGATATGGCCTTAAAGGTTCCCGCCCTCATGAGGCAAAGTTACTGAAGAGTCTTGGCAAAGAGAATAGTCTGTTGCACAATAAACTCTGTGCCATTCAAACACTAATGAAAGAAAAGTGTGAAGTTTGATGCTGATATTATACCATTGCCAGAAAAGATAGCATATTTTACTCTCAGCAGCTTTTGCAGGACAAAGCATGTGAATGCTAAATGTATCAGTCATGAGCTGTGAACTTCAGTAATGAGTCAGCAGCACCTAAAAACTAGAACTCTTAATTGTGATTTTTAAATCTATTTCTAATGTTGGTTAGTCTTTTTCTTCACAGCTGATTATATAATTTATCAATAATTGCTCCTTGCCCACCTTAAATTGCAGCTTCCTTGGCTAGGATTTTCTTACATTTTAATGCAGGAGTTCCCTCCATTCAGTAGGAATATGACTGTCTAGCACAGCAAGGTCTGATCTCCTGGCTGGGACTTTACCTTAATGAAAACATAAATAGTAATACTAGGAGAGTTGGAGGCTTCTCTGTGAAATAAAGAGGAAGTCTGAAAGAAACTTCCTTTCTGTATTCTACTGTACTTTTTAATAACTTTGTAAAATATACCGATAATTTCTGCAACTACAAATACAAAGGCTAAAATCACATCCTTCATATCCAGTTAGGTAGCAGCCACAGCTACTGGCTTTATAAAGAGCATAAACTACTCCTACCTAAGGGGGTCATCTGCAGAAAAAAAAACAAAAAAAAAACAAAAAAAAAAACTGCCACTTATGGTTTTAGGAGTGTGTCTTACAGGTTTGTTACAAGGAAATGGTCTAAACATTTGAGGAAGCCAAAAACACATGGTGAAGGCAGAAATTAAAGTGATAGTAACTGAGGCAAATACAACAAATATTTCTGTGAACTTGGAGTACTGTGGGGCCCAAAGCTGAAGAATTCAGTGCATTCAGCATTTTAGGGAGCAAATATGTGATCTCTAAGGTTTTATTGCAGTTTTGCATTTACATTTTTTTTATTTGAAAACTGCTGTTGTACGAAATCCATACACAGCTAGTACACACTTACATTGTCTTATGTTCAGTGTTCTGTGAATATAATCAAGCCCTAGGCTGTGCAGTATATTAAAATCCTTTTGGGCTTACTCCCTTCTCTGTGTATTTTTCCATTTTTGTTGATGTTATTTTTTTTTTTCTGGAATACTCTTGATTAATACAAATAATTTCAATGTATCTTTTCTCAAGTAATGCAGACTATCTAAAGAATGTTAGAGCAGCTATTTTAATTCACTTCCTTTATCCCTATTATAGATGGAGCATTCTTTGATCACTTCCTGATGCAGGTGGTAGATGAGCCAACAAGGAGAGGGGCACTGCTAGAACTGCTACTAACAAACAGAAATGGTCTAGTTGGAAATGCGCGGGTTGGGGGCAGTCTTGGTTGCAGTGGCTTTGGGATGTTGGACTTCATGATACAGTGAGGAGAAAGGTGGGCAAGAAGTAGGATTGCAATCCTGGACTTTAAGAGAGCCAACTTTAACCTCTTCAGGGAGCAACTTGGCAGAATCCCCTGGGCCAAGGTCCTAGAAGGAAAGGGGGTCTAGGAGAGTTGGCTAATATTCAAACACCACTTTCTCTAAGCTCAGGAGAGCCTTGGATATTATCTATCTTGACTTCAGCAAGGTTTTCAACATAATCTCCCATAACATCCTTATGGAGAAGTTCAGGAAGTGCGGGTGAAATGAGTGGACAATGAAGTGAATTAAGAACTAGATGGATGGCAGAGCGCAGAACGTCATAATAAATGGGGCTGAGTCTATTTGGTAATGGGTATAAATTAAAATACAGAAAGTTCCATCTCCATATGAGGAAGAACTTCTTTACTCTTTGGGTGCCAGAGCACTGAAACAAGCTGCCCAGAGAGGTTGTCTCCTCTCCTTCTTCAGAGATCTTCAAAACCTGCCTGGATGCAACCTTGTACCATGTTCTCTAGGGGTTTGCCTAGATGTCCTCTAGAGGTCCCTTCCAACTACAACCATTCCGTGATTCTCTGATTCTTAGTTAGTGCTTTCCACTTCAATGTTTTGCTTTATTTCCTTTAGTCTTTCCTTCCTCAAGGAGAACCTCCTCAAGAGTTAACACATAGACTTTTCAAGTATGAGGTTAGGATGGATGAGATTTCTTGGCAGGCCTCTGGAAAGGACTTTCACAGTATTCAAGCACTGATGACATCTACAGTACATAAGATATATCCTATGGCAGACTGTATCCTATTGATGAGACCAGGCTGAAGATTTCTTACCAATGTTCACATTCACTACCAATACGTCTCTGGTTGGAAGAGTCTGGGTAAATAAATATGACCTCCATGTTTCTTTCAAAAGAAGAGGTGTACTGCTAGGTGCCCCAGAAAATACATTATTATCAATTGCTGCACTGAGCTTAGCAGACACTTTCATTAATTACAAGCATTACTCATGCCCAGTCTCCCATTGTTTAGTCAATGAGTTTTTGCAAAAATCATTAAGTTGGTAGTAACATGTAAGCTCAATATGAGCTTCTTCTTGGTCATGGACTACTGTTCCTGAGAATGCACTGCTTCTTGTAGGAAAACAACAAACGTCTACACTCTAGTTTGGTATCGAGTATGCTGTCATGGTCTGCTGCAGGCAAAACTATGTAAACACACCCTAATGAGCTTAAAAAGATTTGTGGATCATCTCGCAGCAATAATAATCACCATTATTCACTCTTTGCATAGATTCCAGTTGATGTTAGCATGCCTCTGCCCTTCAATGCCTAGATCATCTTTTGGTTTTTTTTAAGAAGTATGAAATAAGTATGAAATAATTATACCAAATATATGCACAGCTGCACTTACCAACTCTACTGGATTTGTGAAATAGACAAACACAATAGGGAAGCTCCAAAATGTTACATAATTCACTTGTAGAGTGATATAAAGCTATGTAATTAAATAAGTAAGAATTGCTCAAGGCAAAGAAGAGTTAAAAAAAAAAAACTCTTGATTTTCAGCTGCCTTGCAAATGGAAATTGATACTTTTGCTGAAGTTCAGAAACAGATCCTAACTTGGGTTGTCTGAGACATAGGTCATCTTTTCAAAGCACAAGTTACTGTTCACATGTAGTTGTTTACCAAGTTTTTGGGGGGAATTTTGAGCTAGTGTAGTGCTGAATTCTGGGCAAAGCTCATAGAAACTCTGGTCACATAGGAGTCATACAACTGAAATAATAGCTGATTACAAAATGCTGAAAATTTCAAGGACAGAGTGTTTTTTGAAGCTACCAACAGGCTTCAATCCAGTTACAATGTCATCTCACAAATTTTCACGGGGAGTTTCCTGCAGTTTCAGAATAGATGTTGTAAAGACTTCAATGATCACTGTAGTTATTGAGAAATATTCACACAAATGGTGTTGCTTCATAAGACCTTGATTGCCTGCAAGGACACAAGGTAAGAGGTTAAAGAAATAATCTATCAAAGCCAGATAGAGGCACCAAACATCTTCACAAGTTGCCTGATAAGATGCAGCTCAGTTACAGCCCAGCTCTGGAAAACCTTATGGCTTATAATGTAGTTATAGTCGTTATAAAATGATCCTAACTATAAATTTATGGAGTTTATTTCAAACAGATGAGCATTCGTTCTCCTTCCCTGGGGCAGTCTGCAGATGCCTGCTCACAGATAGGGATGCACTCTAGTTTTGAAGGCCTCCCTGTGAACCGCTACTACTTCTTTTATACCAACTGCTTATTCATTTGCTCTGAACAGGGTGGTCAAAACCTTCAGCATCACTTCCTGCCAGCTCTAAGAAGTCACTGTGGCAAAATGCCACAGCAACACTTCAGAAAACTTCCTCTCTTGAGATGCAGAGAAACCACTGTTTCTTTTTTGCAGCCTTCAAGGGTCCTTCTGCCAGCTTCACTTTGTTTCCCTGGTGGTCATTTTTTTTTTAACCTATCTCTTGTTTTGTGGAACTTCCTCCACTGACTCAGGGTTCAGCTGACTGATTCCACCCCATACCTCAGCATCCCCTTTCCTATTCTCTGTGAAAAGCACTTTGTCTTTTAACAGTTGGACAACATTTCCCCATGGCATCTATCTTCTTTTCCTATGAAGAAAATTTTTGGGATGAACACTAAAATTATTTCCTGTCATCTCTTTGCCTATAAAATGTGAAAAAAATAATTGATCATTGGATTGCTTTCAAAATATTTAAAGGTTTATGTGCCCTTGTGTCTATTCTTCTCTAAACTAAGTACCCTTAGTTGCTTTAAGGTGAAGTCTAGATAACATTTTCTTATCAGTCTTTTTATTGCCCTCTGGACATCGTCAAATTCAGCTCCATTTTTCATAAAGTGAAGAGGCAAACACACATTCCTGCCAAGGCCTTACCAGCTGCAGCTAGGTAGTTTGAGGGAATTTTCCACAAGCTGAATGTATTTAATTTTAATTATCAGCTCTCTCACTATTAACATCTCCTTCAAAGTCTCCTAAAAATGCTGTCAAAAAATCAGGCTTCTGACAGCACTATTCAACTGGATTGTTTTGGGACAGGAAAAGCCACTGGAGCTTGCCAGAAAGGATTCAAACTATTTTCAAATATGTTTTGAAATATTCATTAACCCATTCATAGCAAGTAGATATACAACTTAATACAACTTAAATTTATGGCTGCTCAGAAAGTCGTTTTATTGATAATGTAAAGTAAATATTGTGGGCAAAACCATTTATACCTCTGAAGAAATATCCTCTCCAACTGCAATAAAAAATTTACTTTCATGACCTCTTCATCCTATCCCTTTTTGTAAGGCACACAGCTGGTATTGATTAGCCCAGAGGAATGCAGTCTCTCCACCTTATGCAGATGTGAATGGGCCATATGAAAACTGAAGTCTGCATGAAGAAGGGAATAAAGTATTCTGCAAAGAATAATGACGAGTGATCCGTTTCCTATCTGCATGATCTATCTCAAGTTAGTATCTGATTGACTTATGTCTTTCAGCTTCTCGTTGAAATGAATGTCTTACAGAGCACAGAAGGCGCTAGACTGAACCAAAGAAATGTGTTATTTTTTTTTCCTAAAATAGTATTAAAAGTATCAACAAATTATAGTTTTTACCACCTCAGCAATGGCTGCCTAGAGGCAAAAGTTACTTTTTTCTCTTTCTACATCTACTCGGAGGGATTAAGAATCTTAATAACCCTATTGATATTTTTCTGTGTCAGGCACACAATGCCTTTAATTGTGTAAATCAGAAAATTCAATACATTTCAACAGTCACTTAGCTGATATTGTGCTGTTTCTGTTTCAGCTTTAGAGAAGGGTTTGTGTACCTTTAATATGAACTTGGTCTTGGCCAATACCATGTCAGTTTTTCTAATGAAAGATATTATTGCTCTACAAACCTTGTAGGGTTTGTAGGGAGCAAACCTCAGCAAAGTCATGCCAAGATTATATATACATCAGTAGCTTTGAAGACACATAATTTTGAGAGAGAGTCAGTCACAGAGACATGCCACATATATCTTTAATATATATGGGAATGTGTTAACCCACCAGGAGTAAATCATTCAGTTTTGCTTTGTCTCATATATGACAACAAAGATTTTTCAGACATAAACTATAAACTTTATGGATGGCTATTTTTAATTTGTCTTTGAAAAGCAGAAGTCAGCAGATAATGGGAGAATCTTTTTTTGAGACTGAACATATTATTAAAAAAATTCTCTTAAAAAGGAAGTATCATTTTCTAAATGCGAAAATTGTAATGTCTATTTCATGTCTGTACACTAATTTTCAATACATTGTTTCTGATGTTTGAAACTAGAAATTTTCAGAACAAAACTCTACACACTATTTTAAATTGGCACTAGATGTAAAATATAAAAAAATCTAAGAGTGAAAGAGTAGCAAGGAGAACTTGAGAGATAAAAAAAATAAGAGAAAAGTAAGTTTTCTACCTGCTGAATCAGAAGATGGGAGACGGGAAGTTGAAGAACAACTGAGAAATAAAAATCCCTTCTCTTGGTTTTAAGAGGCTTATTATTTTCTGTCATGGAATGTCTGAGACACTTGGGAGCCTCCCAAAGCCTCCCCAGGATGAAGGGTGGTCAGCACTGAGTGTCTGAACTCTGCGAATACATCCACATCCAGCTCTAATTTACAAAGACTTGAGTGGGAGATCAGAGCTCACATGCGAGCTTAATAAAAGGCAGGCATATTTTATGAATCCTTACTACTCTCCAATTTAGGAAACCTGACTTGAAAAGTCATGATGAATCTCCTCAAGGATAGTTCTTTTCTGGTTTTGGAAATAAACTACTCCTAATAGAATCGTGATCTTGCCATGGGCCAGAACCATAGATACAAACAGACTTTATGAAACACATGTAGACAAAGGAACGTTTTTCTCAATGGTTACCACTGACTCCCATGTGAAACAAGCAATGGGGAACAAAACATCTTGTCAGACCATTTTATTTCTATTTTGAGTCTTAACATTTTGTCAGTTGCTAAAGAATTTATGCAAATAATATCATATGCAAACAACGTATGACCAATCTTTTTCCAGACCAGCTTTGGAAAAAGATCCTGAGCTCATACGCCTTCCCAGAATCATCCCATGGGAAGCAAAGGACACACTTCAGACTTAATCACTTTTCTCAAAGCTTCTCCTGAAAAGGTTACATTGTTTCTGGTGTGGCTGTACCTGGTCAGTGTTCGAACACTAAGAGGACACCTTTGGTTTCCAACTTCCCTTCTCTGTATATTGTTCAGATTCATAGCACTGAGGAAGACTCATTTTCTTTCAAGCACTGGACAGTGTAAATAATTAATGGTAAGATATCATTGTCTGATCCTGCTCTTGTTCTTAAAGTAAATAAATAATAATAATAAAAAATCACTACACTTTTCCGTGGCAACAAAATTTTACCTCAAAATGTGTATACTTAAAATGCATCTATAGGTAACTGGAATACAGGATTTTTCTATAGGTTGAAGAGAGAGATACAATTATAAGACCAAAGAGCTCATTACATCAGACATCACATTCATGATGGAGAAAGAGAAGCATTCATGATGGAGAAAGAGAAGCAAAACAAGCAAGTTTAATTATATTTAATACTTCTTTTCTCAAAACCAGCAGGATTTCAAGGGCTACTCTCACTATTTACAGAATTGCATTATTTATGAGAAACATTTTCGACTTGAAGTTGTTTCTTGTTCCTAGCAACAAGTTTGATCATGTTCCCACTGACATCAATGATATATTTGAGATTATTTCAGGCTGAAATAATAATAAACTTTTCTGTGAATGCATGTTTTTGTATATATGTACCCAAGCTTTTGCCCTGAACAAAAGAAAGATGTGTAAGATGGTAAGATTTTTAGGCTCATATTGCCAAGGCATTTTATCTATTTTCACAAAGCTGCTTTGTTTCATATAAGATAATGCTGTTTTTTACTTTTTTTTTTTTTGCCTTGAGGAATCTATGGGTATAATTTAGTTGTATATCCAGACTTTCAATGAACAACAGATGAACTCCAGGGAAACGTTCACAATTGATCTCAAGAAAGGTTATGCCCCATATATAACGCTCTGACTACACACATAGTGGAATCAGCAGTTGTGCTTAACTTCCGTGAGTTATGCCACAAAGTCATTTGAGGTCAAATGTATTTTCTTGTTTAAAAGCTAATCCTATTATCAGATGCCTTAGAAATACACAAGCAGTTCCTCTGGGCTCCATTCTTAGAAAAAAAAATATTGTCTACATTTGGAGGCAGGGGGAGATAACCCATGCCATAGATATTGGAGAGAAGCAGCAGCTTTTCCTGAGAGAAAGAATAGCTTTGAAATAGTCTGACAACAGGAATTGCTGAGTACTTTTAGAAATGAACACTGATAATATCCAAAACTCTCTCCTAGGCACAGTTCTACAAAATAAGAATTAAGTAACAAAGGCAAAGAGTGTGTGATTCTTCCAAGGTCACATAAATCTACAAGAGGAACAGCTTGCCTGAAAAAACAGACTGATAACAGTGATATTCCAGACATGCAGCAGTATTAATCTGGAGCTGCTTGCTGCTCCATCCAAAATCACTTAAGGAGGTAGGAAGAATCATCCTGACTGAAGGCTTTTCCCCCCAGGTTTCTTCCTAGCAAATTAAGGCTATGAAATAAGTGATCAATGAGAAATTGAAGTACCTAGCATTATCCTTATATTCCAGCTGTCTAAACTGTTCAAGAATGTTGGCAAAGTTATTAAAAATGCTGTCTTAAGTTCCTTCCTGGTGCAACTTTACCATAACCAAAGAAGACAGAGATGTGGTAGCTGAAACTAGCTTATTAGGTCCAGCTAATAAGCTGGACAGAGATTGTTAGAAGACAGGAGTTTCACAGTTATAGCTAACTTCTTTGCCGTATATGAGAATAAGTAAATCTTCCTGACCGAATGAAGGCCAAAAATATTAATTAACGTTGTATTCAAACCAGACCAAACCCTACTTGCTTAGGATGAAATGGCTGCTTAATAACAGCTTCACTTCACCAGAAAGAGCAGCTTCCCACGCTCCTCCAACAGGAGTGAAACAAAACTGACCATGCTGAGATTTGCCTGCTTATTGGTTAAAGTTAATGAGGGTTTTCACATAGAAACTACAGATAGAGCTTCAGTCTTGCTGCAGATGAATCTCTGATCAAAAGTATGCAAATCTCCTCTCAAATTTTGAATTAATTCTGCTCATGATTGTGGTCTGACCCAGACTGATGTGAAAAAGTCAGCTGTGACTCTTCAGAATATGCTCGCAGTTAAGACCTCAGCACACTCATTCAGCTAGGAAATTGTGCCACTAAAAGGAAGAATAAATCACCAGTGACCTTTCAGACTTTCAAGACAGTATTTCTTTTCAGATTGCGTTGCAGAATAAACAACTGTCAAGGGGCAAACAGAGAGAGGTTTCACTGCAATGCGCTGAAACACATCTTCCCTCATGAGGGTACTGCACTGCCTTTCTTCAAAGTGGTTTTGTGGAGTTATTCACAGTCAGCACAGCAGATGTACATAGCAGCAAAAGGTAAAGGAGAGTTTGCTGCCTGCCTCCACCCTGGCTTGGTTGGGGGGAATTGTACCAGTCCCACTGCCCAGACCCATACTCGTGTATGAGACCCTGTTATCAGGGGACATTTGTGATAGATATACTACCAAAATGTCCTCTGTGTCAGATCACATTTCCCTGATTTCACCTTAAAATTAAGGCCCTCATGGGGTAACTCAATCAAAATTCCTTTTCGCTCTGTCAAGTCTCAAATATTTTTCCCAAAAATATTTGTAAGCCTGTCTAGAAGAACATGCAGTCCGTGCAGAGGCAGAGGTGCCTCTGAAGCCCTGGGATATACTTTAACAGCAGGCCAGCATGGCATCTGTTTTGAGTCAATGCCTATCTGCTCTCTGATCCTAGGGTAAAGCACATGTTCAGTCCAGAAGATGAAAGGCAGAGACGTCTCTGGACAAAACTAATATTCTGTTTAAGATGGAGCTGCCTTTTTACATGCTGCTCAGATGGAAAAGAAGGGAATAACATGTTGAGAAACATCTGCTTAGGCTGAAAATTAAACAGTAGAAGAAAAGTTTGTGTTGAAGGAGGATACCTAATGCTTCACAAAAGAACTGTCACGGGATAGGTTTATATGTACTAATTTCATCCTAATTACTTGGTACTGCTATGTTTGGTGTGGGGGGAAGGGTCTATCTTTTTTTTCCCCTTTTGCCAAGGATGGAGCTTTAAAAATTCCATTCTGGTGGCAAGAAAATCCTGGTTTTGGCTGGCCAGTGGTTTAACAAGGCAGCACACGTGACCTAATTTTACAGACTGCTTTGTGTCTCTTGTTTAAGGCCTTGCAAATGAGTGCACATGAAGAAAAACAGCAATCAGTGGAGTAGGGGTAATCCAGTAAAGAATGAGGTTTATTAAAGGGATGCCAAGAGTGACTAGTTGTAGTATACATCAACTGCAAAGACAGCCCACAGAATAGGACCCCACAGCCAAAGGGCAGGTGTTGGTCACAGCCCTGGGCCTGATTTTGCTGGGCAGCTCTGGGAAGAGAGCAAGGAGCACAGCCATGGAATGACCCCTGCTTCTTCCCGTCACCTCCTGTGTGGGATGCACAACACGAGCCTGGCTTTATGGGCTCTTTTTTCCCATACAGGACTCCTTCTCCGTGTCCCAGCCCTGCCTATCTTGCTTTCTGTAACCATACAAACATATCATGCCCAGACAGGCTTGGTCCTAAGGACTACTAGCCTGTCATTTTAAAGGGTATATCACTTATTTGGAGAGTAAGATTATTTTATGGAGTAAAGCTCAAACTGAAGAGGAATGGACACAGTGTTAAAGGAGGGAAATAACCAAAGGATACTTCAAAACTATTTTGCGGTATCTTGACAGATATTGCCTATCAATCAGTACAGTCTTCCTGGAATCTTTCCAATTGTCTTTATTGTCACAGAAATAGTCCATAATCAGTAACGGTCAGAGAAGTCCTACTTCCATTTTCCTGTTCTTTCAGCCATTGTCATTGTTAAACGTCTCAAACATCTGCTTCTGCTGGTAGGAGTGATGGCTGTTTGACTACAGTAAAGGCACATTGTCTCCTGTACAACGTGCAGGAGTTCCTAGAATATAGCGGAGTGAGATTATTTAAGAGTCATGTCAGTAAGGAGCCCACTTTTTTTTTTTTTTTTTTTTTTTAGATTCTTGCTATTAGAATCCTGTTAGACTTAGAGAATTTGGTCTATAAACTATTGCATCTCTGAAAAAGGCTTGGATAAAATCAGGTTAATTGGGCCAATACCCTGCACATGCATGGGCTTTGGCACTATTTTTAGATTCTTCCTGTGGATTTAATGCCACAAAACCTATGATGATTTTCTGTATTAGAAATGGACAAATTATATAACAAGTACAGCACTACACCCTGCACACAAAGAAATTAATTTCAAAGCTTCCAAGCTTTAAAGCTTCTAGATAACATTAGACTGTGGAAGGTATACTAAGAGGGTTAGAGTTAGGTTTATTAGAAATCATTGAGCTGCAAAGAAATACTAATACTTTCCAGGGAGCAGGGGAGCATTCCTTACAATAGTATCTACAACACTACTAAAATAAATTAAAGATTGTTTTAGGAGCTTTAATATTATGAGACCAAGAGGCTAATGCTTCCTGAAGGTTTGGAAAAAAAGTTAAAGAGAGTAATTAGCAAATGAACTCAACATGGGTCTTCGTATTAGTTTTAGATTTGCCATTCATTTGGCCTAGACCTATAATTAGGATTCAATCTTAAGCCAGCACTCTGGCTAGGAGAATCACATAGTGTGTAAGGTTGGCAGGGATCTCTAGAGATCACCTAGTCCAATCCCTCTGCTCCAGCAGGGACACCCAGAGCACGGGACGCAGGGTGGCATCCAGGCAGGTTTGGAAGATCTCCAGAGAAAGAGACTCCACAGGCTCACCAGGCAGCCTGTTCCAGGGCTCTGCCACCCTCACAGTAAAGAAGTTCTTTCTCATAGGGAGGTGGAACTTCCTGTGTTTCGACTTACACCCATTAGCCGTTGTCCTGTTACCAGCCACCATGGAGAAGAGCCTGACCCCATCCTCCCTACAGTTACCCCTCAGGTACTTGAACATGTTGATCAAACCTCCTCTCAGCCTTCTCTTCTCCAGACTAAACAGGCCCAGCTCACTTAGTCTTTCCTCATATAGTAGATGCCCTGTCCCGTAATAATTTTCATGGCTCTATGCTGGACCCTCTCTAGAAGCTCATTGTCCTTCTTGTACTGGGGAGCCCAGAACTGCCCCCAATCCTCCAGATGTGGCCTCACCAGAGCTGAGCAGAGGGGCAGGATCCTCTCCCTTGACCTGCTGGCAACACTCCTCCGCATGCAGCCAGGATCCCATTGGCCTTCTTGGCCACAAGGGCACATGGCAGGAGTCCCAAATCCCTCCCTGCGGAGCTGCTTTCCAACAGATCAATCCCTAATCGATCCTGGGGTGCCTGGGCTTATTCCTCCTCAGGGGCAGGACCCTGCACTTGTCCTTGTTGAACCTCATGAGGTTCCTCTCTGTCCAACTCTCCATGCTGTCTAAGTCTCTCTCAATGGCAGCACAACCCTCAGGACTGTCGGCCACTGCTCCCAGTTTGGTGTCATTTGCAGACTTGCTGAGGGTGCCCTCTGTGCCCTCGTCCAAGTCATTGATGAACAAGTTGAAGAGCACCAGGCCCAATACTGACTCCTGTGGGATACCAACCCTTGTGGTGTGTGACCCTTGTGGGCCTCCAACCAGACTTGACCCCATTTATTGCCACCTTCTGGCTCTGCCATCCAGCCAGTCCTCAATCCACTTCACTATCTGCTCGTCCAGTCCACACTTCCTAAGCTTTCCTATGAGGATGTTATGGGAGACGGTGTTGAAAGCCCTGCTAGAGTCAAGGTAGACAACATCCACGGCTCTTCCATCATCCATCCAGCCAGTCATCCCATCATAGAAGGCTCTCAGGTTCATCAGACATGACTTCCCCAGGGTGAATCTACGCTGACTACTTCTGATCACCTTCTTTTCCTTCACATGCCTAGAGATGGTCTCTAGGATCAGGCCTATAGTTTCCCAGGTCCTCCTTCTTGCCTTTTCGGAAGACTGGAGTGATGTTGGCTTTCTTCCAGGCCTCCGGCACATCCCCCGCTCTCCATGACTTCTCGAAGACGATGGAGAGCGGCTGAGCAGTGATTCCTGTCAGTTCCCTCAGCACTGTAGAGTGCATCCCATCTGGGCCCATAGATTTACGGGTGTCCAGTTTGCCTAAATAATCCCTAACCCAGTCGTCCTTGAGCAGCAGAAAGTCTTCCTCTCTCCCAGTATCTCTCTTGTCTCTGAGTCCAGTAGATGGGGACTAGTCTTAGCAGTGGAGATAGAAGCAAAGAAGGCATTTAGTAACTCTTCTTTCTCTGCATCCTCCATCATCAAGGCACCCTCCCCATTCAGCAGCGGATTAACATTTTCTTCTTCTTAGTCTTCTTCTTGCTGCTGATGTATTTGTAGAAGGTCTTCCTGTTGTTCCTGACATCTCTTGCTAACTGTAATTCCAGATGGGCCTTGGCCTTCCTTTTGCATCCCTGCATTCTCTGTCAGTGTTCCTATATTTTTCCCATTTGTCTTGGCCCTTCTTCCGCATTATGTGCATGCTCTTTTTGTCATTAAGTTTTTCCAAGAGCTCCTTGCCCATCCACGGAGGTCTCCTGCTTGCCTTGCTCAACTTCTTTCTTATAGGAATTCACCAATCTTGAGCTTGGAGAAAGTGGTGTTTGCATATTAGCCAACTGTCCTGGACCCCCTTTCCTTCTAGGACCTTGCCCAGAGGATTCCTCCAAGGAGCTCCCTGAAGAGGTCAAAGTTAGCTGTCTTGAAGCTAACTTTGGAGTTTTGAACACTCCTTCTTGTCCAGCTGGGTCATCAGGTGCAATTGGGTGCTTCTCCCAGTATTTGTTTTAGTCCAGATTTAGATTTTGAATTATTAATTGCCATTAAATTAAGTCTGGAACTCGGAGTGTTGTCCTGCTTATTAAAAGCTCTGCAATGAACGGAGAGTAGGTAGCCTACAATGGGAATCTGAGGGCTAATGTCCAAATTACACTGTCATATTTTTAGGCTTGAGGTTTCCAGCTGTTTTTAGACTAAAGCTCTATCTAGTAGATAGATAGAGCAATCAGTACAAGGTTTACATTTTGGTTTAAGACTGTGAGAATGAAAAATCCCAAATGCAGTTGGTAGCAAATCTAAACACCATTAAAATAAATTAAAGAGTGTTTTAACATTTGTTTGGGTGGTAAGGGGGAGTCTCTTTAAAAAGCTTTAAATTAAGGCACAGCTAGCTAGGTACAGTTAGGATGAAAAATTAAGTGTTGGGGTTTTTGTCATGCTTCTTCACTTTCATGTCAGATGCTCTTAAGGGTAACTTTGTTTTGACTAAGCTCATGAGGGTTCAGACTGTGAGGAATGGGCCAGCTCTGTTCTAGTAATAAGTACATCGAGGACAGACTGTCAGATTCGGAATGCTGGTCCCACCACCCATCCTCATGTCATCCTCATGTTCAGGGTTGGTAGAAAATACCAAAACTGCCTTTAAAACAGTCAGGATTTGGACTGGGGAAAAAAAATGCGAGAAAAGCCATAGAAAGCAAAACGTGCCACCAGCTTGAACTTAGGACAGCCCAGGGTATTTGAGCTGCAACCAGATTTGACTCTAGCCTTTGAAGCTGAACGGACTCAACCACCCTCTGTTCACATTTACCTCTCTCAGCATTTACCACCCACACGCCCCTAACCCTGCTCCTCAGCACAGCCAAAGCACCCCACAGTCCATAAACAGTGGGAGTGAAACTTACAAGAATCACAGAGCTTGTGCTAGACTAGAGTTGTAGCTATAATTTTCCTCTTAATGTTTTCCAATTGTGGATATTGTCTCCCTTCTCTTTTACCTTCTCTTTTCTAACAGAGTACAACCATTAATGTTGTATTTAGCTCTAGGTCAAGCCTCACCCACTGCATGGACCTAAAACCTAAAAATAGCCAGCAACCCACACAAGTTAAGTTAGGCTTCCACACTTCTCTCTCTCTCTTTTTTTTTTTTTTTTTTTCTCTTTTTACCTCACAGGCTAAACTTTGACAATAATAAAAGCTCCTGTTTTAGCCACAGTCTTAGATCTGGTCTGGCAACCTCTGAGGAACACAAACCTTGACACGATTCAACACAAGATTTTTAGAAATGGAAAATCTAGTTTTATGACATCAAAGCAGAACATAACACTTCCTCCATGGTTTCTTCCATCATATTCTGTCATGTTAACTTCAAC
>JAWLRI010000261.1:130592-191114 GCA_034781795.1 Crypturellus tataupa | reverse complement strand
GCTAAAACTGAACCCTAGTCTACTGCAATCTATGAGCACCCCATCTAAAAATACCCTGGGAATAAAGCCTGTACTAACTTTCAACATATCTGGTGACTTCAAATATTTTCCTTTACTTAGTTATTTGAGTCAACACCTATCTCTATTCTCAATCCAAACATGTGTGAAACCCAGATCTAAAAGTTGCTGTGTGACATTTGCTGTTACCAGTCCCTAGTATACCCAGTATATAAATGAAAAGAAAAAAAAAAAAAGCTGTCTGGAGATTATTCTTTTCTCAATAGTCTAAACATTCTTGTAATCTCACTACGACTTCTCTGAGCCTGAATTCTAATTATAACCCTCAAATTTAACTTAAGAAGTGCTAAAAATGGAAGATTTAAAAGTAGCCATGCAACTGATGGCTATTCCCCTTGAGCTCTATTTGGAAACTAGTTCTGAACATCATCATCAGTGGTGATCATTTATTTCTAGCTCCTTAAATCCCTCCCTGTGGTTTGGCCGCACTCCGATACCACAAGTGATTTTCTGAATCAAAGAAAATGCCGATCCACAGTGATGTCAGCTCTCAACACAGGCAACTGATCCATTCTGAAATCCTTCGTTCCTCGAGATATGTTTAGGGTTTGAAGTTAAAGAGATTCAGAAAGCGAAAGATAAATAGATAGATAGATAGATAGATAGATAGATAGATAGATAGATAGATAGATAGATAGATAGATACTTATCTGGACCACAAAGTAGCCACTTAGAAACCAAAATATTAATATACTCTCAGGATACAATCCAGCAGCAGCCTGAAGTGTACTGAGGCAGCCTGTTCTTGATTCTTTCCCTCTCTTTTCCCAACCATGTTTCCCAGACTGATTGCAAACCAGAACCAGAATCCCTGTTGTAAGTGAAGTCTTAATGTTTAACCTCTTTACCCTGTAAAACTTTCATCTTTTCTCTCCTGACTAGTCCAAAGCGCCCCTATGAACAAATGACCTTTTATTGCATTATTGATTTATCTGCTCTGAAGCCCTAACAGCGATCCCAAATTCTCTGTAGATAGTGGTTGTAGTACTGCATCATCTATAAATATAAGATATACATACAGCAAAGGCAGTTGCAGTTTTTGTTTTTAACACAGCCTACCTGGATTGATTTTTTTTTTCATTTCATTAGCGCAATTACATGTTTCTCTGAGTAAGAATATTAAACAGATTCTTAATACTAGCCCCAGATTAAATATTCTTTATGAATATTCCCTCACAGGACTTGAGTATTCACAAAGTTAAAAGGCAAAGATAGAAGGTTAACACATCTTATTCATCCCACTAGAATGTTTCTTACAAGGAAAACTCTGCCACATGTCAGAAAACCCTTCTGGTAAGGAAGGTAGAAACATGAGTGCCCTCTGCCACAGTGAGGGATTCATAGAGTTCCAGCACTGATTTTTAGATTATTGGCTCTGAGTTTGTTAGCACCTGCTAAAAAACATCCTTTCACCTACCCTGGGTGAGGTGGTCTCCCCTGGGATGACACTGGTACGTGGTTGATAACTTCCTCCTAACCTTTGCCAGGGAGGGGTCCATAGAAGTCCAGTACTGATTTTTGGCTTGCTGGTCCCAACCAGAATTGGTAACTCTGAGAACAAAGAGCTTGAAGTGTGACCTTGAAATAATGAAACAGGCCACGCAACTCAAAAGGATTGCGAGTTCACAGGAAATGCTTTTTGTGACACAAACTAACTGAGGTGTTAAGTGTATTTTAAGTTACATTAAGACAGAAAAGGCACACTATCCTTCAATTTTCAAGAGCATGTACAGTGAACAAGAATGTGGTGTTGGACTGTACTAAGTGACTGTTAAAGCCCTCAGCAAAAGGAAGTAAATAGTTTAAAACTTAAGGAGATAAGAAGGATTGCTTTTATAGCAGTCATCGTGGTGAGCCATTAAATTTCACTGAAATGCTAAAATATTTCAGCAGATTCTCTGGCTCCATGTGCTACTCACCTAAACCTTTTGTGGATCTGACATTATCAGCTTCATGAGGTTAAAATAAACATATGATCATGCTGCATGCTAAGAAAAGGTGGTCTTCCAGATTTTCAGAGCAGGCACCAGAGAGATGATGTAGTCCAGTCACAGGAAATCTCTTTCAAATGTTCCTTCCCCTAGGACAGAAGAAAAATTGCTTCCTTTTCCTATGCCCTTGTCAACCAGAGGTCAGGGAGAAAGTCTAATGAAAGGAAAGCACCCGTGGTTTATTTGCATTTACCACACTTAGTGTGCTTATGTTTGGATTTGGGCCATATAGTAAGTCTTCTTTAATATCAATGTTAGAAAGTTCCCTATATTGTCTGGACACTAACATAAACTTTTGTTTAGACAGACTTCTCATTGTGAAGAGTGTTTTGCAGGAAATTTATACAGTTTCACTTCATCACTTAAGTACAGTTTACTCACCATATTTGGTAAAAGGTTGTGACGTTGCATATATCTGTTTAAAAATATATATTTTCTTGTAGCAAAATGGATTGATGGAAGACTTTCAAGCTAAGGATCTTGTGAGATTCAGGGGTTTTTTCATTCTCCTCTTGCAAACTAAATTCAAGAAATAATTAGTTTTTGAATTTTACATTTTGATATGATATAATGAAATTGAAAGGGAATATTTACTAAGTGTACAATATTTTGAGAATTGTCACACATGAAATTTCATTCTGCATCAGCACTGAAAGATTTCTATTACAAGTCTCTACAAAGACTTCTTTGGTATGGTGAAACAAAATAGTCATTGGATCATTTGTTAATGATGAGATGAGTAGATACTGATTTTCCATTTGGAATGAAAATAGCATCCCTCAGTTGAAGAGCCTTGTGCTATTGACATACCACATGGAAAAATCTTTCTCCAGATGGGATAAGACTGAAAAATAAAGACCTTTCATTTCATATGTCTTTCTGTGATATAGAGCTGAGTTAATGTGCTGCTCTAGAGGCAATGCCCAGCTAAGTGTTCTTCAGCACATATCCTTCCTACGTGTTCCAGGTGAGCTCAGCATGCACGACTGCCCATGTGCAGACTTGTATCCATCAAGTTAACATCAATGGTCAGCTCCTGGGGATTTCAATGGGAGACAGCAACAGATGTAACCTCATGTTTTTGGACTTTATGCTAGTCTACAAGCTCTAAACTCTTCCTTTGAAAAACTCTTTGCTTCCATGCCTGATCAGATCACCAGGATGATGTCACTGCAATAGCATCAATAAATTAAGGCAGAGGATAAGACCACTCTGAAGCAAAGCACTTTATTTTGTAGATGTCAGTGTTCCAGTTTCTAAGTCTGGCATCTGGGACTTTAGTTCAGCTGACCAGATACCCAAAGATCTATTTGTAAAATTCAAACCTGGATAAAGAAAAGGTTTAAATTAATGATGTTGTTTGGGTGAACCGAAATCCCAAATCTTTGTTCAAATTTATTTTCCACTTTTTATTCTGTGTTTATACAAATGAACTCCACGAAATTTCAGATGTTGCATAACCCAGAGGGCTTACTTCAAAAGCCATCAGATTTTGCTCCCTCCTTTATTGTAACATTGTTTGTTTTGTGCTATTTATCTGATGCAGCCAAAAGATGCCCAGTATTATAGAAAGACACTGTTCTTCCAGGTTTGAAAGGAAATTTGGTCATTACTAGCTTAAAGATATGAGCACATTTTCTGAGAAAAATATACACCAGACCAATAAATCTTTGTCATTTCAGTTAAGTACTGTATGTGTCAGACATCTGGTCCTAACTGGATGCCTCTACATAAGGTCTCTTTGTTCAGTGGGCCGAAACGTTCTCAAGGCTGTTTGTAGACCATTCAGAGCAAAACTTTCCTCCATCTGGGACGAGAAAATTAGGCAGGAGGTGAAGTTCCTTTTGCTGATGTCATATAACGGAACGCATGGGGGACATTTCATTTGAAATTATTCACACACACCTTCCTAGCTTAGATTATTATCTTCGCCAAGTTATATAATTAAGAAAAAAAAGAAAGGTGAGAAAAACCTGCAGAAAAGGATTTCATTCAGGAATGGAAGCTTTTCTCTAAAGATCCCCAGAGTGGATTCAATATCAGTGACTTCTTAGTGTTTTCAAGGCAGAAACTAACAACGATAAAGATGACAGAGGTACCCCACCAAGTTTACTGAATGAAATATTTTGATTCAAAACACTTTGGCTGCATTTATAAACCACTTACTGGGGCCTGATTTCCGTTGCTTTGATGTCAATATGCTCAGTTTTAAATCTAATGTAAATCAAGTCCCCTTTCAACCTCGGGAAACATGGGGAAGATGCCAACAGAGCGAAGGTCCTTAGAGGCATGTTTGGGAAGAAGTGCTGCTGGATGCTGATGAGCAGAGAATTAGTCACTGCCACTCTGGATGGGTGAATATGGAAGTTACACAGGTAAAAGTGTCTTAGTGAAATTTAGCTTTCAGTATTTGATCATATTTCTCTGGAGGAATACTGAGGTATCAAAACTCAGCTTTGAGAAGACTGATGTGGCTTGAGAATTGGGTCTTGATTTTCTCAACAAATTTGTAAACAAAAATTCTAGCCCCATCTTGGTAGCTCTTATGCACTCTGCTCATGAATATATCCAGACTGTGTTTGCAAACACAGCTATCCCCTCACCCAGACCTAATGAGATGGTTTTCCTTGGGATTACAGTGGTGCTTAGGTTGATAGCTTCTTCCCAGGTTTTGAAAGATCCCAAACTCACTTTTGCACAATTATAGCTTTTACCAAATGATCTGTAGCAGCCAGAAAATGGTGACAGTTGAAAGAGCTGAAGCGAATGCTGATTGTGTAGTCAGCAAGAGAAGTAAGAGTATAAACAGATGGCTTCAAAGACTGGATACAGGGGAGGTAGAGGTGAACACCAAACATGCAAAAGATGAGCTAGACACTTTAGTTCAGTGTTGGCCAGGAGTAATTTCTACATGAATGCATTGTGCCATCCTGTTTTCTGTAAACTAACAAGTTAGACGGGAAATTCAGCCAGGAGGGAGTGAATTCAGAACACTCCCACTAATTAGAATGAGATCCAAGTTTAGAAAACTCACAGTCTTTTTGGGAGCTTTGTTTCACGCCCAGACATGAAAACCAATTTCAGAGAAGCAAAATACAGCATAGGATCTGGAGTCTGCTAGAAAATCTTGTTTCAGACCACCTGTATGACTTTGTCCTGGCTCCATATAATCTTAACCGACTTTCTGGAAATCAATAAAATAAAATAGCTAAACAATATAGGCATTCACCAAGCCTATTCTCTCTCAGCCTGGAAGAAAAAAGACATCTGCCACAAATCTAAAGATGCCTGGAAATCTCATAGATAATTCAATTCAACCTGAAGACACTGGAGAGATCTTTGAAGTTATATCTTGGCAATTTTGACTGTATTACATGTACTGCATGGAAGAGCATACAGACCTCTGCTTCCCATCAAGCGTGTAGGTTCAGGCTGGCATATGTGCTTATTATTAAGACAACATTATCTTTCCACTAGGAGATCTTCACCAAAGGGACCCTCTGATGGCTTGTTTACAAATGTGGAGATCATAAACACAGCAGTAATTATGTTATTTTTATTTGTTTTGATATACTAGTGCTGATTATGCCTTCTGGGAAGAGGAACAACACACATTTATTCAGTGAAGTTAACACACAGAAAGCTGCTCCTGTTTATTGCTCTTACAGCCAGCCTTTAAGATAATACTTTGTTGGGCCAGATTGCATTGTGTTATGGAGTGTGCACTGAAAAGGGGCAGGACATAGAGCTATTCTCTCCCTTTCATGTAATCACTTCAACAAAGTCAGAAACAAAGCTAACCATTGCATATTTTTGTTATTAGTTTCTGGTACCTAACATTGAAATTCTTATATTCTTGCATTTTAATGACCCAGTACAGATCCTAGGCTATCGTGTTCTCTGTGTCTGCGCCCTTCTGCAGTGACACCAGCTCGCCAGTTGTATTCCCGTGATCGCCTTTCCACCTGCCAGCCTGATCAAAAGCTCAGTGACCACAGCAGTGACCTCTGCTCCTAAGTATGAAGTCTTAGTTTTGGTGACCAGGAGGTCACCACAGGTTTCCAGGACATACCCAAGGGCAGCTAATTGCCTTTCAGCATGTTAAGAGGCTTTGACAGTTAGAAACAACATTCAGAAATGGATTCCCCAGGGAGCATTGAGCTTTCAACTCACCTGTTCCTCCTAGTATGTTTCACAAGCTTGTATACTTGGGTATACAGTTTCCAGATCAAGAGGTGACTGATGTGTCCAGCCATTATAGAAACACAAGCTTTCACAAATATTTTATAAATTGTTTTACTATTGCAGATGTTCCTGTGGCACTGACAGATACTTCAGCCATTGGAGATTGCATAAATATTTATTCATTTCTGTCCTTGCTGGTATTGTGAACAGATAACCCCTGAACAAACTTTGGACGTAAATTCTTTAAAACCTCTCACAAGTTGCAGCTTTTAATATTGTGCCATTGCAAATATTAGGAAAATTACAAGTTAAATGAAACCATTCCTCCAAAGACAACTCAACAAAATGCCACATTTATGGTCAGTTAAAATTTTCCAAGCCTGTGTGTATATATTCCTACATAAGAAGTGTCTACAGGGCTCCTAAGCAAATTGTGTCTCCAGATAATAAGCCAGCTCAAAGCTTATATCTGATTGAGATATAAATACTTTGAACTGGGTATAGGCTCTAATGGAGAGCGTTAACCACACTGATTGTGCCTGATAATTCAGGTTTCTGCTGGCCTAGTGTGGGTGGCATTACTTTAAAGCCCCAACTTGTTCGTTTCCGTTTGAAAGGTATCAGTAAAGCCTGCCAGAGAAATAGTGGGATAGGGAGGTCTCTTATGAGAAAAAGGGTGACGCCCATAAGGAGATGACACCTGAAGGAGAAAATCTTAGGGACTGTAAATGTGTTAGGCTGTTGGTGTCCAAACCAGTTTCTTATTAACCTGATTCAGTCTCACTCTTTCCTAGTTTATCCATGTTTGTGCCTGTTTCCTATCTCTTACCTCTGTTTTATCTATCTATCTGTCTGTCTGTCTATCTATCTGTCTACCTACCTACCTACCTATTGCTTTGTGCTTTATTCAGTGTAGATCTAGCCCATGAATGAGAGCACTGGGATGGTACAACCAGGCCCAGCAGTAGCACACTAACAGCTCTCCAGACTGCAGTCGGTGCCAAGCCCTGAAAATCAATGTCCAGTTATTGGAAGCTGAAGTATGAGGGATGCTCCATCACCACCCAGCACTCACCCCAGCACCTCCTGCGTGCTATCTCCGTAATAAATGCTAAGATTAATAACCCAGGCAAATGAATGCAAATCCTACAACAAACAAAGCTTTTGCACCTACAAATATATTTCACTACTTTAGGGTATTTCTCAATTTAAAACTAGTTTTCTGACCTATGAAGCAGACCCATCACTGTATGATGGGGGCAGCTCCTGAACAAACTTGTAACATAGCCATACATTAGCACTTCCAGTACGGTTCACTAATGACTCAGGAACTCTGAAGGAAATATAATGCTTTCTTTTTCATGACTATGCTTTTGCCAAATCTGTATTCCCAATTAGGTAGTTAAGTATACTTCAACTGGACAAAGAGCCCCTAGAAAAGCAAATTTGTTTTTACTTCCTGACATGCTCTGAATTGCTTTTAGTTCTGTATTTCGGTACAAACACATCTAGTGGCTAAATTGGATGATAGGAGCTGCAGCAAATTACAGAGCATGCTGGGACACACATTCTTGCTTCTCAAAGTTAAAAGCTGGTTTGCTTTGAAACAGTTCCAAGTTTTTCCTTCCTGGTCTGCTTTTTCTTTTTCAAACACCCCTTTCTCCTTTCTATTTATACTTCCCTCTTCCTTTTCAGCACTTTAGCTGCCTCTCTTACACTGCAGGAGTGAGCCCAGAAAAAACATCCTCAATTCAAAAAAAAAAAAAAAAAAAGAAGGAATCCAGTTGCTTTTCTCCTGGTGGCTCTTGACCTGTCCCCCTGCCCCTTGCATTTTCCAACCTTCCTCTGCAAATCTGTCCTTCTGCTCACAGGTCTCTCCCTCCTGGGACTGGTGTTCTTTGAAGACTGGGAGCTCACCACAGATGCAAACTGCACTGGCACCTGAGATTCTGGCCGTGAGTTCACGTGCGTTTCCCTTGCATGGGCCTCAGCGCTTGAACTTGCACTTTTTGGAGAAATCAGCAACACCTCCAGGGCACAGAGGTGCTGATGAGACTTGCACGTGCAAGCAGAGGTGCTCCCACTGCTCAGCCAGCGCACCGGTGAGAACCAGCTAGTGGTGTTCCAGTTTCCAACATGCCATCTTCCCAATACTGTGTGTACCTTAGGGCTGAACCAGATGCAGTGTTCTATGGAATAGCTTGGTTACATTTTTTTGTACCTAGAAGTTTAAATTTCTAACACTAACAGAAAGTAACTGAATTGAAGTCTTCTCCTATGACATGCTTTTTCACCATGAGAATCCTTTCTTGTCTTGTACTGAAGACTTTCAAAGCAAGAACATTTAGGCAGAGAAATAAAGCACAAACTGGACCTTAGAAACACATGTAGCCATGCCCTGCCTTCAGTGCATTTCTATGCTTCTGTTTTCATTTTAGATTTCTACTGCAAAGAAAAGTTGTGAAAGACAAGTAACTACAAGGTCCGTAAAAAAAGAATAATTGAGTCAAACATAAAGTTATAGTCCTGAAAACCAGATGAGATAAAACTAGGAGGAATTTGAAAATTTGAAAATAAAATAAACAGGTGGGTTAAAAAATGTTAGTGGGGAAAAGGATTTTGTGTGAAACTGAAAATAATCTTTCTTTCCCCAGAAATGTAGCTACAACCTAAATCTTTTCAGACAAGCAAAGTGTTAAATTAACAAAGAACTTTAAGCAGGGTTCCTAATGTGACAGATGTGCACTCACGCTTGTTAGTAATGGGGTTTCCATGAGGTGACTGCCAAATGGTAGCACTTTACATCTAGATGCCATCTCCATAGCCACAAATCAGGCATTTACTTACATATTCGAGTGCTGCCAGTCAGTGAGCTACAAACTCACATGGGCCTGAAGGCTGGACGGGTAAGAGGGAATATCTGTATCTATTAAAGTGTCGCAGGAGCAAAACAGATGAGAAATTAATGATATAACTAAGTTAGATAGAAGTAACTTTTTAATCCTATAACTACCGCAGAATTTCTCCCTCTGAAAAATCTTCTCATAATTTGGCTGCTTGAGTTCACAGCTCTGTGTATTTGTAGAAAATAAAAGATTTGTAAGAGGCCAAGAAATAAGGCAACTGAGGAGAATACCTAAAATTAAATAAATCGATCATTGGCTAATATATCTGTAGCTCTTACTGTGAAATATATAAAGAAAAAAGCTAACCGGAGATATTCTTCTCACCCTCTCTTTTTTTAGGCTAGAATCTCAGCTAGAAGATAGAAAGAAACCATCTTCTTTGCCTCTTAGATCTGATAATAATACTCCTTCATATTCCTTTGTTTTTATTTCCTTAGTGTTTACCAAATGAAATGACAAGTAATTTCATAGTCTCATAAAATGATCATAACGATATTTTGTTGCCCATTGCTTTATTAGGCATAGTATTTTTCAAAACTTGGCCAGGACACTGTGCACCATTTAAATACTTCAGTCAAAGCTGTTTGTGTTGAGTTCATTTCCCCGCAGTTATAATTAGGTTTCACTGCTGTTTGCTGGGAATTCTATTAAACTGGATCCCCGGTCTCCCTGTGCTTTACCAGGCAATGAAATCACCGTGGGTGTAATATCATATTTTGCTACTCAGAGTGCTGTATTCCTCTTGGAGGTACTAATTGCCAGGCAGGAGAATCACACTCCCAGAGGTGACAGACTGGGGGGACATAATCTAAGACCACCTATGTGAGGAAGGAGAGGCTTGCTATTTTTTTGATGGTTGCAGGAAGAAAAACAGGCTATCCAATACAGAGACAGACTGATGGGACTGTTTAAAACCTAATGGGCTTAGTTCAGGCATCTTCCTCCACTCCTATTAAAAACACTTACAAACACCCCATTGTGACAGAGCTGTGGCTCTGGATCCGCTCGGGAGAGCAGCCTCAGATGCTCATCAGCTGGACACCGGGAGCTGAGTGCCAGAGGTGCTCGCACTCCTTGTCCCTGCTCTGCGCTGGCAGGGGAGCCGCGGGTGGGACCTGCTGCACAGCTGTGTTCCCACCCTGCCCGCCTGGGTGGGGAAGCCCAGAGGACCCTCAATTAAGTCCTTTGAACCAACTCAAATTAAAAACACATACTGGGCCGTGTCTCTTTTCCATGAGAGGAAAGAACTCAGAAAGCAAAAAAAAAAACGAAGAAGAAATGTAGAGCAGAGAACCATGATTATTTTTTTCTGCCATCTCCTGCCCTTTTGCTTCTGATTTCTTAGTTTACTTTCCTATCTCAGAAAAAAAAGATAATAAGAAGGGAAAGGAAAACAAGAAACAAGATGATAAATAGTTTTTTCCCTCTTTCTTTCAAGTGGAAGAAATGAAAGACAAAGTGGAAATATTTTTAAAATGGGAAAATTGAGTGTTTTATTGAACTACAGGTGTTTTCGTACAGATTTTTGGAAAAGCTGCATTTTTCAAATAAAAGAAGCTACTGGGCAAAAAGTATCAGCAAGCTTAAATATTACTCCAAACTTCCAGCAGCTATAGCCAACAGCTTTTGCCACAATCCCCAGCAAGTGGGAAAAGTCAGGGGAGCTGTTACTGAGCCGGGGCTAAATACGAGTCTCTTGCAAAGCCTGCTTCCCTTTGCACAACAGGCGACATGCGGAACGATAATTTGTCTGCTGCTATGTTTGGGATAGGGAAGTCTCCGTGGAGGAGATGCTGTTCACTGTGTTGAGTATTGGGCTGGTTTCTTGGGCATAGCCACACAACCCGCTGTGCTGCAACGCCCTGAAACGCCTGGCGTGCTGCAGCTCCATCCTCTCCCCTCTTGGTGCAGGTAGAATGGTCTTGGTAATCGCCCACTGCTCTGCCTTGGGCAGAACTGTTGAAGTAAATCCTGATTAATTATTTTATTTTGGATGCGGACTAAGCCTGCACTCTAGTGGATTATCTCCATAGGAAGTGTAATCTATTTATTGATTGGTGGAGTATAGGGACTGGATTTCCAGGAGTGCTGAGCTCTGGTCTAGCTCCACCTCTTGATCATTGTGAGGACAGTCAAGTTTAGGAGACATCAAGCGCTTTCCACACCATTATCCCCCACACCCAGCTTTCCCCCACCAGAGAAGGCCAGAGATTTTATTGCTTTAGCTTCCTGGGCTGTGCATTGGAGACTGATTAAATGAAGATAGCTGTCCAAATTTACACACACAGAGACAACTTCCCATTGATTACTCAGCCAAGTCGGATCTGGAGTATAATTCACACTAATAGAAATACTACACATATTACACGAATTCTCTGGCTACGCTGGTTGTGCATATCTCTACTCAACTTCATGAAGCCCTACTGATAAAAAATGGATGAAAAACACCATGCTTATAGAAACATACCCCAGACTGGGCCCAGGCAAATCACTCCCTTGAAAATATTTGTTTGACATCTGCAATTTGCTTGTTATGCAGTTTGAAGTCTCCTTTTGGCACATACCCAAAATGAGGTAGCAAGGCTTGCCCATTAAGGATTTGGTCTGAAATCAGCTAAGTAAATATAACTCTTTCTGTTGACTCCACGAGGCTTTGGAAACAATTTCTTAACCCTTGATTCATGGCAGTGTTCATGGATATGCTTAATTTTAAACATGATAGGTTTAAAAAACACTGAGGGTAATAGGAAGTAAACATATTCTTAGTTTTAGTCTTGTTCTCAAGTGCTTTGCCAAATCTGGGTTTAAAATATTTACAAATACAATGGGGAGTTGGAGACAGTTAAAGTTCATGTTTAAAATCTGAATACTTGAGGAACCTTTGTTACGCTGTTTGCTCAGCTTATTGCTGCCTAAAACCACTGTGTCAAGTATGAATAATTGGGGCCAATAACTAAATATTGGACTATAATGCATCATAAGAACAGTTTCCCTATATACACATAATTTTCACCAAAAAGCAGATGGCGCAATCCTATCGCCATATGTACAAATGTTCATAAGTTCCATTATATATAGCTCCATTCTTCAAAATTTCAACCCAAATCATCCTGCCTGGTAAAATCATACCAAGAGTCATCATCAGCACAGTATCCTGTAATTTATTTATTTATTTATTTATTTATTTCAGAGTATGCAGTCATTCATTTTCTCCGTGTGAGAAGTACAGAAAGATGAGTCCTTCTCTTTCAAAACTAGCTTTGAAACCTGTCACTCAGACATGCAGAGGATGTGTCCTCATTCCCAGACATTTGATGTACAGAGGCAACAGGTAGAAGCAAAAAACCTGGTTCCCTCACTCAGGGAAAAGATGCAAGTCAGTTTGCCTCCTTTCCCAGAACAGGGACAGACACCAGAAAAGAGACATTCTGAATATCTCACAAATGAGAAAAACTAAGCAGAGGTTATGTTTTATTTGTGAAGAGGTCTGTGTCACATGGATTCTCGTATGTCTACTAAGGCTTAAACTTAGATTTAAGCCTTCCTGCAGGTAAGTAGTTCAAAACACTCAGGCCATTTCAGAATGGCTGAAATGAATGGTACTTCTTTCAGAGTTTAGATAAAAGGTGAACATGTGCAAAGCAGAAATCCAGGCAAAGTCTGATTACCAGAGGTTAGCTCTAGTACTTAGCAGATACATACTCCATGTTAACACAGAATGTAGATATTCTGCACTGTTTCTCCAACCCTTGGGCGTTTTAAGTTGTTAAAACTGGTCTTCCTAGGCAGTTCTCTACTGGTATATGAAAAGCATCAAACTCTGCTTCAGGTTCCAAGGACCCAGCCACTGATGAAAGTTTGTATTTATTTGAGATGTCCTCATCTTCCTTTGTGATATATAAATACCTGAACTGTGGCAGCTATAATATTTCCTCAGATAGAGGATATGCTTAATCGGGATGGCCAGAGGCTTTGGTATTTAAATTTCACATGCCTCTGCCAACAGCAATACCACCCAAACTACATTACCTATAGCAGAAAAAAAGATGTATCAGCAATATAAGTGAAGTCAGTGTTTAGCAGTTGAAATATGTCATCTTCAGACTAAATACAGCAGCCTGCCTTCCTTAATGATCTGGCCTTTTCTATTTAACAGAATTTGAATGTTCATTTGTTATTGTAACCTGACCTCTCCAGTATTAATTTTCTCTCAGCTCTGTGGAATTACAGAGAACCTCACAACTGTGCTGCTGACAAGAGCTACTGTGGTCACTGTGGGGAGCCTGGAATTCAAGGAGAAAAGTCAATGTAATCTGCTTGTATCTGGCTCAGTGCAATTTCCAGTTGCTTTATGCAAAGCTGGTCATTGTTTGCAATTCATCAACTGCAAAAACAGGGCTGGGAGTCACTGGCAAGTCAGTATCCCGCACAAGGCATATTGTAGTTTGAATGAGAAAGGTTGACACTATTAACAGTCATGCTCCAGATTCTCACTGAACTGATAACATCCCCTGCTATGTAAATTCTCAGATCTTGAGTGACTCCCAGTCTCCATCAAATAAATGTAATGGTTTCAGCAACCTTTCAAAATTTTCCTTCATATTACTATTTCCTAGCCTTGATCACTTGGCTCAAAACCTAGGTAATTAGAGGCAATTTTTCCAAAAGCTGGAAATCTCTTTTTTCTTTCTTCCATTCCTCTCTGCCAAGTAACTCCAGCTGATGGTAAATGACCTGGGCATGGTCTATATGTTTTTTTTTTTTTTAAACACACTGTCAAACTGCAGGTAAACTGCAGATATTTGGACCAACTCCCCTTTTAATTTTATAGCTCGAGTGCTGTGATATGATTTTGCATTCCGTAAATACTTAGGCTCTGCCACCTGGTAATGACTCCAAATTAAAAATCAGTAAGATTTCCAGTGTCATTCTCTAGGATCCGTCATCAGACCCACATTATCTTCCAAGCTGGAATACCCCTTGAGCACTCTGCAGACTGGATGCCTGCCAGCTTTTGAACTCTGCCTGTGTTATTGTTGAGCAAAAGAAGTGCCAGGGCCCTGGCCCCTCACAACGTGAGCCTGGCACTTCTCATGCAGTAATTGACAACAGATGGCACACATGCTGGGATGAGCCCTTTGAGAGGCTGTCTGGAAGCTGCGCTTTAATGCTCTGTGCTGCTCACTGCAGGGGCAAGCTCCGAATGACGCCGCTCGGAATACTGTGTGCTGGAAGGGCAAACGGCAGAAGAGACTGTTGCTGTTGTTGTTTCACTCCTATTCACTCCATCTCTTTCCTGAATACAGGTAATAAGCACCGTGAATGAATGCATTATGGGTGGACATTTTCTAAAAATTAATATTTTACTTTGAGGGTACGTTCTGAATGTAGACAGAAAAATAAAGAAGACTTTTTTTATTTTCTAAAATTTTTACTTTTGTGAAGGGCATGTACACTGACATCCCTATGCACCACTACAAGCAAGAGAAACTCAGTAAATGTAATTTTCAGCTTAAATCAGTGCAACTTTGATTTGGGTTTTACAATGAACTTTCAGCCATATTTTAGAAGTGAAAACAGAATGTATTCCATTTTTGTTGAACAGCTGTTTTCTTTCAAGAAAGATTATCAGAAGTTTCGAGTCAGCTTGTGGTATTGGTGGGTCATACTATTCAAGAAATTAATGATGTGGATTAGGAATCCTTATAGATATTATTGCTTATAATTCCACCCAAAACATCAGACAAAATTTTTGCTATCAACATACTATGAAATGGGCTGTTGATCTCTAACCAAAACATCTTCTTTTGTTTGTATGTAGAGTTTAAACACAAAGGGCAGTTTCATCCCACTCACGAAAACAATATGGGGAGGCTTTTATGTCAGCTGAGACTGCAAGCATCTGTAATATTTTATAAAGTGCTGCCATAATACAAAGGAGAGCTTTTCAGCTATGTGAAAGTTTCCATCCAGCTGGAATGAGACATGTTGCTTCAATTGGAGGCTATCGCTAGGCTTCATGGATCCTGGTTCTGCAAAATGCTGACCTGCTACTGATTTCACAGCCTCATGGACCCAGTGTTGCAGAGGAGAAGGAATGGAAACGATATTTTGATTTCTGTGACCTTTAACCTATTATGTGTCAGTTTTTCACTTTAAAATATGGGATATATGAATGCACGACTGCATCAGTTCTTCTGATTCCTGTTCTGATTCCTGTTCCATCTCTTAAAAAACTCTTCAGGAGAATCTTGTTTCATTCTGAAAGCTTTTTCATTCCTCCTGAGGAGAAGGAAGTCCTTTCTAAAGGGCTATCACGAAGCTGATGAATCACTCCAGTGCCATTTTTGTCTTTTAAACAGGCTTTTGTATTGTTGTTGCTTGGACTTCAGGTTTTGTACAGGCCTTTTTGCATTGAAGTGACACCTGAAAGCATGCAATAGACATCAGGCCATTTTTGGCAAACTATCAAATGGGGTTTCAGATACATACAGGAAATTTTAGCTAAACCCAAGAGATATTACTTAAGTTCTAAAGATAAAACACGGATGAGATCCTCTTACTCTAAGCTGTGGTGAGATGAAATACCTGCTCTTGGAGGGAGGACTCATTCTCAGGCTCAGAGCTGACCTCTGTAACCAAACACATGGGGCAGTCTGCGAGTAGGGGTTTAATTTCCCGCTTCTCGATGACTAAGGGATGTGAGGAGGTCATTAAAGAAATGCAAATGTTGCTATGCCCATACTTATTCTCCTTTTATTGCTGATTTCCAGTCCAGGAAAGAATGCCTATAAAGGTATATGCAAGTTATATACTTGAAAGAATTGTTTACTGGTTACAGTCAAGGCCAACCAGAGAAAACCAACAGTTAGCTGAAACAGTACTTTACTTCCTCTTAACTGCTCTAACTGAACTGCACATAAGCCACAATTTGTTGTAGAGAGGGGAGGAGGAGAAAGGGATAATCAGAAGCACATGTTGACATTAACTACAGATGTCCTGAGCCTTTTTTTGTCGGCAAAAACACTGTTGGGCTAAAGGATAACAGTGAGAAAAACAGCTCACCCTCCCAGGTCCTTAGGACCAGTGTCTTTCCACATAGCACAATATAATACAGTTTTCTACCTGGGTAGCAGAGAACTCAAACACCGGCACCAAAACCAAAAGTTTTTGGTTTTGAGACGGGTACTCCTGAGGATCAGCCTTGTGGAGTCTTTAGTCTGGTTCTCAAATCTCTTTAGGTTGAACACAGAGAGCTGCTCATCACATAGCAGTCATGACAAAGCCCTTTCTTTGCTTTTAATTATGGTTTAGAAGTAAAATCTCTGGACAGAGCCCATCTTGTACCTTGTGCTGGCACACAGCCTATTCCTAAAAGCTTGGGTTTGTACCAGGGGACCGCAGTTTGCACCCACAATGTAAATAATCATTTTTTAATTTCTTCTCCTTTTACCTCCAGAATTGAGTTGAGCAACTTTTGAAAGGCTTTTTTTACCTTTCTCAGGCCTGCTAATGAAGATGCTTTTGGACACCCACTCCTGTATGTCAATGAGAATGTCAAACATCTCTCCGCTTCAGCAACTTGCTTTGCCTGCAGGTATTTGGATACCAGTGCGCTAGGTATTTTGACAGTGGTCCATCTGGTAAAGGAATATTTCTTCCAATTCCCTTGGTTTTTAATACAGACCATCTGTGTCTTCTTTCCTGAAACAGTTTCCCCCTTCCCTTACAAAAACTATTAAATTAAATGTCTGCTTTGTTTTTGAGTTTACTTTGCTGCTATTCATAGGCTTTGCAGACAACTTAGGATACATACAGTAAATAATTGCAGATTCTTTCTTACACACATACGCATGTACACAAAATCATTAGAATTCATTAGACTTGAACACAGTGTCTCATCTTGGACTTCAGTTTCAACCAAATGACCCGATGAACTGCAGATTACCTGAGTCAGACAGCTTGTCCGACCGACTGCAAATAATTTTCCTGTTACTGAGAATGCCCCTGGGCCTCTGTGTCTTCTCACAGAATAACTGTTTCCATCTGCCTTGGAACTGCTGATTTTTGACAGGCTTCTCCTTTGGACGTCATGTGAAAAAGACTGGTGAGTGCTTAGAACATCCTACATTCCTCATCCATCAGGAATATACTTGCAGCACAGTCAAGTTAAAGACTTTTGGTAGAGTCTTTATTTACAAAAAAAAAGTATCCTACATTCAGAGCAAAAATCTATATACTTTCCTCCCCTACACAGAAGCCTGAGGCCAACAACAAGGTTCAGTGAAATACTTACATGTTAAAGGCTGCAGAAGAGGCTTCTAGATGTTATCTTTCATAATACTGCAAAGGATTTGAGGTTGTCCATGAAATCAGTAGGGAAAAATAGACAGAGTTGAATTGTGCATTTCTTTTATTTTCCATTTAGTTGATCCATTGAATTAAGGACAATTTTGGAATACTCAAAAAACTCAGGACTAAACCTATTGTACTGTCCAAATGAACTAACTAGGGCTTTACTTTCACACCTTGGCAAAGAAGAATTCACTTTTTTCTTCTAAGAATCTGTCCAAGGAGATGAACTTCCAATTGTAAAAATTAAGAGTATTTTTCTCTTTTTTAACATGTGTCTTTTACTTTAGCTTGAATGTTTTTACAAGTATCGTCTCATATCACACATGATGGAGAGATAGGTAAGTTCAAGTTCTGATAAGAAGTATTGTAAATGTAATTTTAACAAGATAAACACTGTTTTTTTTTTTCCCCATTAATTTTTCAAGTGCCTCCCTTCAGGATAACTTTGAAACTGCAAATGCATTGTTGCTTATCACATTAATACCACATGTTTTTATCACAGTAAAAAAGCTTCTCTCCCACAAACCTCCTGGCACAGAGACCAAGCTGGACAGCAGCAGTAGGAAAAACTCAGAGGTTTTCTTCTCTCTGCCATGCGCAGCTACCCTGAAAGGAACTGACCAAGGGACAAGAAGTTGGACAGATTAAGAGAAAGTTTTATTACATGAGTTCACAACCAACTATAGCTCAGCTGAGGGGGTAATTATTAATAATTAGAGTTTCTTTGGCAATAGAATCACTTGCTACAAAAGACAGTTCATAAATTCAAAGATTTTAGAGGCTAAATAGGACTACAAGTTCATCTTTGCAGACATTCTGCATAATACTGGTTGTAGACTTTCAAGAAGTAGTCCTAATAATAAAGATCAACAGCCTGCATTGAGAAAAACATATTTTCCATGAATAAATCTTTCCTGAAGACAGCAGGTAACCCACTACTCTTCACTATTCACTACTTCATTGCGCCATAGTAATGAAGGGTTTTATTTCCAGGTTTACTGTCACTTGGATTTGCATAGAAATTAGTCTGCACGTATAGTTCACCAGTGCCTCTGCAGACCCTGGAAAGCAGAAAAAAATAAAGGAGGCCATATGGACACTGAAACTGCTGCACCAAGGAGCTAGATAGCCCATTTCCTCATTTCCTGCACTAGTTTGGAATGGGGTCCTGCAGACACACAGCTGGGCTGTATTTCAATAATTAAAGGAGTAGGGTATGATTAACCTCTACTGGCTCAGAAGCTGATTCCCAACGGCACTGGCCGCTTGTCTCAGAAAGGAATAGCTTTACACACCAGAGTGCCGTCGACATGAGGGTAGAGCGTGTCAGCTCATTTTTCTCTTATAGATCCTCCCAGAGGCCAGATTCTCAGCAGGTTTCTGTTAGAAAAGCTCCCCTGAAATAAATGCTGCTTTTGTCTTTGCATTTTCATGTCCCTTTTTTTTTGTCTTTTTTTCTTTTTTTTTTCCTTTTTTTTTTTTTTTTTAAGAGAGAATCTGGAGTGAAACAAATACACTTTGTTCTGAATCTCAAGCTACTCCAGACTTTTCCATGCAGGTTTATCACTATTTGGCTAATGCTAACTTAAAGGGAGCATCATATTCTGCCTGGAAAAATACTTGCTCTAGTACCATGTCAGGTGCTTTTAGAGGATTTTTTTCCAGCACCATTCTCATGACTACTAAATTTTTCTCCACAGATTGAAAGAACCAAAAATAATTTAAGAAGCTGGGCATTTGTGAAGCACATTTTAGGCATGATATCCTCTAGACACAGCAGACATGACATAATCTAGACAGTGGATTAGTTCCTGCCAACTGTCAAGACTCATTTAGGACAAATTTCTTGGTGATTTCAGCAAAGTTTTCTAAGGTCTTAGAACCTGTTTAAGCACACTGAATTGGTATGTAAGCATCCTTCACTGCTCCAGGCACTTTCATGCTTTACACCATGCTGCTATTTCTGTCTTGTCTTATGTAGTTTTTAACACTCAAGAAACAAAAGCACTCAAGGAAGCATTAGAGTAAAAGCTAAGTTTAGGCTGTACATTTATAAGGATTTTCCTCAGGAGAGAACCTTAAAATTGGCATATTATAGCCTATGAAAAGGCAAACAATTCAGTACTAAACTATTGCTGATTTTCTGAAGAGTTGTAATTAAATGAAACTATGTTAAGATTGCAGGTTTATACTTAGTACTAAAGCATAGTAGACTTCTTACATCTTGATGCTATTCCACTCTATCCTCTCCTTTTTTCCAAAACTTAATCAGACAGAGCTTGCAGGTTTACAACACAAACCAACAGCTCACTCAAGTGTCACATGATGCCTAACTTTTAACTGCAGCGAAGTGATGCTAGATCTGCTTCTGCTTTGGTGAAGACCATTAGCAGAGAAAATTTTGTTTTCTAAGATCTCTTAATTGCTATAAGAGTGAGTTCAAAAATATGGATTCAATTTTTGCGCAACTCCACAAGAGAATAATATCAGGTACATCTCCAGAGAAGAAGAAAGGATACAAAGCAATTTTATATTTCTAGGTGCTTTGTCTAATGTGACTTCTTTTCGTATTAAACTTTATCTAGCCTAATCTCCTAAGACCAAAGAAAATGGATCCCTAAAATATCTCTTTTTCAGGGTAGGATAAAAATTACATGTGTAAATATAGGCAGTAGATATACTCACATGCCTCAAAAAGTAATCTTTTTCTCATTGTGGGTACATATATTATGATCTGAACACAGTTAATGAAACACTTGTTTACACATTTAAAGAACAACACAACAAAAAAAGCTCACAATAGGAAAAATGTATTAAGCTGGTAATTCTATGCTTGCTGTGCAATTTTATACAGTTTTCTTGTAATGTTACCATCATGCTTTGCTTATCTAAATATTCTGTAAGGTGTGTAATAAAACATAATTCTTTCTTCTTATTTACAGAGTACTGAATCCGATAAAACACTCACATGAAAACTGAATAAAAATATACATATCAGAAAGTCAGACTTGTAAGTTTGAAAATAAATGTGCTAGTAACAGAGAAGCAGATTTGCTAAAGCAGGGCCCTATTAGCTATGCACATAAAGTACGTATATTTTGTTATTTGTTAGGGTATTAATTAGACAGCTTTAGGTAGATTTGTGCAACTCAACTATTGGTAGCTGTATTTTATATAAATTGCTTACTTTTCTCGTTGGTAATTTACAAACTTTAAACAAAACTAACATAGCTATGCATGCTTTACAGAAAAATAAAGAAACACAAGAACAATTAAAGCCTGATGTACGGCCTACAGTTCATTTGTAAAGATCAAGCTACAAAAGTCTACTTCCTTAATCGGAAGAAAGGCCCCTCTTTTAGAGTGGGCAGAGCCTGATGTGGTTTAGGCAGGGGAAGTTTGTGCATGCCAAGGACCTTGAAGTCACTTCTTACTTCAAAGTAGTAACTTGAGCTTCCCCAGTGACTCCGCAATAAATCAAACAAACCAGGTGAAGGGAGCATGGATGGAAGGGTAAGCAAGCCAAAGAGACAGAGAAAGAAGGGAGGAGAGAAAGAGAGGAAGAAGGAAGGGAGGGAGGAAGGGAGGGAGAAAGAGAGGGAGGAAAGAAGGAGGAAAGAAAGAGAGAGCGAGAGGAAGAGAGAAAGAAAGAGAGAGAGAGAGAGAGAGAGAGAGAAACTGTGACACTGAAATATCCAAGTGACGTGGCTTTTCCTCCAACCTGACTGCTACAGGTCTCCAGGCAGCAAATGCTGAGTTATAGTTTTTTGCTTCAACAGTACTCTCCTTTTTCTTTTTCTTTTAAAGCGTTTTAGTGATAACAACTTTACCACCCTCAGATACAAGTAGCACTCATAAAGTTTCTGAGTAATATGGTCAGTGCTTTGTAAACTTCCCTATGCAAGAATTCTGCCCAGTCTAACTTCTTGCTCTTACACTTTCCTTTTGGAACAGGGACTACTCTGCGTAAGACAAATCCTCAGAGTTGTTCTTTTTTTTTTGTCTTTTTTGTTTGTTTGTTTTTAATTCAGACACATAGATATCACATTTAGATCATTAAGTAACATTTTATCTGTGACTTCCTTCCTAGCTTGGAGTTCCAGAAAACAAACAGCAGAAACGAACAATGGAGGAAGAGGCAGCAGAAACTGGCCATGCAAGTTTCAAAGTCCGTGGCCTCTCCTACTTCAGACCAGATCTTGAAACCTTACGTGCCCAGTAGGGAACATGTAAGGACATGGATTTGCTATTGCAAAATAAGACAAGCAAACAATTTTTTATCTGTGACTTCTTAGTAACTGTCTATTAAAATGATCTTAGCCTTCAGCAAGCATGAGAAAACTTAAAGCATCTTATTGCTGACTATATAAAGACTGAATAAGCTTATATATACTACAGAATGAGAGTAGTTATTCCATAGTAACTGTGGTCAAAAATATATTTAAACAACTACATTGTACTCATATAGGTAATTAAAAGCTCCACAATGTTTTATTATTTTATCATAGAGTTGGTTGAAAAATCTAAGTGCTCATAAGCATGTCTATTTTCTGAAGCCTTTTTGCATCAATTTCTGTGAATATGATGATCCACTATTGTCGTCATTTATTTATTCATCAGGGTTAACATGACATTAACGTGGTATGAATAGTAGAATCCTGGACTCAACAAAGTAATTTTTCGACTTTGGAAAAACTTAATGAGTCCCTTAAAGAACCACTGAAAGCTAGGGGAGAATAGGAATTATACCAAAATTGAACCCCCAAAACAGGTTATTGTCCTAATGTTTGCCTATTCTTTCATTTCTATAACTGTATTTAAAAATGAATTTGCAAAATTATATCATGACATAATGCATCCATTTTTCTTTTAACCTACAGCGATATTTGATTTCTACAGAGACATTGTTAATTTTTATAAGAATTATCAGTAATTCAGGAAACGGACTGAATTCTTTGTCATTTGGCAGTAGCACACATACAGAATCATAGTGGTATTTCATGACATTTCTGATATGATCTGCAAAATATAACTTTCTTCTTTGTTATAGCTTTTTATAAAGAAACAGGGAAAAATCTGCTCAATAGTTGTTAAATGTCGGCTGCATAACACATACAAGAAATCTATGCTTCGCCAGAATTTTGATACCATTTTCTTTTTCACAGTTTACGAAGAAGTACATGGCAAAGTACATTTTCCTGAAACAAAAATAGCTTCAAGGAACAAAAATATTGCTGGCTCAATTCAACTGAAATATGTATCTCTGTGGTCTTGACAGGGTTTATAGTCAGGAGTGCTTTGCCAGTTGACAGAGGAGTGGGAGAAAGAACCACACACCATTGGAAAGAACAGTCTTATTTCACTATTAATATTAAGGCAATACAGAACGACACATTTAGCAAAAAAAAAAAAAAAAAAAAAAAAGGGTTAAACCGTTTTAATAAGCAAGGTATTGCACCTAATCATTGCTATACAAGAGAATAGTGATTAAGAAAAAGATACAACACCAATTGCCTAAATATGTTACCATCATCCATATTTGGAGTCGCTGGGGAGACCCTGTTGCAGTGAGGAATGGGGAGAACCTCTCTAGCAACTGGTAGATCTTACACAGTGCATCCACCCGCAAGTGAGGTCTTCAATGTCGCGGCAAGAAGGTCCAGCTTTTATAGAAACAAATCAGCAAAACTTGGATTTTCTTTGTGAGCCCTAACATCTGGTATGATCTACTTTCCCTGTCATCTGAGACTGGGACTTGGCCAGGGCTCTGGCTTCCAAGGGGAAGGTTCCCTTCAAGGTCGAAAACACTTGCACGAGAGCCCTACAGAAGTTACAATTTTATGAACATATGTGCAGGTTAGCATAAGCAGTCCGGCAGGTTTACGTGTAAGTCAGCATAAGCAGTTCTACGGGAGCGTTTTGTGTACTTCTACAAAAGCTGTATTTATCTGTAAGTCAACAATGACTTGGGCCTGTCATTCAGGCTCTAGCAGTTCAAGGGGAAAAGCCAAGGCTGCTAGAGCAGTTGTGAAAAGCATGTTTACTCATTGTGCCTGCGTCCTGAAAATCTTAACCTGTATTTTCATAATGCCATAGCCCAAACATAGGGCCACAACTGAGAAAGCTGACCAATGTAAACTTACTCTTTAGAAAACTGAACTTTATACACCATGCAAGAAAATAGCTAGTCCAAGGGAAGCTAGTTTTGCAGAGAGATCGGTAAGCCACCACAGGCTTGACCATTCTTTCTTACTGGAATATGTGGTGAAAACGATTAGTTAATTAAGCTGATATAAAACTAACAAGGATTCTGGGAGAAGGAGTGTCTGGAGATCATAAATACTTTATTTCTGTGTGTTAAATGAGGAAAGAACAATGAGTGAGTAGGCAGTAAATTATTAACCTATCATTCTACAGATCTAGGGAGGGAACTTAACAAGGGAAGGAGTAAAATTCCCAAGGATTTGTTTTATTGATAATTTTTCAATATTAAAGCAGGTTAGATCAGTCTCCTTAATTTAATAGCAAAGCTGACCCTCTTTTTATGTGGGATTTCTGGGATGTGTTTTTAGCAAGCTATAACGTAGTGACTGAAAAAAATCAGCAGCACGTGATGTTTGTTCAAAAACTAGGGCTTACCTGCACCTGTGCAAGGCAATTACTGCAGCTCTAGGCATGAATGGCCCAAGAATCAAGATAAACAGAAACCGGGGAACTACAAACACAGTCCACTGTCAAAGAAGGAAAGCAGTGCCATCTGGTCATGCAATTGCTGAAACCTTGTGTATTTCTGTAATCTCAGCCCCCGGCCAAAACACCTGTCCAAGAGAAAGGGAGTCTCCTGGCTCTGCATCACCTGAAACATTATTTGTGCTTACATCAGAAACACTGCCTTTTAGAGCTCAAAGGGCTTGTAAAGGCAGGGTGAGAGAGCCCTTTTTTCTTTTCCTGTTAGTAATCAACAGCAGTGATTCTCTTCTTCTGCATCAATAACAAAATTTGGAGGCTATCTGGACGGTTGCAATGAATGGCCATTGGTCCTCCCAAGACGCCCTATGTCATGGCTGAATGAACCATTGATCAGATAGGAATGAACCTGTAGATTAAGTCTTCACAATAGTTGTGGAAAACGGCTACCAAAACAGCTACCACTTCTGAACATCCTTTCACTGCCGGGGATAATGCTATGTTCATTTGTACTTGTATATGCATCTCCATGAGCAGTAATAGTGATCTTGCTGAAGGTGCACGGCCTCTCCTCTAATGTCAGCAATCAGGGAACATTTCTGTGAATATCTTCATACAAATGATCACTGCAAGAATGTTAACACATTCTGTTGTTCGGCAAGAAAGCTTGCAGGACCACTTATGGCATTAGCAAGAGACTTAATGAAATGGCTTGAGAAATGAGTGCTGACACACCGTGCTCAAGATTTTAAGAGCTTTGCCCCTTCAGTAGGGCTCACAATCCTGTCCTGTCCTGCTCCAGACTACCAAGCCAGAAGGGAATTTAAGTCATCTCTACCCAATTAGGGCTAAGTCTAGCTTTTGGTGAAAATCCATATTTATCAGCCTTTTAAAACAAACCATTTGATTTTATACTAATTTTATACTAAAATGCATTTTTGCTGACATTATGTGCCAGAATTCTCAGCAGAGGGAGAAGACTATTGAGAACAGTGACTTCTCAAAATTCTGACTTCTACTCTCTTCAATTCTCATACTTGTTTCTGCTCTTTTTTGATTTTTTTTTCCCATTGGACAATACCGTGGTGGCATTTGCTTTCTGTTATATACTCAAAATATTTCTTAGAAATAAATGTATAGAAGAACAGAAATGTTGATTATGATAGGAGAAAATGCCAACATGATTTAGAAGATTCTGAAAACAAATTCAAGTAATAGTGCATGGAGCATTTGCTGATAAACAATTGCATCTGTTTTAGATGTCAGTCTTGAGCTTTTAAGTCACTGTTATCCATTTGGAGATAATTCCCCCCAATTGCATATAGAGATAAAGTAATCTATTACTTCTGAAAGGATTTTTGAAGAAAAAGATAATAAGCAACATATATAACAATAGAGAAGGTATAAATGTTGAAATCAGCAGAGGGAAAACTCCACCAAGTACTCTCAAGAGTGATTTTTAAACCCCTGCTCATTTTTCCTCACAAAAGATGGTAGCTGACACCAGTTGTTCTTAGATGCCTGACATTTTGAAGGCTACATTTACAGGGAAGGGATCCCTCTTTGAAGCACCATACCAAAATAAGTCTTAGAGCAAAATGATCTTTTACTACTGATTTTGAAGTTCCAAGTAATTTTTAATAGCCTTGTTCTACTAACTCAAGTGTTTTTCTCTTACAGTATCATGAACAAAGATGATTTCTTTTCATATCCATTTTCATATTTATATTCCCTGAGACTGGCCCTACTTTTTAATAGGACAAAATACTTGCATACTAACTTCTTGCTAGTCAAAGTTAAGTTCATGTCTACCTGCACAATAAAATGTTTGTGAAGACCATTCTCTCCTGTAGCAAAAATTGTTTGCAAATATTTCCAGAAACACTTTTTGCAAAAAATGAAAAAGTCAAATATTCAATATTCTTTTTTTTTTTTTTTTTATGATGTACAGGAGAAGGTAAATAGTTGAAATAAATAATTTAATCTGGATATTAATTATATTTTAAATTCAGGAATAAAAAATAGATATAAAAATAGAATTCTCCATTTGCCAAACACTACTTATCTTCAGAGAAAATTAAAGGCAATTGAATTGTTAATCAGGTAAGTTCAACTTATTACAGTTAAATCCATGATAAAATATATGCAAAATCCATGCAAGTAGAGAAAAAATCAAGAATTAAATTCATTTAAAAACCGCATAAGAACTTTTATGCCTCCAACCAAATGGTTTCCAATATAATTTAAGTACTTGTAAGGATTTTAGTGTAGGAAGCCATACAAGCTTAAGTTTCTGTGCTTTTGCAAGGTAATGTAAGTAACTAATTTCCAAAACCTCGGGTCCAAAAAGATGAAATAGCAAATATTTGTAAGTGCTTTTAAATTCAGACTCTGATTTACGAGTGAAGATGGCTAGGATAGCTCCTATCACTCTCTATTAAAAAAATAAAAATAAAAAAAAAATCTAATCACCACAGAGAAAACACAACTGTTTAGAAAGCAATTGCCATTCTGCCAGGATTTACAAACAAACATGTTAAGGTAGATAGGCAGTGACTTCCACTTGCTTTAAAACTCCCTGCTGTCATGTCTAGGGCAGCTGCTCCATAAGCAGCTGAGCTGCCACAGCAGTGACATAGGGTATGTGAGGGGACAGGTGGAGCAGGAACTACCATAGCTCTCTCAGAGTAAATCAGCATTGTCAGCAGAGTGGATGTTTGAGGCAAGAATCTGATTTTTTTTTCAGCTTTTTCATTTTGTACTCCAAGGTAATTGGACTTTCTAAAGAGTTGTGTGCTTCTACTTAATTCCACATTTCTATAGACCACCTTCGCTCTTATGTAACTTAAAACATTTGGGATGATACCAGACTTGATACCAGGCAGTAACAAAAACAAGCAAGAACCATCAGATTAGTCTGTTTTTTTGCCCACTGTGCTGATTTATTATGAATATGAGTCAAAGCAACATTGCTACCTGCTGCATTACACTTGTGTCACTACCTAAATGGAAAATATGCAGTTCAGGGTCATTTTTACAGAATAAGTGTGCCTCTACAAAAATATTTCAAATGGGACATATATAATAATTCATTCTTATTTTGGATGGTGGCTTTGCTTTTAATCTTTGAATCCGTTTTCTGTGTAATTAGGATTAACTTTAATTTCGAATTTGGAAAATGTAGGAAATTGTCTAGTTTTGAAAAGCTGTTTGGCTCTGTAGCAATTCAGATCCATAACAGCTGAAGAAGTGGTGTCAAATGAGTTCAGAATAAGTTTTGCTTTGTTTTCTGACCCAATGACTCCATTTCTCTTTCCTTTCTTGTAGATAGCTTATTTTCAAGACTAGTAGAAAAATAAAACTGAATAGGTTTCTGTTTACACAACAAAATTATTTTTAAATAAAAATGTGCACACACAAATAAACACATGGCAGTAGACATGTTCACCACTATCATCTCAGAGTTGGTATTTTCAAACTGGTGGAGTCATCCCAGTGGCAGTGACTATCATGAACAGGCATAAGGCAGTAGTAGAAAACAGCCACCGTCTAAAAGCTGCTGTGTTCTGCTTCCATCTTTAAAATCTTTTAATTACCTCTCGAGTTCCCTGACCAGTACTGAACAACGATCACTGAATTGACATGAGTAGCACTAAAATGATGACTCTGTCAAAGAAGGATCTTCCATACTGATTATCCTACTTCTCAAACTGGATACAGAACTTTCAGTATATTATTTTTCAGAAAAAAGGGCTCTTTCCCTGGAATCCTTTGTTTTGAAAAATATAGACTGAAAAGGCTGCTTCAAACAGAATATTCTGTAATAATTCTGATCAGTTATACATGAAAAATAAAGCAAACAGATAAGCAATAGACTTCACATCTAGTAAAGTCTTCATCTACAAAAGAGAAATGAAGAATATAGATCAACAAAGCCTTGAGAAGGAGTACCAAAAGTATGATAAATAAGATGTATGTCTACATCTTCCTGGCATACTAAGGACTCTCACACCATAAAAGAAAAGTCAAGACAACAACAGAATTTTAGAAATCATATCTGTCTGTGTTATGAATCAAGTCACTTTTGTCACAGGACTGAGAAAGGGAAAGGAGAGATTGTTGTGATTAAGTCATAGTTTTTAGTATACTATAGACCTTGAGATGCCATAGGAAATCACCATTCTGATGACAAAGACAGGCATTTGCAATGAGGATGTGCTAGAAAAGTACTTTCATTTGGTCAGTTAAAGAGTCTATCTCGAAATGGATGACTTTTCTATATCTTCTAATTCTTTTTAATAAAGTTAGCTTGTTCTTTTCTATTGAGGGTTCTTAAGTGATGGTCTTTTCCTGTTGTTTCCTTATCTTCTTCTCCATGTATGTTACTCCCTTGACCAAAAGAAAAACAATCCAAATAAAGTCAAAATGGAAAATCTAGTATTCGGTAATTCCAGATATGGTTGTGGGTATTTCAGGGAACAGAGCGAATTTTAGGGAATATAGATTTGGGGTAAAGTAGGTCAGAATAGAAGCACTTCTGAAGTATAGTGTGCAGAGGTCCCAAAAGTTTGCACTAGAAAAGAGGGTAAATAACTGCACAGGAAATATGAAGACTTATAGAAGACTGTTTTGGACACTGATAATCTAAAAGGCACCCAGGATAGACTGTGGGAACAGACTAGAGGACAGGCATAATCACACATTGATTACCACATATCTTTCTGCTGTTAAGGAAGAAATAAGTAATTTTTTACTTATATATTATATATATATATTGCATAAATAACTTTATTACTTATCTCTTAATATACCCTGTTAGAACTCCTTTGACACTCTTCCTATTTGCTCAGTTTTAGGTGAACTGGCATTACTACTGCATTCCCAAGCTATTTTAATGTAATTAAGTATGGTAAAGACATCTCTGTCCCATATGTTTCCCTTTTGGTCAGTTCTTAAAACTCAGAAATCCATCCTGACTTGTTCTGCTGTTTAGACATCCTGCCCTGAGCTCTGAATACATCAGGCTGGAAAATGCAAGGGAGGCCTTGGCAATGCAGGAGGGAGACTGTTGCACTTGTTCACGATAGCGGAATGCACAGAAAGATTCTGAGGAATCTCTAGATAAACTAATCTGCTGACTTAAACTACTGCAAGACTAGGTACATGCAAAAGTCCTTCTTCATTTCTAAGTAATACCTTCTGGGCTGTGTACAATCTCCATTTTCTGGTGATTCTTCATTGCTAATTTACCAAGATTAGCAGGGAAACAGCACCCCCTTTCTCCAGTGTTCTGGAAGGAGAGCTCAGAGATAAAAGGGACATGTCTCTGCCTAGCTTCAAGCAGTGCATAGCTGAGATGAGGGCTTGTGTGAGGACAGGGGACATTTGCTGTTTATTACTTCCAACAATATTAACTGCAGGAAAAAGGTGAGGAGTGTTAATCCTTCGGGATTTGGGATTAATAGGAAGATTAAGTGCGTGTGTTAGGGGGCAGTGGAAGGATCGTCCTCTTCTCAGTAGTAGGAAATACAACTGAGGAAGGGTTCATTGTTCCCATAATGGTGGAGGAAGGGAATTAGAAGACCTGTGAAGACTGAAAATCTTCCCAGAGAGCATCCACGGGGGTATGAATGATGAAGAAACACAGTGGATTTCATTCTTAAATCTAGCAAATCTGTCTTGTTTACTATACTATACTGCTCACATGATAATGCAGCAAATACACAGTGCATGGAAGGGATATGATTCGGTACTGTCTTTTTATTTGTAAGATGTATAAGGGTCAAAGAAGTGGGGATACAGGAAAAAGGTATATGGGACAAAGGACAAAAACAGTTACCAATGCAAGAACATTGGAACCTTCTGCAGAAACTTTCTTGTTTTGTTTTTTTGTGCTTTGTCAAACTTTCAAACTAAATAAGATAGAGACAAAGTATCAGCAATGAAATGAATGATACACCATCCGCAGGTTTAGAACTGTCTGGACTGTCTGATATTAAGACCTGTTTCCAAAGTCGCATGGAAATGTTACAGGTCCAAAGTCTCAAAATACTGTGGAGTTGAAATCTAAGATGGAAAACTCACTGTTGGCAGCTTAAGAGTGCTGCAGTTCTGCCTTAGTGGAAAATCAAACAGCGATATATGAACACTAGAAGTGTTACTTCTGTTTGAGAGAAGGGAACACACCTCAGAGGAAAGTATGTTAAGGAAAGTTTTGGTTTCACTTAAGAGTTTTCATTTTTACAGTTGATAGGCTTGAAAGTTCGTGAGACCGGTTATAATGAAGTGATAAGTGACAAAAGTCTATGAAAACGAGAAGCAAATGTTAATGTTTTCAGTTGTAGACGATGATGTTTTGGAGCTGAAGCCAGGAAAATTTCCAGAAGTGCAGTGCTTCATAATAAACTGAGGAACTGAATTCAGTCCTCACGATCTCCTAAATATTAATGCCATCATTTTCCAGTGGCAGCCTTTGTTATTGGGTATTGTATCTCAGTTCAGTAGGATAAATAAAAAATCAGACTGTTACAAAAAGAAAATTCTATGAAATGAAGATTAATGGATGAATAACATGACAAATGAACATGTTAGTATTAATTTGGTATGAATAAGATGCCTCCCATAAATGTTTATTTTCCAGTGAGTGAATTTCCACAAAATTGACTACAATTTAGACTCTAGTTTACTCTGTATCTATACCTATTTTCTATGATTGCCAGTAATAAATATGAAATGGGATATCTAGTATTGCCTAGAGGAGAAAGCAAGAGGGATTTTTTTTAAAAAAAAACCTTTCTTTGACTGAAAAAGAAAAAGCCTTCTAAGAAAAGGTGAAAAAGTAGAATTTTCAGAAGGCTGAAAAACAGCAGAAGCTTTTGTGTTTTTTTATTTTTTTTAAAGCCTTTCAGACCAAGAGTCCACTAAAGAATATTTCAGTCCATCAGCTGGAAAGAACCAAAATGTTAAACAAACTTGTAAAACAAACAAGTGTTTTATTTATCCAGTGGTTTAAGATAATCATAATGTAAATAGGAATCCAGCATCCTATACATACAGTATGAAAAGCTGTCTTTTATTAAAGATGTATATTTTTTACAATGGTTCTCCTGGAAATAATGGAAACCACACCTGTGATTTCAGAGAGAAAAAAAAATGATATTGCTGTAAAACTAAACCTGGTTAGAGCTCAGATCTGAGACTGGGTACCAGCTTCCTCAGAAGCCTCAATAAAGAAGTTCATATTTTACTATTTGGACTTAGGCCAGTTCTAGTGTTCATTGATTTTTTGTTTTGTTTTCTTTCTTTCTTTTTTTTTTTTTTTTTTGAATGATTTAAACAAAATACAAATAAATGTAACAGCAAAAAAGGATGATACTTTTCTTAATAAAGGATATTGTCATGAGACACAATGCAACATTGATACTGAAATGATCCTGAATAAGTTCATGAAGTCAACAATTCATTAGCAAAGGTTATATCAAAATCTCACTATTTTCAGTCATAAGCATATGTTTATTTTTACTCACAGTCCCTACTAAACAGCTATAATCAAGCTGCAGGTGATGATACTTGTTCAATCACTATTTAATAAGAGGCTTTCCACAGACAAAAATGGACATGCAGTTGGTCACATCTCCCTCTGTGTTTGTAGAGCTACAATGGCTGTTTGAGACAGCAGAAGTCTGCTGCTCTTGCTGAAAGAGAATAATTAATATAGCAAGTATGGTAATTCCTTCTCTCTCACCTTTTTTTTTTTTTTTAATCTGTTCTGGTTTTTCTCTGAAAACATATTGCTAAAGATCCCCCAAGGAACAGAGCAACTATATAACAAGAATCTCTAGGGAAATGAATCCATAGTAAAGCTCACTTACTGAAAATGTATCTCCTAATCAGAAACAGAATCCAAATACTTCTCATCAGTAAATGCAATGGTGACTTTCCACTTGGGTGTGTAAGCCCAACATCTCCAAAAATGATGCTAGGTGCTAGAGGATGCTAGGTAACTTCAGTAGATTATTCATCTCTGAAAAAAACTTGGTGCTGCACCATCATGCACTTGTGTAACTACTCCTTGTCATGGGTCATCAGCAGAGTACAAATGTAAAGTTGCTTGCATTTGAGGCAGAAGTAACTACATCATAATCTTCAAAAAAGTGAGGCAAATATATCAGTCAAACAGGAAAGCATGCTGCTAACTGTGGCAGCCTTAGCTGTCGAGTGAAGGACAAAAGTCTTATATGTAGCTATACAGGATTTCTACCACGCTGAGCGAGAAGAAAGCACTACTGATTTCCTGCATAGTGCAAGACCGCTAACATCTTACTTCGTTTTCGTGCTTTTTTTTTTCCCCTGTCTGAACAATCAGAAATTGCATTGCTGTGTCCTTAGTGACACCAGCAACAGTGACAAAGAGAAGCCTTGGGAGATATTCACTCCCAACAGAAAGCTCCTTTCCCTAAAATGTTAATTAGTCAAACTTTTTAACATTTTGTGAAAACTTACTTCCTCCCTGCAGAAGTCCTGTTTCGCTCTCCCAAGGTTCTTTGAGACTATCACTTCACTGAATGTCTTGTCAATACAGAAGCCTTGTAACTGAGGTATAACCTGCATCCCAGTTAAAGGAGGATTAGTTAAGGGACAAGCCTCCATAAAATTCAAAGATATAAAAGGTATGAGTGTGCCCTTTTTCCTGCTTGCACATTGCTTTGAAATGTGCCAAACATCAATGCTGTTAGGTGGTCCTTTGATACTATTCTCATAAAAATATATCTTGATTAGGAAACAAGAGATGCATGTGCACAGACACAACCATCCCATCAGCATCTCTACTGGTACATGGGCAATCCAGCAGAGAGCTGGTGGCCATCAACTGAAGGGAAAAGACAGACAGAGGGGTGAGGGATGGCAGCAAGATCTCAGAAGAGGGTTTCTGTGTGCAAGAGGAGCCACCTCTGGCTGGGTGGTCAAGCAGAAAGCACCAGTCTGCCCTCAGACCTGGCGCAGCCGGCCGAGGTCGCATCAGACAGCAGGGAATGGACAGCAGAGGCAGGAGCTTCCACTTAGGCCTGCCCACACATTTTGTCCATTGCTGTCAATGAAAGGCCCCAGAATCATAAACTTTTCCTCTTTGGCACAAACACAGGCCTGCACAGCATCCAACAGACAAAGCGCCTCTTGTCTTCTCCAGGGCTGCCCTTGCTCTCCCGCCTCTTGCAGTGATTCCCCCTCTCCCTCCCCCCCACTCTTTTTTTTTTTTTTTCCTAGTGCAAGATTTATAAGCCCTTTGAAACATGTTGCTCCCAGATGCAGGCTCCCTGTTCCCTGTCCATAGCTTCCTGCGCCATCCCAGCGGCTGAGCAGATGTAGTTGCACACACACTGCTGAACGCACCACCCTGTGTTCCCTCACCCAAACCGTCCAGAAACTGCTCGCTTCCTGGCAGAAATCCCTCTGCACCCCTTTGCTTTGCATGGTAAATGTTAACCGGCTCGTGAGAACTGCCGTGCTGGCACTGATGAGGTGTCTCGGAGCAGCGCTCCCCACTTTGCCAGGCTTCCTAATTGGCTTGGTAAGAGCAGGGAGCTGCCCTTCGGTGTTTATGCTCTGCAAAAGAAACCTCACTACGGAAACCTCATGGGTCTGAAGGAAATACTGCCTTACAATAGTGTTAATAAACTGTGCCTTGTGCACCGAACAAATGATGATGAGGTAATATGAGTTATTTCCGCCAAGGACAATTCGAAAGAGCAAATGACAATGCTGTAGGTCAAATACCTGCTACGAATTGCTGAAAGTTTTTCAGCCTCTTTAGTAAACCAGGCCAAAAACTACTGATTAGTAAAAGAAAACCAAACAATAGTGGCCTCTTGTGCATTTAAAACCATAAAACATTTGAAAAAAAGTTGTATTGACCATTAGCTGTACTTATTCCACAGAAAAGAAAAGGCTTTAAAAGTGCCAATTATGTGACAATTTTTGAAGATTAAAAACATAAAAGATTACCTCCCACTATTTCTTATATTTGATGATGGAGATTATTTAAAATTACAGACTAATTCAGAGCATATATGTGTGTGGCAGGGGCTAATGCTTTACTAAGTTTTAGCTTAATAGGATTTCTAAATAGCTTTCCAGCACTCAAAGGCCGGGTGCATTTCCCAGGCTCAAGGAAAGCTTTATCTCTGCGCTAATCACCAACTGGGTGCCACGCAGGGTGCCTAGAGATCTTCCCGGTAGGCCAGCTAGGCATCATCATTGCTTCTGTGCCTTAAATACCCAGAGTTTTTCTACCAGGGCAATGGGTGGCAGTGGGAAGAGGGCCGTACATCAGGGCTGACGCTCATGGTCATGGGATTGCTCCCTAAAAGACTGGGAGCTGGGGATCCTCCTGCCTTTCCTCTGCCGCCTGCCAGCTGTTGCTGTAAGAGGTCAGCTATATTCACTCTCCACTCAGGACCCTTTGGGTATCATACTCCTGGTCATGATCAAGGTTTCCGCCCCACGACAGACTCTCTTTCAGCATCAGCTGTTGGATAGTTACTGACCAGGCATATTCCTCACATTTCTCATCCCACGGCCAGGAAAATGCTCTTGTCATGGGAGGACTTTATCCCCTCTCCTCCACTCTCCCACATTGCTTGTGGGAGCTGCTGATCAGCATGGCAATATGTACAGCGCGTGCTCCATGGTACTACAGGCAAACACAAAATGCCAGACATTTGTTTTTATGATACTATTTTGGCATGCTCTGTCAGAATGCTCAACTGAATTAGTGACTTCTTTCAGTTTCCTCATCACACTTAGTTATACTCACAGAAAATAAAAGTACTTTCACACTACATTAAGTACAAAAACCTTCATGGAGGCTAAGAAACAACTGACCAGCTATGATCCTTATCTTAAACGAACCTATATTTACAGGCTGAAACCAAACAGTTCACATTAGAACAGAGGTAAACAGTTTTTCCAGTGAAAAGGATTATCTGCTCACACAATCTTTTAAAAAGAAGTGGCAGGTTACTTGTCTCTGAAAGTCTTCTGGTGAAGCTGGCACCTTTGCAGAAGGCGAGCAATTTAGTCAAACAGAAATCATCTGACTCAATATGAAGGTAATGGGGTACAAGTCTCATCCTTATGCAGTAGGTCAGACTGAAAGATACGAAGGTCAGGATGAATCTTCAGACCTTATAAGCATATCTGTGAGTAGTACTTGAAGTTTCCTTTCAGAAGAGGTTATATATTTCCTATAATGTTAATATCACAGCAGTTTTGAATGAAAGAGTAATCTCTGGCACTTTTGCAACTGCTGTTTTCTGCAACTGCTCTCCAAAAAGCACTGTACATGTCCACTGACAATATAGGGAAAAGTATTAAGAAATGAGTCTTTGTAATAGTAGCTAATGAGGAGAAAAATGATATAAAACAGTAGGTTCTTGCATAGGTATAGGCACAGCAGTAAACAGCACTTAAAATCCTGTTTTAAAAATGTGTTTTAAGCACAGGAATAAGGAATTGTCATTGTTGTTTTACAGTTCTAGACTCTTAATGATACAGAACAAATACTGTTTGTTTCCTGTAAATTTTTATTTATAAATACACATTCTTAAATATGTATTGAAAGTACTGAATACATACATATGGTAGGCAAATATTTTACATTAGTAATTTCTTTTTTTGGTGTGCAGTTACCAGACAACTGGCAAAAATCTGTGCCCTACTGTTCTTATTTGGTTAGTCTCTATGGTAACACTGTCAATTAGCTCAAAATCTAACAGTCTGAAGGTGCTCCTTTGTTACTAACTGGTAAGACTCCAAGAAGGAAGGAGTGGAATTGGTCTTTCTACAATTTGTGTAGGTCCCAGGACTGCATGACCACATCACAACCTTCCTGGCAATGAATTTTGCTCTGCTTGCCAACACTGGGCAGCTACCACTCATGCAGAGAGTTAACTCCTGGAAGATCTGGTATCCCTATTGCAAGCAGGCCTTGCTATGCAGAGGCTAGGGCATGACTTCAAGTCAATTCTCCCAGGAAGATTTCTGCATCCAAGGATGCAGAATTTTTTGTCAGGGTTACTGTTGAGTCCTTTAGCTGACAAAAGGAACCCATTTCGATAACTATGTCATTACTATGCAGGGAGCAGACCTTCCTTGTCCAGAAAAATTGCAATTTAAATTTAAATTTAAAAAGAGCATAGCAGATGGTGCCATGTAAAGTTCAGTCTTGAATTTACTAGATTTTGGAAAAAAAAAAATATTGGTTATTATTTTAAAAGAATGCAATAATTTGTTCATTAGCTGAGGAATATTAGGCTTTCTCATCTTATTTTTGCACATATTCCTACTTTTCTATTTTCATTTTGTCCACTTAGTTAACTGGTATTCAGGACTTTGTGGCATTGTTTCCTTTTCAAAGGAGAAGTGGGTGTGGTGAATTTGGTGTTTCTTTGTAATAGACCTACTTCTTTTCAAGTAATGTATGTCCATACACACAACTCAGGCTACAGCAAAGGGGTATACAGTTCCCTGCAGGAAGCTTCTTTCTTCAGAAACCTCCTACCTTCGCATTTAACTTACTCTTTGTTCAAGAAGTTCTGTCTCTGCACTTGGTTTCTACTTGTAATGACTTTTCGCTGTTATCTTGCTGCCAGCATTCCCAGAATAAAAACCCCAATCTTTGCAATCTTTGCAAATCTTTGCGATCGCAACTAGATAATGATTAGACCACATGGTCTAATCTATTATTTGGTCTGATCTATTATGTGGTTTGAGCTCTGTTTCCCTTGGGTGTTTGGATATCTGCGTACAAAATAAAAAAAAAAAAAAAGGAAATAGTGCACCTCAGTGTGGGCAGGTAAGCACCATGTGCTAGTTACCATGGCCATCCAGAATTTGTGTTTAACTATTCACAGCTAACCAGTATATAATTTCGGGGATAAGATATTTGAAGGTGCAGTAAAAAAGACCCACATAAGGCTTGGAAAAGTTGAGGCACAGGATAAGCAGTAAACAGGAGTGGCTCAGTGAGATAAAAAACATGGCAAGATTAGTAATAGAAAAGCTGCAGATGGGCATGAATTACAATACAGAATTGGAATAGTTAGATTATATGGGAGATATGATAGTGTATCAGGAGCAAGACTTCAATATTGCTGAATAACACTAAAACTCATTTTACCCTACAGCAGCATACACTATCACAAAACATGGGACAAAATGCCAAAGTGTTCAGGCTTGTAATTCAAGTTAGATACATATATCCTCTTTTAGGTTATTAAATAAAATATAATCTAATGCAATTACATGTCTAAATATGTATGTGCATGTCTGCATGTCTATATATGTGCATGCAGGTGTGTACGCTTGCAGGCATGTGCAAGATAGGAACAGCCTAGGCAAATTAGAACAGCCTAGATAGATTAGAGCCAGTGAGGTTCCTCTGTAGCTCCTTACTAGCTTTGTTTTATATATATTTAATAACTTTTAAATATTTAGGACTATTATTTGAATGTTGAATTCTAAACCACAAGGCAGTTCACAGACAAAGCCAAAAGTAGATTAAAGACAGATAGGGCAACCTACATTACCTGTAGAAAAAATGATCCCATTTGCTGCCCATGCAAAAAGTCTATTCCACGGCCCTCCTGTATTTCTGATAAATATTATCTCTTTTAGACAGAGGCTAACAGTGAATGCTTTCACAAACTAGAGTCAAAAAAGTGACCTTACAAAAAAGATTTTGCTCAAAAGTAGATTTTTTTCTTTAATTTCACAAGAAATAACAATAATATACTAAATAATCACTTGCTAATTTATGAAGGTTTTCAAACCCTTATGATTATCTGTGTGAATGACGGGTCCCATTTTGCAAGCTGCAAAGCATCCTGAGCCTGCTCCAGCAAAGCTATTAAGCATGTGCTTCATATTAAGCATATAAGGAAGCACAGTAAGATCAACAGGTCTGAGTTAAGCATGTGTTTAAGTGCTTTACTGGACTAGGGTCAGAGTGCGTAGCAACTTGCAGGATGGAGTCCTACCGAAATTTAAGTGCTTGTGTCTGAAAACAACAACACATGATGGAGGCCAAGCAGAAGTATATTCCCAGATGTCTTAAAATACCTTTCTTACTTTTATGTTCTGTTTGATAAAAAAAAATCTTCTAAATTAGCAAAACTGCAGCTATCAGATAGGAGTTGATGAATATAAGTGTTCTGCCTTTGAACCAGAGTATCCAATAAAGAAATCCAGTTCAACACATATCAGGAAGTTCTTTTCCATTGCAAAAAGCCTCAGAATATCTAGATTTTATCTGGTCTAATTGCCATCTTGCCAGCAAAAAATCTAAATCTGTCTTCAGGAAGTTTAGGAAAAAATCTACAGTAAAAAAAATATGAGTTACACTGTCATTGTCTGCTTAGGATGACAGGAAGATGACTGCAGCTGCTCACTCCCTCCCTTCTCTCTTCCAGCACCAATGCTGACAGATTTGTCCTGTCTACCTTTTTAAAAAATAAATTTTAGATGACATCAGCAAACCTCTTAAATTTCTACAAGATTTTTGTGACTTGTGGCAACTTATTCACACTGAGCTTCATAAAAAGAGTGTCTGCAGCAAAAGAACTGAATCAAACTCTTTGCTCCTTTAAAACCAAGCCAGCAATGTTGCCCAAGTGTTAAGTAAGATGAGAACAGAGCCCACAATATACATGCTGGAGAAAGAGTGACTAAAGGAGGCAAGATGAAACTGCAGCTGGAAAAGAAAAGCAAACATATTGTAGGTGGAAAAACAGTGATGAGTGCAAGGTCCTAGCCAGTTGCCCTCTTCTTCCTGACTCAGGAAAGAAAATAGTGTTGAAGATCGAAGGTCACAGACAGGGGAGAGGAGAGGGCAACAGCCAGATCTGGAGCTGAAGCACTTCTACACTTCAAGGGGTGTCGCAGCAAAAAAATAACTGACAGACGATTGGGAGGGGAAATGAAGCGCCTTACAGGGAAATTAATGAATCAAAGCAGAAAAATCTCTCCCTAATGGTGTAGTATTTCACAGGCTTTAGTCCATACAACATGGAGTGCAAACATCTTGTATTTGTTCTTTGTTCTAGACACCTGTAGCAACATGCCCCCAACTTTGTACAATACCTTACTGTGAAGACTAAGTTCGCTCCATCCACACACTGAAATGCCTTTTTCGTCATTAAGTCTTCTATGTCTGGACATCTGGGTGCAATCTTATCATCTATGGATGCTAGGAGTACAATGAGATGTTATGATCAGTTCATTCTTAAAGTTTGCAGGCAAAAATTCTTAAAAGCATAATAAGACAGGGTAGCTCTTCTAAAGTTGACAGAGAAAGGGAGATTAGATGAGCTGTTCACAAGCAAAAAAGAAGCTATTTTAATTAGTTTGCTCTACAGTTGAAAAGTAAACAGTATTTGTTCTTCAGTAATGTGACAGTCTCATTTCACCATCATTGTTTTCAGTGGCTATCCCTGACGACGTTCAATACTTTAAAAATGTCATTGCTGTTAGCTTTTGGATTTTCCCGAGCCCCCTCTTTTTTGATGAAAGAAGGCATGGGAAGTATTTGAAATCTTTACTGAAATTTTAGAAGGCTAATTTTGTTCCTCCCATTCTCTCTTCCAGAAAAAGCAGAAAACACCTTACAATTCCTATCGTTCACTGCGGAGAGGAAAGACTGCTTGTAAAGAATGAAGTGGTCCAGGATACAAAGATATGATTCAGGCAGGTTGATTCATATTGATTATTATGGATGAACATTGTCACAGCCAATTTAAACAAGCAGGACTGAGTTCCTGACAAAAAATATAAAAGTAAAATTAAAGGAGAAGTTACCAAATGCCTTTGCAAGGTGGAAAAAACAATGGAAAGAGAATTATGGGATGAACCACTGACCACTGTCATGCTATAGATGAAAGAGAAGGGTTAACCAACTGAAAGATACACTGGTATCAGGTGTGTAAGGAAATCTTAAAGTGCTGCAAAACAGTCCCAGATTCACCGTTTCTCTGAGAGCAAAGAGATGTTATGTGCCCCTGTTTGTTCTGCACAAGGTAACCCCTGTCTCTGTGTCTAGGAATTAATGCTGCTGTCTCTTTCACTCTCTTTCCTCCCCTGCAAATGCTATATGGGGAGAAAAGAGATACCATGTGGCTTCAACACACGCACAAAGAGGAAGACAGTGCCAGCTGAGAACATCAGAGGGGTTGGACTAGGGGATCTCTAGAGATGCTTTCAAATCTTAACCATTCTATGAATCTGTGAATCTCTTTTATTTGCAGCTCTCACTAAAAGGAGCCAGCCTCTCTTACCCTGGTCATCCATAATACTGGGTTCAGGCAAGTATGTAATTATAATCCACTCTGATGTTTAAAATGTAAAAAGCTTTCTTAGGGTTTTCCATGTACATAGTGAGAGATGGAAAGGAACTCAGGGAGTTGGCTGATCTACCCATCTACCTACAGGCAAGAATAATAATTTCCGTGCAATTCCTGCCAGTCAAGCAGTTTTTAATTAATCCCAAATGATAGAGACATAAGATCATCCTTTTTAATTTTGAGCCTGACTCTTCTTTGCTTGTTACTTCTTTTCAACATTTGTAGTAGAGCACAGATAATTCACCTCCTCTCTGCAGCAGCCTCTTATACCTTAGAAGATCGCTCTGTTCAATATTTACCATCCATCTAGTAGGCCAGTTCCCCTTTATTTTCAGCTATTCATTTTTGCAACAAAATAGCTGAAATAATAATAGAATACAGATTGAAATTTTACATTTTCTTTTGAGCATTTAAATTGCTTTTCTTCTTGTTCTCCTATATTCAAGCACGCAGGCTATTGCAAAAATACGAATACTTGATGCTTCTTTCTGCAGGGAAAAGCAGATGTGTTCCCATAACTTCTTTTTTTTCTTCTTTCACCATCCTACCCTTTCAGAAAATCCAGGGGCAAGTTATCTCCCCTGCATTGAAAAAACAACTATTCTTTTTTCCCTTCAATTTCTCCAAGATTGTCATGATATGACAAGTATTTTTACCTTGACTGGTTATTTTTCACCCCTGGCATTTTTATGTTCAACAATGTGCCCACTCATCGATCTACTTCCAGCTTCAAGTGCTGCAATTCCAGGATGTGAAGCAGCTAACTTAAAAAAAACATGAATCTTTTAAAAATGTCTACATCTTCTGAAGTTCTGTAGTATACATGCATCACACTTCAGTTTTTTGTCTGCAGGTAAGACATCTTGAACATTTTGCAGAGTGGAGTGTGGATGAGGTCGATGAAGCTGTGTTTCTTTTCTTGAGCTTACTACATGTGGCTTTAATAAAAATTTTGACATCTGTAATCAAATAAAAGAATCTTCATTAGCTATCCCAAAAGTTTCACAAGCTTCACAACAAAACGAAACTGTATGTTCATCAGGACATGATTTCATTTTTATGCCATTGATAAGATATTGTCCAGATAATCAATTATATGTGTGCCATGTCTGCAATTGGGATTCAACTTATGTCTGCAGACAGCAGGGGAATAATATCCATACAGCTGGTGAGACTGGTCCAAACTCAATTATTGCGAACTTTTCTCAAACTCTGCAACCAAATTCCACTCTTCCAAACTGGTCATTAGGATGACTAAAAACCAGACCCTTCTCTATTTTCTACCACATCATATACATCATATACAAAGAAAACTTTGTCATCTCAAAAAATAGGGAAATAACTATTGTTAAAAGAAACATACTATCATTAGAGTTCTGTTTTCTTGCATAGTTTCATATAATTTCTTCCAAGTATCATCTCTTCCTAGTAATATGCACTTATTATCACACAAGATGTGTTAATGGAGGTGTTCAAGATAATCACACTGGAAAAAAGTATTTTGCCCTTTTTTAGGTTTTCCATCAGTAACTCAAAGCAATTACTGTAAAAAGAACCAGAATTTGTCCAAGTTTGCAGTAGCAATAAAGTGGGCCTTCATAAGCCACATATGAAGTTGCTCTTCCACCCTCCCATTTTTCCGTAAAGAGTCACAGCAATTTCACCAGGAAAGAATCCTGAAAAACTCAGTTCTCTCTCTCTCTCTCTTTTTTTTCCCTTCATTCAGGAGGGTACAGGGAGAGGAAGGGGAAAGTTCTGGAGAAATAACAGCAGTGAATGAGCTGATACCCAGCTTCTCACAAGCCTGTGTCATTCTTTCCCTCTCCTATTCACATAGAGTAATTCCCCATCCACAGGGTTATATGCTCCCACATCATCATGGGGGGAATGACTGCAACAGATTTCTAGTCTAGTAGCCAATGGAGCGACAGACATTCCTGGGGAAAATGTAAGCTGAGAAGACAGACTAGCCAGTAATGAAAAAAAAAAAAAAAAAGGGCAAGCTGTGAGATATATTACTGGAATCGGGACAAGAAAAATGTCTGTTCTGGCACCACTACAACCAAACAACAATAACAGGTTATGACCCAGGCTGTGCTTAGGGATTTAAGCATACAGCCTTTGCATTCAGCCTTCACACAGGGCTATGAGGTAAGGCCATGCTGTGCTGGTTCACAGCCTTCTGTAACTCATCATGTTATGAAATACAAATTGGCTTAAGAAGGAGAAAAGGAGGGAAAAATGGATTCATTGGCTGGGCTACTCCCATCCATCCCTCTTATGATAAAACTCTTCAGCCACACACTTGGCCATTCATCATCTATTTTATTTCTGCAGAGAGTGCATTGCGTTGTTTACATGTCACATTTCACTAAATCTGGTGAGGTAGGGAATGCAACACTGGGAGTTTTTGGCAGGTGTTTTGCAACTCTTTTTATTTGAAGATAGGAAACACTCTGCTTGGCTATGTCAAATACCAATCTTTTTAAAAATCTCTTTTCTCTGGACTAAAAAGGTTTTCACTCTTCTTTCCTGCTGGTGTTTAAATGGACAATATTTATATGGATATAAAAATATGCTGATTTTTTTGGGACTGTGTTTGGGAGTTTTACCATCACCCATTTTCGCAAAATGCGTATATTAGAAACATAGCTGTCATTACTTTCCATAACTGGTAAATCAATTTCTGGAACCAGGTTTTCATAAATTTGAAGACTCGGATATTAATACATTGAACAGTCACTAGATCACACAGCCCTATTTTAAAAGTGTGCTACAATTTTTGTGTATAGACTAAAGTATTATGCAAAGCAATGCAGCATAAGACACATAAACTGTTTACATTCAGTTTAAACTTAAAAAATAGGTAATGTTTAATATCATATAGCCAGGATCCAAGTACTTTACAAAGTATTTATAAACTCACCTACAAATGTTAATTTAACCTAGAAAGATTCAAGATAAGGTAGTATCATATCCTTAAAACATATTATGGAGATAATATTGGACACTACACAGGAAAATAATTTGGAAGGTACCAATTCCACTACGAGATGAAGATTTTTAATCTTTAACGTTGGTTAATCTTCCTCATAAATCAGAGTACGCTCACCTCTTCTCATAAACACACAACTTTTTGAGACCATTATTCATTTACCATGGGTGACTCATTGCTTTTTCTCCCTACTTCAAATTTTTTCCTAAAAATCAGAACTTTTGGTAGCTCCTGTAATATTGCAGTTTCCAGAGTCTACAGCTGGAGAATATCAGAAGTTGTTTTATTTCATGCAACAGACATCATAAGTAATGTAAGAACGACATCCCTAATAACCTTGAATATTATTTTCTGTAATGAAGAAACTCTGAAGAAACTTAGTCTCTGATGGATATTAGTCCTATTCGCATTGGTTTACTGTCTCTTTGACATCATGAAGGCCAGAGAACTAGAAATCTAAATACTTGTTTTTAAAGAGATTTTTCTTATTAGACCTAAAAGATCAATTCTCAATATTTTGTTTCTGGACATACACATGCAAGTGCAGCAGTAGCAGTTTTGCAGTTCTGCTGACTTTACCCAACGATGGAGATGCCTTTTTTTGGCATAGTCTAGATTTCAAACACAGGATAGATTGCAATACCTATCTTTCCTTTGTGACCTACATTCTACTTCACATTATATTCTCATGCACAGGAGATTGACTTTGACCCAGTAAAACTAAAATGTCTTAAGTGCTTTAATTCATTCACCATAATCTAACAGAAGGCTGGATGAAAAGATATGTGTGTAGGAGGGTGGTTACAGCAATACTTGCACTAGTTTTAACATTTTGCACTATTTTAAACTTTTCTTTCTGTTTACCTTTATTGTCACTGGGTGCATGTTAGGCCAGCACGGACTCTCTCCACGGTCAAGTGAAAGACTCTTTGTAAAGTGAGTCTGGATTACTCTAAAAGGAATCTGGCACTTCGGTTATCCTGTGAAGTTTTAAAATTGTAGTGGAAATAAGCCCAATTTTCTGTTTCTGCTAAGTAACCACAAAGATTATTCTGGAAAATCTCAAGGGCATGCTAGTATGGAGTATCTTAGTTTTCCTCCTTCTCCTCCATCTCCCATCAGCTTTGATATATCATACAAGACCAGCCTCCTGTTACCATAGGAAGTTTGAACATATCTCTAAACTGGCCTAAAATAATTGTGGAATAGATGTTATTCCTCTAAAAAGTTCAGTGCTTATTATTATGCATAAATAGTTAGCAATTGGTTTGTTTTTTTTCTTCAAAGACTAAATAGCAAATGCTCCTAAGCAAATGTTCTCTAAAGGAGAATGTTATCAGCATGATGATCCTTAAGAAGGAATATTGTGTTAAAAAAGAAAAAATAAAATTACTGAGGCATTTGGATGTGTAAGTTGACATCAAGAAGTGCAGTAAGCGCAGTAATAACCATTTTGATTTTTTTTATGCTCAAACCAATCAGGAGGTGTTGCCCCTGGTGTCCAGACATCACAAGACATCTCAATAACAGTGCTGAAAGAACACAACATTCGGCCTAGACAGGGTTCCTAACTCGCAAAAGGAAAAAAACAAAAAAAACAAAAAAAAAAAGAAAACAACAAAAAAACAGGAAGGGATCAGGTTGCAATGGAAAACAACATGTATTTTTCATGAGACAATAGCTGTTTCACAGCTTGTACCCTCTCTAAATGATTAGGTACTCCCAGCTGGAGGGGAAGATGGACAGCAGGACAGCACAAGCTGAGGAGATTCTGGAAAAGTGAAAATAATAAAATAATCTCTAAAGCTGAATGAGAGACTCCACTGGAGATGTAGAGTGAGGGAGCCAATAAAAAGCCTGAGACATTTTTTTCATATATTACCATTTTCTACTCTAGTGCTTTTTCCTAAACTTAATTTATGCACGAGTCATTCTCCAGAACATGAGTGTCACTGAACTTGGTTGATATTCAAATAAAATGAGAAATTGTACTGCAGCTCTCCCAAAATCTGTCAACCTTTTCTGAGCTAAACTAAAGGACAATATCTGAGCCAAACAACGCTTCTGCTCTCATGCAGCAAGGAATTTGTCTACTAGATCATCTTACATGATTAATAAATCTTATCAGATCAATAACATATGTACATTTAAAAGTAAATAATTGGTCATAACGGCACCTGAAGTCACTCTGATTAAATCTTCAAAAATAATTCTCAAAAGACGCACTAACTTTCTACTACTTCTCCATTATCTTTGTTGTTTTTTTAATACATTAATCAGTTCTACTGTTTTTTTTCAGTCTTCCACTCAGTTTTCCTATTATCCATATTCTTTCATTACAGTCTGTTCTCTTTCCTTATACTTTCTCATTATCAACATGCCTATGCAGTTGTAATCTTTACAAATTACAGTGCTGACTGCTTCATTTAAAAGTATTAGAATGATACTAACAATTGCCGTGCATGATAAGCTCAAAAAATGTAGTTGATATTTTGAAGATGGAAAACTGAAAATGGCAAAAGTGAACTGACCGGCTGAAAGATACCTACAATGTGCAAGTCAGAGTGATAATCCCAGAGGTCCCTCCTTTCTTGGCCCTCCTTGTACAAGCAGTTATGCAACACACTTATTTTTGTTAGTCTCAAGATCAGTGGGACTACTTCTGTGTGAAACCTTAGGTATGTATCTAAATAGGATCACTGCTATATTTAGTCTTAAAAATGTGTTTGCTTTGGACATATATATGTGTCTGATTGGAACAGATTTAACAGTGTCTGGAGTAAAGTGCAAATAAATAATGATGTAGTGGATTGAAAATATTGAAGACAACATAGCATTCGAAACAAATCAGTGTAAACTAACCAAAGCTGCGGAGGCTCAGAAATCATTCAGTCATGGATTTAATCTTGATATGAGAGGCTTCCTCTTGTTCCAGTCTTTTTTTCTATTTGTTTTAAGGCAGAATAAGAAAGCAGCCAACAGTAGGTCCAGTCATAGGAGATAAAACACAATTGAATCGTTTTTGTTTACCTTGGTGCTGCCTTGGCTTTAGAAAGAGACAGGATGCCAGATCCATGTGGGACAGGAGCAAGTCCTATTCACTGCTCATCAGAAATACTCAATGTTACTCTATGAAACTTAGCAAGGTGCTTCATTGCTGGCAGAAACCAAGAAATACCAATTTCCTACAGCTTTCAATTTTTTCTCAAGTCCTTTCCTTGCGGACTTCCCTTACATCCTTTCCTGTAGCACAAGGGAAAGCTTGCACTCTGCCTGAACTGTCACGCTGAGCGTGCTGAACGGCCGTCTCCAGCACATACGCTTGGTGCCAATCACAGCTGCTGCCAAACCCTCTTCGCCCAGCAGCCCATCTGGGCCTTGCCGGGGCATCTCCTTCGTCAGCTGCTGTTTTCTTCTGTGGTTGCATGCTTTGACCTGCCTCTCTCACATTTGGCAAAAATCAGCCTCCAAGCTCAAATGTTGTTTGTCTGCCTTTCCCCTTTCATCCTCCTTCCAAAGTAGACAGACAGCACAATTCATAAGTCTCATTTCCTTTGGAAGCAAAACTAAAAAAGAAGCTCCCTGTACAAAGGGAGATTTACAGATACAGAACCATAAGGGGAAATAAGCAAGACAGCGTTTGGGAAAAAAACATTAACATTTGACACAGATTAAACTGGTAGAATCCTATAGCGATATATTAACCTATATCCTATATCCTATAGCGATATATTAAAAGATTTCAAATCTTTTAAGGACATATACTTGCATGTGGTAAATCAAGATAGCTGTAATGATTTTACTTTTTTATTATATTAATATTAGAATTTAACAATATATCATTTCATTATTTTTTAAATTTGTAAAAATACAGACCAAAGCAATTTTTCTGCTAACTTTTTTTTTCATATAGGTTTAAAAAGGGTTAAACTTTACAAATAATTTCTAAAGCTTTTCCATATGGAGAGCAAGCTATAAGAGATCAAATCATAAAACAGTGCCAGTGTAGTTTCCAGATTTTTTTCCTGTTTAAGTGAAAATATAAAGCCATGTGACAGACCAGTCATTTCACAATGTTGAGGTTGTGTTTTTTCCTAAGGCATATAGACTAGGCAGTGAAATGTGGTCTACAAAATGCTTTATATTAATTTTTTTGAAGTTCATATTGCAGCAGGACTACAGCATGTTTTGACAATGGAAAGCACTTCTTTTGAAACAATAATTTCTGACAGTGGATAGAAGTAACCTGTGGCGAGGCAAGCTAAGTGCTCCACACTATCTAAAACTAAGGCAAGAAACAGACAACACTGTTCATCCTATCTTGTCATACTAGAAGAACTGCTCACCCTAGAAGAACCTTTTTCTAAAGAGGACCTGTATGGTTCACTGTGCTGGGATTAGAGGTCTTGACTTTGGGTTGGGAAAAGCAAGCAGGAAATAGAATCTGTAAAATGGAGCCACTACCTTTCTTCATCAGTTTTTGATCTGATAGGTCTGCTAGGATGCTAAGCAGTGATCAGCCTCAAAACTGTATGTGGGGTGTATTTTACTGAAAGAGATTTAACCCAGGTTAAATGCAACTATATTTTCTTCCTGAAAAACTGGGTTATTTAGCTAGCATTAAAAAAGAGTATAAATTTGTACAAGTATGACAAAAAAGGGGTCTTTTCCTTTTTACTAATATTTTTGAAACCTCATAAATCTTTTTAGAATTCTCACCTCAAAAAAAAAGGAAAAAAAAAGAAAAAGGGAAAGGAAGAAGGAAATAAAGAGGAAACTCTTCAAATTTAGATTAGATGATCTTGTTTCTTATTACTTAGAATGAGTAGCAAATTGGCTGCTATAATAATTTCTATAATGTGGTTGGGACTTGCAATATTTTAAATAAATTTCGCAGTTAAAGATTTAGAAGAATTTAGGCAGGAAAATAAATATCTTCAGGGAAAAAAAGGAACAGTAAATTTTTGATGTTAATAGTCTCAGCACCACATGTAATTTGCAAATCTATAGTTCTATAAAAGATAACAAGTTCTTATAAAAGTATACAATACCAGGCATAAAGAAACCCAGATTTTGGAGAGTAAATTAGACTGTGATAAAAGCAAGAATTCCATTTACTGTCACAAAAAGACATTCAGACGTACAACTGAACCCTTACCCTGGTTGCTTTTTCCTCTGAGAACACTTTTAATGGATCAAGTCATAGAGGATTAGATTGATCCATCATTTCATAGTGCAGTTGTTCCTGTAGCAGGTATTAGATATTCTGTATTTTCTCCATACCAGGAGACATGACTCAGTCTTTGGATACAGTCAAAATAGACCTCAAACAATTCGCAATTTCACAATACTGTCCACAGTGTTTTTTGGTGTCTGTACTAGGCTAAATATAGGACTGTTATTTCCATGATTTATTATGGATAATTAGTGTATTTCTACACAGCCTGAGCCGGAAGTGGACTATAAGAATAACAAGAGAGCTTCAATCTCTTCTTTTATGCATGAATGCAATGTGAATATGTGTATGTGTCTTCCACCTCTAAAGCTCTCAGAAAAGAGCTGGAAAACATGACCCATCTCTTTCCATGTCCTGGAAAGAATATATTATTACAAGCCTTATGATTTTAAGCCAGTTCCAGTTTGGGTAGGTCCTGAATCATATTGGGGTTGGCTCAACGACAAAAAAGGCAATAGTGTAACTGAGGGTAAATGAATGAAACAACATTCACCCATACAGATAATAATACCTCAATTTTTTAAAAAAATTATCACTACTCTGAGACAGGGATTATTGAACTGCCAGTGGTTCTAAACGTTCCTTTTGCTGACATGCCCATCAATATAGCTTTTCAGTAATGTAAAATTCATACATTCCCCAGATTTCTACACTTGCTCCCTAATGATGCATCCATTATTTGTTGTGAAAAACACTGCTCACAAAGCTGACTCCTCTCTGATTTTTTACATACTACCACCAATTCACTAATTACTTGCTATCACCAATTTCCCTAATAAAGTCCCCTTTTGGTCATAGACCAAAGTTCAGTTCAGAAATGCCAGTAGCAGACCACTACAATTCACTAAAGCTCAGCTACCCTCAAAGGGATAGCTGAAGCTACGCTGAAGTTGTTCCTGCTAACACCAGCCAGGTACTGTTTGGACACTGTCTCTGTGTCCATTGCACAGAGGATGAGAGTTGGACAGAAAGACCTTCACTTGGAGCTGAGAGGTGGCCTGTCTTTCTGAAGGTCTCCAGGCCCTGAGGTTCCCATCAGCATCATCAGAGAGCCAAGTCTACTCCATTTGCTCTCCTCAGAAGGGCCTTCTCTTTAAACAGCTGATGTGAACAGTAGGAAGTTTATTTATCCTTTCTTCTCTTACATTTTCTATAAAAACAGAAAATTCCCTGTCTTCTTCTCCCTCAGCCTTCAAAAGTCTCCACTGACTTTATTGAATGTTTCCCTATTCCCGTATCCTTGAATAGGCACTACTTGTTAGTGGGAAGGTTCTTTTGCTTACCTTCCCCAAGATCAGCCACCTTTTCTAGGTTCATGTATCTAGCTCCATGTTTTCGTTAATGAGTTCTCATCATCTGATTGAAATTAATGAGGAAGTGGACCTGGGTCTTTTCTTTTTGGGCATGTTCAGGCCATGAACTGTCAAATGGCAATGATTGTGCTAATGGAAACACAGAAGGCAGAGGGTAATTTCCATCACACTTCATTTTGGCACTGGAGCGCAGATGATTAACTGGACTCCTTAGAGTGGCAGCATATAAGCCAAGTGAAAATGGTGTGTTTCATTGAACAGGCAGGATACATTTCCTGTCACCTGCAGAAAGGCACCCAGAGCTGTCATATTTTAAAAGAAATAATGATCATAAAAAAAAAAAGCAAACAAAAATCATAATCTACCTTCTGAGGGTGTCTGGCAGCCACACACTGTCTTCTGAATGAAACACATTTGTTTGACAGCTACTTTCCCTCCCTGATTGTGGTCTGTAGTATGGGGCCCAGGAACACGATTAGAAAGTGATATCATTTTCTAGGGCCTGCCATCCTCCCCTGTGCTCTGATATGAAACAAGCAAAACCTTCTGCTTTACATCTGACCTTGTCAAGGGTGTTTCTCATTTCCTCTCTGCTTTTTCCCCCCTAACCTTTCCTGAAAATATATTCCTGATGAATAAATTGAATCCAGTGTTTTTAAATGGCATCTTCCTGATGTTTTTGCCTGTGGTTGTCTATTAATGTGCAAAGTCTTTTTAAGGAATTGAGAGAGGGGCAAATAATTTCTCCTTGGACAGCAAATTTTCTGCCCATCACCACATTCACTTGGAGTATAGCTGTTCTGCTGGTTGGGATGGTGTGGTTTGATGAATTCCTGGTTCAAAAAAACTTCAACAGATTCCGTGAGAGACTTCATGGAAGAGGCAGGAACATCAGCCTGTTTACACAGGGGCTAAACAAAACAATCTTTTATTTTCTCCTTACATGGCTCATTTCAACTAGAAAGTGAAATATGAATGAACAGGTATTTTCATAAAAGTTTTCAAAGTATGTGTCAGAATAAGTAAATGACAAAAGAAAATGGCAGCAGCTATAAGGCAATTTCAAGTCAATTGTGCAACTACTCAAATCAGATTTGAGCCTGGGATAATGGTCTTATGGTCTGCAAAAGTGCTGTAACATATTTAGTCCTACAAACAAATATATCAATAATATCTAGCAGTCTCCTGATTAAAGGTTAAAGTAAGAGCAAATTCTGACCATTTTCCCTCTTATTAAATAAACTAATGCTACATATAACTGAAAGCTGAAGATAAAGTATTTGTCTTGCTACATAAAACTAGTCCTAAGTTTCAGAGCTGCAGCAGTCTTCAAGAAAAGTAGGAGAAATTTTGCTTCCTTTTCCCTTTATCTATCTATTAATAAGTACCAAAGTTTCTGCAAAAAAACAATTCCTTGAAAAATATCTATAAATGGAAGCCGTCTTTTTTTTTTTTTTTTCCATCATAACTATACATTCTATTCCTGGTTCTTATTAAACTGCCTTCTGTATGAGCCTTTACAAATAAAATGTCACTTCTCAGTAGCGTACACTGTTAAATGTCACATTAGCATCCCCTGACCTTCTTGTATTTACAGGATATGGCTGAGTTCCTGCTGTTACGGACCGCCTACAGAAGGACATACAGAAGTAGGGCTTGAGTAAAAGACCTCTTGAGTGACGAAGGCGTCACAGAAGTTAAAAATTTGCTTATGATTTGAGTAGAAAAGGGAGGCCACGCTGATCACAATCCAACAGCAGTAGAGGACTATTGCATGAAGTTAGGTTCCAGTCAAGAGAATCCAGTTATTGAGCAGGAAAGCCATACCCTGTAAGACAGAGTGAAACATTGACTAGTCAGAGCTCAAGGAGACCTTCATAATCACCACTCCCAAGCCATGTTGAAATATTCCCTTCAAAATGTTTTGAACAGTTTTTTTTGTTTGTTTGTTTTCCTTCATAAAGGGTTTGTTCCAGAAACTTTTCAGCCACTGAAAAAAAACCAGAGCAAGATGATTTTTTAAAAAAAAAACTACAGGTATCTCAAAGTTTTACTCACTAGACCTGTAGACACTGACAGGAAAAATAAAGCAATACCAAATCCAGCCACCACTTAGGAAATCCTATGACATTATGAAAGGATGAAAACTCTGACAGAATTGTACAGTCTAATTTAATAAAAAGCTATTAGAGGGAAATCTTTAGTGTGGCTTCATAGCTGATTTCCTAAGTCTGCTCATTGCATTGCAGTATTTTCCATATACAGATGAAATCTTTATTTTTACAGTCTTATCAATTTCACTGTTTTCAGATTCTTTATTGAAAAACACAAAATGAAAACAGCAAAACTGCTCTAGGGAAAACAGCAGTTTCTATTCATTCCTGCTCCTTTTACCTCACCATATCACACAGAGGGAAGCAACTTTCAGAGAAATATGTTATATTAAAGGGTCAGCATTAGTAGGGTCAAAATGTCACAAGTTTTGGGCTGCAATCTCCTTCATCCTTGATACATCACATGCTCATGTTCAATATTGGCTGCCCAGGACCGGGACTGATTGTTTTGGGGATCCAGCCTCAGTTAGCACCTTGAGAAGGTGCTCCTATCTGCCACTTGCAGCCAGGCTTACAGAAATTCTGGAATATTCCCAGCTCTTTTGCATCCGGGGTGAGCTTGGCACCACATGGAATTAGGCCATGTATTACTGCATGACTCCCAAAGGATCTGCTTTCAGGGCAGTCTGGCTGTCTGGTGCCGGTACCTGAGGCTTGGCCCAACAAACTGACAGATTGGCCCCAAAGGTTTCATGTCCAGAAACACCTGATCAGATGTCAGCTGACTACAGAAAAAGCAAATTCCCAAAAGATAATAGTCCAAATTGGAAAGCCAGAAAAAGTGAGTCAGCAATATGGCTCTTCATTATGGTCTCATGCTTGTTTCTCATTCTTACACAATTTTAATTCCACTGCTGTGAGCCAAGGTTAAAAAAAATGAAGTCAAGGTTATCATAACTACATTTAGACATATTTCTGTCCATTGACAAGTTTCTGCAGCAAAGCCAGAACAAAACAACTGCAGCATTTCTCATACTTGAAAGCTCTGTTTCTAGGAACATATTCCCCTTAGAAATACACTATCTCAATTACTTCTCAGAAGAAAAAAATCTGTAGACTTTACCCAGAGATCAGCTTCCATATTCCAAAACTTTTGAGCAGAAGTGACCATAATGCACTGTGAAACACAGATTCTTATTTTAGCAGAGGGAAGAATAGTCTCTCAAAGGCAATATTCAAAAAGCAATAGGGGTAGGATTCATCCAGAGATAGATAACCAGCATAAAATGACTAGTCAATTCTGTCATAAAGAATTACACCCATAATACTAATCCTAGTGCTAACCCTAGATATCCTATTGTTTGTGCATTTGACTTCTAATTCTGCTTGCTCACACAAGAAAGCCAATCGGTCTGTTCTTTGGTTACTATGGAAAAAAAAACACAAACTAATATTTTGATGTATGATCTGCGGCCTCATTGGGAAGAGGAAGCCACTGATCTGTTACTGCTCAAAACATGGGAGGATGCAGTAGTCTGCCACATGAACCTGTGAAAAAATAATTAACAGAATTCTAAAGTTTGTGTTGAAGAGTAGAGGGGAAAAGTGATTTCCATAAAGCCAAAGCTACATACACAGACTTTTTCTGCTTGCAAGCTGTCATACATAACTTAGCAAAATAAAGAATTAGAGGGAATAGTCAGTTAAAAGGCCTGAACATCAGGCAAAAGATTTCACTTCCACCATGGAAACTGACTTTTTGCATAGAAATGCGTAAGTAGTTACTAACTTCTGCCGGTCAGATTCTATTTTAACTTCATTCATTTTTTCTTCATGATAACAGCAACTCTCTTTGTGATAAGAATGACTAGAGAAATTAATCTTTTTTCTATATATATATATAACTTTTTTAATATATAAATAAAATAAAGTTGTCTTTTTACATTTGGTAGGAACATAACCGTGGACAGAGCCTATGTAGCATAAGAGCAGAGCTTATGTAGCACACTAGTTGCTGTGCTCCAAATGAGATCACCCCTTCTCGTCCTGGAAGGGAGGCGAGCGGTGAGGTGAGCCAAGGGACGGACAGATGTGAGTCAGTTGTGGGGAAGGATGGAGGGGAGTGGAATGGAATATGCAAACATGGAACATACAGAGAGGACGAAAGGACTAGAAATTAGGTTCTTCACTGCTATTTTCTATTTTTTTTTTCCACATCCTATCATCTTCACTTTACATAGGCCAAACATATATTAAAATGTTGATGTACATGATGCTTTTTTATTTCTTTTAAGCAGTTGAGCAGTTGGAAGTATTCAAAAAAGGAGAAAAAGCAATCTAAAATCTGTGGGCTTCATCTCAGGCATGTGATATTCAGTAAAGATACACACCACCCTGTCACAAAAACAGTGACTTCCATGGCTGGCTTAACTGCTGATCTCAGTCAGAGATGGAATTTTAGGACAGAGTAAAAGTGTGCTTTGAGGCGAGATCCTGCCTTGCAAAAACAGGTAAGTGGCTGCTGGAATTTGCTCTCGAGTTCCCTGAGAAGCCTGGGAAGCACAGCTGACAACAGAACCAGACACTTCTCTAGTTCATACACACTGTATCCACAGTCTGTAAATTTGGGCAAGCATTAAAATCATGCATTTAGGGGAAATATTGAAATACTCATATGAAGCATAAGAACACCACACTCCTGTAGTATTGACCAGTCAGGTCTGGATCCTGTGTGAACCTCTGCTAAATGTTCCCAAGTGAAATGCAATCCCAGAAAGGCTATGGGGTATCTTGCTCACAGGGAAGTTTTTTTACTTAACCCATAGCACACTGCAAATTTGCAGTGAAGCAATAAAGAATGCAATCATAGAGTTTTTATCTCTTTTTACATGATAATGTGATGGGACACTACTTTGCAGTACTATGAGACCCTTTTCAGATCTGTCAGACTTAGAGATGTAGTATCAATGCTGGTAGCATTGATTTCCAAAGGTCAACTCAGAGATGCTGTTTCAAGCAGTTAATTCAGGTTTTTTTTTATTTTATTTTTTTGGTCTTCAATATAACTGACTCCTCGTTATGACAGTATTTAAGAAAGATACTGGTATAACCAATTCCCCCATGTTCATTTTTTTCTTCCTCTATAACTTCCATTTTCCTCTTCCTCTGAACAAAGGAGTCTCTTAGTTCTTGTCTCTTTATAGGGAACAGATTGTTATCTTCAGAAATAAACCACTAATTGTTAATATGTGAAAATGCAAGGTCTTGGTGAGAACATGCTGCAAGCATTATGTACTTATTTTAGTAAGATGCACAGAGCAGACAATTTCATCACAGCCTTACGGACAACGTGGAAAAGGTTATGGTTCTCTTTGCTGAGTTGTGGCATAAGGACTGCCTGACCTGTAAGTGTAAAACCTTGTCTTGAAACACTAGAAGGTATTAAGCTGCAGTGCAGAAAGGGATTTGCAGTTTGCTGATGTGTTAGACTGACAGTCTGCAAGTCATCTCACTCTAGTGCACACCTAGAGCTGTGCCTGACAGAGCTGAAAGTGGTTGCCTTTTTCCAGGAAACCTCCTTGGCAAGACATTCTGTCCTCTGGCAGAGCAGAGCAGCCAATTATCCTAAAATCCAGAGATTAGCATGATTCTGCAGGCGCCCTCGGCTACAAAGATTTCCCAAAGGTGGTGGCTGAGGTGCTGTCTGACTTGCTGGAAAGACTTTCCAATTGAATGTCACAGGCAACTTTGGACTCAGCAGCCTATAAAAGGACCAAAGCGTTGTCTCATTCCCTATTTCTGCTTAGTTAAAGTAATCTCTGCACGTAAGCTTTGCTCTGAGTCAGCTGCAAATGGGCGCCTGAGTAATTAGGGAAGCAGTCTCAGAAGGATATGGGCACAATCAAACTTCAAAATATCCCTGAAGATAGAGTCTTCTTTTGGGACCTGAGGACTACACAGACTCCTGTGATTTTGCTCATCTGTCATTGAGACTCTGCCTGCCATTTTTCCTTATATTTCTTATGACCAATGACACAAGGAAAGGAAAAACCCTTTGTCTTGATCCACTGTGATCCTAGCAGAATTTCTTGGATTGATTGAAATTAAATATTCCTACTACTATTTTAGAAGGTGAAGATTATTTCTTTCTGTGTAAATACCACAGTTGATCCATTGATAATAAATGATCACTCTGGATTTACACTGCGGAGACCAGGGACAAGATTTGTTGCTTTTGAGGCATCAAATTAGAATTTTCACTGCTGATCAAATCTGAAAAATGCTCCTTGGTGAGCTTTGAAATATCATAGCAAAAAGCTGTCTTTTGTTTCTCAATTATGCACACTTTCCACTTTTATTTGCTTTTTCTTTTATTTTTTTAAGAAAAGAAGACTTTTTTTCCTCCGCAAACATCTGATGTTACACAGCATAGGGAACAAATACATATATTGTAGCCATACCTAGCTAAACACTGCTCACTTGCTTAGTACTCTAAAGAAAACATAGTTATATTCACTCAGAGAGAATGGTTGTGTTCATAGCGCTACGTAGTCTGCTATTTTGGTTTCAACCATGCACCTACTTTCTTATATTTTCAAGAGTGTAAGGAGGAGAATAGGAACTTTCTCAATAGAGGGTGTTTCCTTTTTCTTGGGATCACGCTAAGTTAAGGTCACTGTCCAGCACAGATTTGGGAGAAATGGGTGAATCAAGAGATTAAAAATATAGCTCACATTTTACAAGAGTCTAATTGGTGCACTACAGAAAGACTACATAATCTGCTAATGCTTTCCTATGAGTATGTCAGTTTTTTACAATCTGGATAACTCCAAGTGCTAAATAAATGCATTTTCATATGCTAATGTTTTTTGCATTAGTGAACCAGCAGTCACACTAGGCTATGTTTCTTTTGAATTCAGGCAAACTATGATGTACAGGCCTGCACTGACATGTTTCACAGATTTTACTTTCAACAAAGAAGGACGTAAATTAGAAGTGAAAGAATCATACAGCTAAAAGAAATGAATCTTTTAAGTTTCATTTGCTTATTTTTTTCTATCACAGTTCTAGAAGGAGTTATGCATATAATAATTATGGAACTCAATATGGCCACCATTGTAAAACAACAACAAAAAAATGCTTCTATAAATAGAAGCATTAACAGGAAGAGGAAGGTCAAGAAGAATATCCATCCTTTACTGAATGTGATGGAGAATATTATCACCAAGGATTAGGCTAAGGCTGAGGTACTTAATGCTTTCTCTACATCAATCTTTAACAGTCAGATCAGTTATCATTCAGGGTACTTGGTCCCCAGAGCTGGATGTACAGTGCAGAATAAACCCCACATAATCTAGGAGGAAACAACCAGTGTGCACACCCTCAAGTCCATGGGGCTAGATGGATCCACACAAAGGTTCTGAGGGAGCTCGTGGAACAGCTTGCTAAGCAGCACTCCATTATCTCTCAGTAGTCATGGTCAACAGGGGAGGTCTCAGACAACTGGAAACTTGCCAATGTGATGTCCATCTATAAGAAGGGTCAGATGTAGGATCCTGGGAACTACAGGCCTGTCACCCTGACCTCGATATCAGGGAAAGTTACAGAGCAGATCATCTTGAGGGCAATCACACTACACGTGTGCAACAATCAGGGGATCAGGCCCAGTCAAAATGGGATCATTAAAGGCAGATCCTGCCTCACTTCAGATCTCCTTCTGTGACCAGGTAACCTAGTGGATGAGGGAAAGGCAGTGGATGTGTCTACATAGACTTCAGTAAGACCTTTGGCACAGTCTCCCACTGCCTTCTCCTGGAGAAGCTGGCAGCTCCTGGCTTACAAAGGTGGACTGTTTGCTGGGTAAAGAATTGACCTGATGGCCAGGCCCAGAGAGTGGTGGTGAATGGAGCTAAATTCAGCTGGTGGCCGGTCACAAGTGGTGTTCTCGAGCGATCGGTGTTGGGGCTGATCCTCTTTTATATCTTATATCAACGATCTAGATTAGGGCATTGAATGCACCCTCAGCAAGTTTGCAGATGAAACCAAGTAGGTAAGAGGAGCTGATCTGCTTGAGGGTAGGAAGGCTCTGCAGAGGGATCTGGACAGGCTGGTTTGATGGGCTGAGACCAACCATATGAGGTTCAATAAGGCCAAGTGCTGGGTCCTACACTTCAGCTACAACAACCCCATGCCGCGCACAGGCTTGGGGCAGAGCGACTGGAGAGCTACACGGCAGAAAAGGATCTGGGGGTGCTGGTCAGCAGCACCTCCAGGCCAATGGCGTACTGTCTGGGACCAGCAACAGTGTAGCCAGCAGGGCCAGGGAAGTGACAGTGCCCCTGTACTTAGCACTGGTGAGGCCACCCCTCGAACAATGTGTTCAGTGTTGGGCACCTCACTACAAGAAAGACATTGAGGTATTGGCGCCCGTCCAAAGAAGGGCAATGAAACTGATGAAGGGGTTGGAGCAGAGACCTTATAAGGAACAGCTGGGGGATCTGGGGTCATTTAGTCTGGAGAAGAGGACTCCAGCTCCCTACAACTTCCTGAAAGGAGGTTGCAGTGAAACAGGCGTCCATCTTTTCTCCAGAATAACTACTGATAGGACAAGAGGAAATGGCCTCAAGTTGAAGCAGGGGAGGTTCAGGTTAAACGTTAGGAATAATTTCTACTCAGAAAGAGTAGTCAAGCATTAGAACAGGTTGCCCGGGGAAGTGGTGGACTTACCACTCCTGGTAGTGTTCAAGAAATGTGTAGATGAGGCACTTGGGGAAAAGGTTTAGCCCCTCATGTTGGTGAGGGGCTCACATTTGGACTCGATAACAATTCTATGATTCTATAATCAATAACTTAGGGTTCCCTAAAGACATCATTATTTCATTTATTTGTTTGTTTATACAAAGCCGTTCCTGTGGAATAAACAAACAAACCATAATGCCTTAAAAAATGCTCTTAAATTTTACTAATCTAAATTCTTCCTATAATTCTGCTTCAATATCCAGACAATTTTGATAAAGCATTGGTTTATGCTTTTCTGTGAAGAGAAAAAAAATAGGCCTTTGTCCTTAGGAAGAAACTGCATGAAAACTCTGATATCATAAAGGTGTCTTCAGCAGCATAGCCAACTTGGGTAGCCATCCTGTAACCAATATGGGAATAATGCTTCCAGAAAAATATGCATGACTTTTAGAAAATATCTATTTATATTTCAACAACTAGTGCAGAAATTAAGAAATCCTGGATCTTACTCATCAAGACATCTATTATACCATCTTGGAAAAAAAACAATAATCTCTGAAGCACCTGAAGTTGTGTTCATCATTCTAACAGAACAAAAAGAAGCAAAAATACTGTGTGCCATTTCTATATTACAAAACATCATATTTGTGTGATATATTCTTAAAAATATACAAAATTTCAGAAAAAGGCAATCTGAAAATTAGAGGAAGACTTTCTGGTGATCTGAAAAAAGTCTATTAATATCTGTTCAAATACGAGGATTTTAAAAGTGTATTGCATCTATTTGACATGTTCGTGTAACAATACTAGTTATTCAAAATATGCTGGATTTGTGTAGTGGAAAAATTAGATGGAACATGTCCTTGCTATGGTGCTGCAAAAGACTACTATGTGCTTGAACTTATAAAGAATACAGAGAAGTGAAGCTGTAAGTGTTTGGCATGAGGAAAGAAGTGGTAATCCATTGGGGCAGGAAAAATTGATCAAGTGCATACCATTTGTTAACTATAGATGTGGATCACCTCAGGTTGATGTGAGCTCATTGGCCTAGGACCTCAGAATAACAGTTCTGCTGATATACTTCTATAAATTTAGAAAGTATTCTAAAGCAAGGACAGAATAGATGCAAAACAGAAAAATATCTTTATTTTTACTTTCATTCATCCCTTACAAATAAAAAATCCAACCCCACTGAAATTAGAGAGAAACCAAGATTTAACCCAGGATTTTCACTACCTGATAGAGTGGTTTCCACAACACTGTTCACAAGTTAAAGGGACAAAGTTTTGGATCCTCTGGACTTTGGGGGTTTTCAATATAGAAACATAAAGTGAATACCAGACCTGGTTGTTGTTTTCCAGGCAGTCTGTGACCCCAGAATTATTTTTAGCAACCTCCCCCACTCACCCTGGCCCCATGACTTTCATATCTGCCATATATAGCATAAGATACACATAGAATGATAGAATGATAGAATCACAGAATGCCTAAGATTGGAAGGGACCTCTAGAGATCATCTAGTCCAACCCCCCTGCACACGCAGGGCCACCTAGAGCACGTGGCACAGGGCTGCATCCAAGTGGGTCTTGA